>VXAU01005259.1:438880-483948 GCA_013399695.1 Formicarius rufipectus | reverse complement strand
AAAGTATTCGATATGTTTAAGAGGGCGGAAATTACGAAATGGAGGCAGAGGGAGATCAAACGCTCTCGAGCTGGCAGGGACGTGTTGAATAAAGTGATAAATGACAGGTACGGGAATAATACATTCAAATAACTTGCAGATATGCCTGGGCGTATTTCGGAGCCGCCGGGCTCCCGGCGCAAACGCGCTGCTCGCCGGCACCCTCCGCCCGCGGCCGCGCAGCCCGGGATGGGGCCGCGCACCCCGCACCGCCCCGCCCCGGCCCCGAGTGCTCCCGCTATCTGCTAACCAAATTCATGGCTTCGGCGGTCCCCGATCTCGGGCGGGGATGGAGAGGGTCCCCGAGAGGAGCTGGAGAGCGGGCGGGAAGGGGTCGAGGTGTTCTGGGGGAACTTGTGTTGGAGATGCCGGGGGGTGCGGGTCCGAGGGAGGGGTGTCCAGAGGGGCTGTTTTTGGAGGCACGCGTGGCTGTAGGTGCCGGCGTAGCCCTGTCCCCGGCGTACGTAGCCGAAACGCGTTCAGAGCCACCTTCGCTTGCTGCCACCTCTTCACTTTAATTTTCTGTGCGTGCCGCTGAGATAAGGGAGCCTTTTCCTAAGAATCAGGGAGATGACAGTGAGCAATGGATGCTCTGAAATTGCCCGTGGTGACTGTTTAAAACTGTGCCTCTGTGTGTCTCGTGTGTGTGTAAAATGAAAGATATTTGGAAAGGGGGGGGGTGGGGAAAGGGACACAAATCATTTTAATACGCCTTAATGATCAGCTCATGTTACTGTGGTAGGAACATCAGAGAAAATTAATCCTACCATTACGAGTATAACACTGCTCCGGTACGAGAGTTCTGAGCTGCATGTACCTTCCTAATAATACGCACAATTTTATTTATTTTTACATGCAAACACCGCTAGTAATTAGCCGTGTGATTATACTTGTGCATTTCATTGGAGCTTTAACTGATGTCATTCTGCATTATTCAACCATATGAAAACAATTTTCAATTAAGATAATGGCACGCCTTGAAATTATGCAAATGCCAACCGTATTGTGTAGAATAATTATGACAAATGTAAAGCAGGTAAAAAGTTTCCTAATGCAGTTGTGTTTTACACCCCGGTGATGTCATTTCCCCTCTAGCCTAAGTTAGTCATTCATTAGCAGAGTAGCAGCAGCAGCAGCAGCAACAGCAACAGCTCTGAGTGATACTTCTCTGGCAGGGAGCCTACAGAAACCGGCACTGAGAGCCAGGGCCTAGAGAGGGCAACATAACACTCCCATTAAGAAATGTACTTTGTTTTCACTTACTCCATTAACTTGTTTATAGACATCGGAATGATTTTTTATGATCGATTTTTAATAGTTTGGAACGATCCGAACTGTGCTCAGGCAGATGAGAGACAAAAAGGCTGGGTGCTGGCTGTGCTGTGCAGGGTCCTCAGTCAGGGGGGTAACCAGCTTCGTCGGGGTACAGAGCGGCTGCTTGCTCTGGCCACCCCAAGGCCCCAGTCCCTTATGTCAGTGACATCCACATTGGTCCCCAAAGGAGCATTTGGGGCCACCTTTTGGGTCGCAAGGCTTCCTAACTGCCGGCTGGGCTCCTGGGCGAGGAGATGCAGCTCGCAGGTTGGAGACACCTTGCAGCCATTGGGGTACACCTCATCTGTGGTGTGGGACTGCTGGTGCGGTGAAACACCTTGTCTTGCATTCAGGGAGTGAGGTGAGGTGGTGCTTATACACGTATGGCAAATCTGCGGTGTCCAAGGCAAAGGTGAGAGGGACACTCGCTGTCAATGGAATTGTTGATGAGGGCAGCGAGTGGTTGAATCGTGGGCTTGCGATGGAGCCCGCGGGAGATTTAGGCACAGTCACTAGCAGCTACCTGCGCTAGAGGCATGATTAATAGAAGCAGCTGGCTGCCTGCTCTCCGTAATAGCAGCACTGACACTATGACAATATTCAGCTAGTGGCTCTGAGGAGGAGGAGAAGCGAGGAGATATGTAATGCTTCTGTTAGTCAGAAATTTCTGATGGCGTATTTTATCTGATTGCCAAACATTTGAACTAATCAGCAATAAGTGTAAATATAGGTCTTTTTATAGCTAGCTGAATTCATCATCCAGATTTAAATATAACCCTGACTGCTGCTAAAACCGGATGTTTCCCCACACTGGGGCCCAGACCCAAGGAAGGTTCAAGCCCAGGTGTGCTTCCACTGTGGTACCTCTCCCTGCACCTAAGGCTCAGCATCCCCATCACCACAGTGGAGAGCCTCCCCTTCACCCCCAGTAGCTGGCCAGAGGTTGCTTCCCAGGGAGTCTAATGGCTGATGGAACGTGGGATGGGGCTGCTCACAGGCAGCAGGTGCAAGTGCTCCTGTCCCTGATGCTCATCACATCCCAAAGACACAGGCATAGAGAGGCTGGGACCAGCTCTGGCATCACGTGTGGGCCATGAGTCCTGCAGTGCAGGAGCAGCAGAGACATCTTTGTAAGAGTGGCAGTCCCTTTGGGTAGTAGAGTTTTGTGCTACTTCACTGAAAACTTCATTGCTGCTTTTAAAACACAAGGGCCTGGCCATGCTGCCTCCCACTTCTCCATCAAGCCCAAACACTGCAGCAGGTGCAGCAGTGGTCAAAAAGCAGGAACAGCAGGGAAGAAGTAGCTCTCATCCATTCCTGGAGGGCCACTGCCAAAATGGAGAGAAGTAGCTTTTGCTGGAGAAAGTCACCGCCTTACACTGATTTCTCATCCACTCTTGGTCCGGCGTGGTCCACTGTGTCACCTCCCACATTTGCGAAAACCTCCATGATGGAAGGTGCCTTGCACAGGGCTCAAAGGAGGATGCTTGGGGGGCTGTGAAGATCCAGCGGGAATGACTCTGAGGGCATACTGTTGCACTGGAAACTATTTCACGGGACAGGTATGGAAAGCAGCACCCCATCTTTTCTGGCACCTGACTGGGAGATGTAGATACAGCTGTGTGCTGTCTGGTCCCCTTGCTCAGTGCTCAGGTCCTGTGGCGCTCAGGCGGCACAGAGTGGGCTCAGCCCCCAAGTCCTCCAACCCACAAGGTCTTGACCAAATTCTTCTCCAGCTCACGTACTCCTCTCTGCTCCAAGGGGTAGTGTGGGCCTGTGGAACAACTGACCATTGCAGAAGCAGTTCTAGAGCAAAATGCTTGTCAGTGCCTTATGTTTTCATGATTTTAAAGGTGTTGGCATTAATTAGACTAGGTTTAAAAATGTATTTCAAAGCTGGTACTCATTAAATCCAGAGATGGTGTTTGATGTGATGCATGCAATTCCTAAAAAGCCCTAAACGAGCAAGTGATTAACTTTGCATGGTATGAAATTCCCTGCATTGCCCTGCATCATGGTGAATGGTGCTTCCACTGAGGCTGGACTGTCAGTGGGGATCTGCCTTTCGTTCATTCATCAGCAGTGAAGTTTACTACGAATCATGTTGATTTCATCTCTTCTCCCGAAGTGGGGATCTGATGCAATGCTTTTCGCCTTGCAAATAATCCTTACTCATGCAAGTAATTTACATGAGTAAGCGTAGCTCATACAGAGGAGAGGAGAGAGCTAGTTTCCTGTAATTATTTCCCTAGCAGTATTTTGCTTTTTCAGACTAATAGGGGGAAAGGAAAAAAAAAAGAAGTGACTCCATCAATGGATGTTATTTATAATTTCAGAAGCAATTCTTCCAGAAAGTTAAGGAAGGCAGTGGGTTTGTTCTCTCTTCTTTTTGGGACAGATGTTCGCAGCATCCCTCGAAAGCCTGATTTGTTTTGGAGGGATTCTCCGCTTGCAGAGGTCCTGCCCCAGTGCAGAAAGGTAGCCTAGGCTGGCCTGAGTGTGGTGTCTTACACCTGTAGTGCTTTATTGCCACCCGCCTTGAAAAATGTGCTACTCCCTTTGCACAATAATACATTCTTCTTTTTTTTGTTTTGTAAAAGACATGGGAATCTGTGCACTCCTATTTGAAATGAGAACAGCCCTGTTTTAGTCTCCATGGTGTGTGCCTTATGCTCGTATCTGTCAACACTGGTAATGGCAACACGTTTCAAACATGCAGATTATGATTATTAAAGGGTGCTTTAAAAATCATGCTAATAGCATCAATCTCAAATGTACACTTGCTCAAATTAATTCAGCTTTGGAAATCAGACTCACTGTAATAGCAGTGTTAGAGGAATGGCATTTGTCATAAAATACCGTGGTTTTGGTAATTGCATATCTACTCTGTATATTTTTATCTCTCTTGCCACCAGTAGCATATGCTGGCAAAGGAAGGAGAGGGCGATGATATTACTCAGAGAAGCCACATGTTGCTAGCCATTAGCCAGCAATCTGGCATGTCTGGTCATTTAAGGCAGATTTCTTTTTTTAATTTTTTTTTCCCGTTTCCCTCCCCTTCCCAGTGCATTCAGACTGTAAAATACACCCACTGCTCTCCAGAGTTGCTGTTCCCAGTCTGATCAGTGGCACTAAACATTAAACTCTTGTCTTTGGAGAATAATAGGCCTCACATGGTACACCCTCAAGCATGTTGAGATACTGTGCAGGCTGGAAAATAAAAATGTTCTAATTGTGTCTTTTAAATAAGCATAGGAGTGAATTAATTAGACTATATTTTGTCTTTAGTTGCTTAGTTACACAATAGTATTCCTAAGCGCAAGTAAGATAAATTGGCTCTTTTTGTGCTGCTTGTCCCTTAATCATAATTACTGTATTGCTCAGGAGAGTAACGCATACATAGATTTTGCATTTTTAATAATATTCAAACAATATGCGAATGATATAGAAAGTATGTTCTGATTCAAGCTCTCATATGCTTTTATTCGGGAAGAAGTTCTACTGCTATGGGAGCAATATTTGCATTAGTTGCTCAGAGATGTAGTTCTGGGAAATACATAATTGAAATATTCTTGCAGTGCTTGTTCTGGCCCTTTCATTCGCATTCAAAATAACAATGCCTTGAGTCTCTGAACAGTCATCCACTCTTGATTTAAGAGTGTTTTTCTTTGTGTGCGTGTGTGTCTGTGCGTGTGCAGTGTGGGTTCACACCCAGCGTTAACCCTGCAGAGCCGAGACGCTCGCGTGATTCATAGTGTCGTATCAAGTTGAGCTTTTTATTTGTAGCTAAAATGCAGTCAGAAGGTCAGATGAACATCGGCATTTTATGGCATTAATCCAATGACCTTAATGCTTGGCAGGCGTCCATGTTTCTATGTGAAGGTGCCAGGGTTATAGATAATAAAAGAGTTTGTTTTCGTTTTCTGGGTATTTTAATCTTTCTTTGCAGAGCATAGCCTCGGGTTTGGGGGGCTTGAGGCTACTCCCGGGGGCCAAAACTTTAATGTCTTGCTGGGTTGTTGAGGGTTTGCTGCTAATGATGGGCAGATTGATACAGATACTGAACAATGGAAGGTTCTGGCAAGAAACCCCCTAGACATGCTCAGTGGATGTATGTGAAAATTGGCTCCATTGTTCTGCTGTATGAAAAGCAAGTAAATTATTTACAGATATTTGCTAATTAAAGCACATATTGTTTTACCAGCACAATAGAACACAATATAACAAAAGACAAAAGAATACGCTTGCATAATTTAAACCTGCTAATGCCATGTACTCCTTGTTAAGAAAAATATAATTATGTAATCTATGAGGAAAGCTTCTCGTACAGTAACTGTAGTGGGCAAAATTAGGAATGAATTGCTTGTCAACTTGCCTAAACTAAAACAGCTCCTCGAGATCTGTGAGCTATCTGACGGGAAAACATTTTGACTGAAGCCTATTTTCTCTTTGGTCAGAACTTCTATCTGCAATGACAGATATAAATTCAATTTGAACCTCTGCTTGGGAGTGGGAGGGGGGAGAAAAAAACACCCCAGACAAAAAGGAGAAGGCTCACAGTAGAACTGTCATGTCTAGCTGCTCACAGCCATCCCTCTGTGCGCTCCGTCCCACCCCACTTCTGGCACAGATGTACCAGTATCCCACAAAGCACCCTACCAAGACATGGTGCTGCTGTGCCCCAGGTCATTTTGCGTGTCTTGCTTTGGAATTACTGAGTCACGTGGAGAAAGCTGCTTGCTAATACAAGGGAAAGTGAAAACCATGGAACTTCACATGCCTCACTAGTGTCCTTATCTTAGTCTCTTCTCTTGATTTTGGACGCTGGCAGAAGGGATGAACACATCAGTGTGTTTCAGACAGCTCTGTGCTGCTGTGCCTAGGACAGGGAAATACCTGTCACCTGAGTTTAACGAGATCATTATAGCCCTTTAAAGTAATTAGCAGAGGATTAACAGATGAAAGGTTCTGCCACGGCCTCTTTAAAATTCTCCCGTGTGCCAGGTAAATTCCTGGTGTGCGCCTGTTTCCATTCTCAAGGCTCTCCCAGTAGGTTCATGGGTGGGGAGCAGTGATCTCTGCAGGTCTGTGCACACAGGCACCTCTGGGAGGGCATCGCAGTCCCAGATCCCAGCAGTCAGGAGCCCTCTCAGGTCCCTTGGGACTCCTGTCTGCCCTGGCTAGGGCATCTGTGTGGGGACGGCACCAAATGAGGCACTTGGGGCAGGGTTAGGATACTGCAGACCTGGGGACTGGGGCACAGCTCTGCCAGATGGGAACTGCTGCTGTTCTGCAAGTGGAATCCCTGAATGACAGGGAAGCCTCACAAGAGGCTCCACAGGCATCTTGCTTTCCCCCCATCCATGCCCCAAGTGCCTCATTTGGTGCCATCTCCTCCCTCATGCCCTGGGCAGGGCAGACAGGGGTGTCTGGGGGGATCTGTGGAGTGCACCCGAGTGCTGGGTCTGGGCTTGCATCGCCCAGGTAATAGGGGTGTATGGCTGGAGGGTCCTCCATGTGCCTTGCAGGGAGGATAAACAGGGAATGTTCCAGAAGTTAGACTTTTTTTACAACACAGCCACAGTTTTTCCGCTCGTTTGTGATCATGCAGTCTTAAACTCTGCCATGTATACTCCCAGTCCACAGGAGGCAGCAGGGAGAGAGGACCTTCTTACTCTAGTGTCTGAGGGCAAAGCAGCGCTGGTACAAATGTTCTCTGCCCTTTTTGGGCTGCATATGGTGCCTGAAGGAAGTGCTGCTTGTAAATGACTCTGGAGCCTGAGTGACTTCTGGTGAGTGGGTTAGGGCTGAATCGAGGTGACCTGATTTCTCCTGCTGTCCCAGAGCCCTGGTAGCATCTCTCTGGCAAAGAAGAGCTCTGGACTAAAGGCTCCATGATTGGGGCCTTTTGGTTTGACTGTGCTGGCAAGTGAGGGTTGTGGTACTCCCCTCAAACACCCAGGTAATTGCATAGCAGTAGCAGAGATGCTTATTGGCAACGAACACCCTCCTTTCTCGTCTCCGTGTCTGTGACATGACTTTCTGCTCCTGAAAGGGATCTAGAGCAGGAAACCAGATTCCTGAAGTGGGAACTGCATTGTTACACAAGGTATGGGAAGGTTCCTCTCACTTAAATGGCAAAAAACCTGAAATAATCCATGGGATGTAAAAAAAAACAAAACAAAGCACACAAAAAGAGACACCTTTATGCCCAAATGAAATACGCAGTTCTGTTATCCCTGGTGAATGCAGCCCCTAAGAGTCACACTGTATTTTTTGCTCCTGTGGATGAATGTGTTTTCATCAGCAATACACTGAGTAGTAAAATATGCATCCCCAGCTATCTACTGTGCTAAAGATTTCACGAAAAAGGCTTGAAGATGTTTTCTAATGCAAATCATTCTCATCAGATAAATGACACGCAGTGTCTCCTGTAATTATCAGCAAGAGTTTTTACAGTACATCTCCCATTTCTCTCTAGGCCACGTATTTGATGTTAGGAGACAGCCAAGCAGGTGTTCGACTCACTCGTGCCCTCCAGAATTCCTTAAATGACCTCTGGAAGCACTGGAGTGAAAACAGTCTCAGCATGTCAAAATTTTGAGATATCTCAGTTGCTATAACTCTTTTAAGGCTGCCTCAATGTCTTTAAAATATAAATCTTTCCTGGTTATTGGCAATGAGCGAGGAGTTGTGACGTACTGTATACGGGTGTGCAATCAAGATGTACGACCTCCCTGTTCTGCCCTGTGACTCCCTGCCTTGTAAGAGTTAATATTTCTCCTGAAAAATAATTATCTGTTTTAAACTATTATAACTACCTGACCTCTTTCCCTGAATGTAAGTATTTCAGCCATCTGCTGAGTCAGGCAATATAGCATTCTGTGCTTTCGAGAGGCTGCGATGGTTGCTTAGACAACAGTGACATAATATTTAAGCATAACGGCTCTTGAGAAGATGCTGTCCCCTTCTCCCTGGATGACTTCTCTGGAAATGCAAATCCAGTATGCTCTTAAAAAAACAAGAGAGGAATGAGAAGGGTTTGTGTCACCATCTTTCTTAACCGTCGCCTCACTTCCCACTTGAGAGGTGAAAGTATTATACTTTGCTTAGGATCTTGTAAGATGTGCTAAAATTAGAGGTTGACTAGATATCCGTGTTATAGAATCAGAAAAAAAAGTGGTTCTTTGTATAGTAAGTGCTTTTTTTTTATATTTAGGCAACATTGTAGCTGTGAGCATTAGTCCACTGGACCACTGTCCATTGGATGATCAGTGTCCAAAATGGTCCATCTGAGATAAATCTCATTCTTAAGCAGGGCTGAAATCTGTACCAGTTGTTTTCTCATCTTTCTGTAGCAGGAAAAATGGTAATTAAAAACGTAACCATGCAATGGAGACCTCATAAACATATCACTTCAGAGCATAGCTAATATATGATGAGTTGATTTTTGTGTAGATAGATATATATATGCTCCATAAGTGGAGTGGGTGGTTTTTCATGTTTACACAGAGATATAATTATGAATGACATGAAGGTTATACAGCAGATTTCTTTAATCTTCTAAAGGTTTGTTAGTCATGTGTCACCGTGTACCTGTTTTTTATTTATTCAACATCTGTATTCCTTTGTCATCTCATTGAAGGGGTTTCTCTGGAAGGGTTGTTGCAGTAGGTGCACAGCAGGTGGTAACACATGGCTGTGGGGGCTCCTCCGGCTGGCGCAGCCCTGCAGGTCCCAGAGCAGCATCTGTTATGACACAGGGCTTGACCAAAAAGGATAGAGACCCTTTTGTCACCTGCTGCTCAATAAAAACCTAATAAAATAAAACCCACCATAGTTTAGGTCTGAGTGCTTGGAAGGGTTGCTTAGGGATGTGTGAAAGCTCAGCAAGGCACATAGAAGTTCCAGAGTTGGTGAAAGAGTTGGGTGACCTCTGTTTGGATCGCGGAGAGGCGGGTGACCTCTTGTGTTAACAAACTGCCAGGATATAGGGAAGACATCCCCTCTGGAGCTGTCGGGGTGGGAATGTCTCTGGAGACACGAGATCTGCATTGGCAGCGGCGCTCAGAGAAGGACTGTGGTCCGACCCGTGACCTCTGTGGTGTTTGAGGAGTTGGGAAGGATGACTCGGGTCCTTTCTGAATTGGGCTAGAAAAGAGCGGTGAGAGAGAGAGCAGGTGTGTCCAGTCCTGCTGTGTGATGGGCAGGGAGGCCCAAGGCAGGCCCTGCAATGTATTGGGTGATTTTTCCATGTCCCGGCTAAAAGCGAACTTGTCTGTGTTGATCTCTGAGGGGAGGACAGGGATTTGGGGGCCAGTGGGTTCCCCCTCCATAGCAGCCAGGGCAGAGCCAGTGAGTGCACCATCATCGTTTCACCCTTGGTACAATAGGGGGATTTTTTTTGTGGGTTTTTTTTTTTTTTTAATTCCTTTTTTTTTCCTGTGTACACATCATGTGCGTGTGTGTGAAGGTTGTATTCTCGAAAACAAGTTTATTCATTGATGATGTAATAGTGATTGTACTTTTCTTTTGGTTAATAAATTGTCTGCTCAGCTTACTTTGTATGCCAGCCAAAATTAGTCATACCAGTTCTTGGAAAGGATATGAAGAAACTAGTAATTGAAATCATAATCATTTGATCATGAGAGCTATTTGGAAAATAATATTTTAACCAAAACCACGTCTGATCTCCAAATAAGGTGTTTTTTTTAACTGCTGTTAAATAGATTAGTGTGGAATATTAGAAATTGTGTAGTAGCTGGTGATGGTATTCAGCATCCTAAAAGAGGACTTCATCCAGAAATTGCTGAGATTGTCTGCCAGCAGGCTGATATTTATATATATGTATTATTTTTTTTTCCATCCTGACATTTAATAATCACCATGTAATAGCTATAAAATGCATAGCAACGACAGCTTTTTTATTTCAAGTGGATGGTGTAATGAAATTGGGTGAAACCATCCATTGAAATTGTACTTTGTAGTACCCAGTGCTTGTTTACAGAGTATTGACGTTTGTCATAAACAGAGATTTAAAGCATCACTGTTATTGTTTGTTGTTTGGTGGAGGCTCTTATGCTGTGCAGCGATAAAGGAAAAGATTTTATTACAAGCTTGCTTAGCATATAAGCATGCTGTTCATTTCTGACCAAATATTTGTTATTGCACTAAATGTAATGAAGGTGCCTGCTTATAAAACAATTTTGTATTATATAAGGGAGAGTGGAATATCAGATCTGGTTTTTTTTACTGCAGATAGTTCTGGGTTTGTATTGTGTGCAAGTTGTCACAATAAAGCTTTTTTTTTTTTTCCTTTTCCATTGAGCAGTATTTTATTTCCTGAGGAATGTGTTCAGTGGACAAAAAAAAACACACAGAGAGAATCAATCATGCTTTTCTCTTTGTTTAATAACTCAAAGAATTTCTCTCCTCTTTGCAAATACTTGTGTTTATTTGAGAGAAAAATTGGATTCTGCTTTATTTATTTCAAGAACATGTAACCTTATTTAGTGCTAGAAATGCGTGGTGTGCAAGGTGTAGTGTGCAGCCAGCTCTTGTTACAGCATAAATTCTTTCTGCTGTTTTAACCAAAAAAATCTGAAGTGTATCTTGCTGGATATGTATGTTTGTTTGTTTATTTTTTTGAGGCTTTTTTGATCCTTTGCTCACTGGAGTCAGCTATAAAACATTCTGCTTATTCATCATGACTGAGAGGAGTTGATTGTTTCCTGGAAGGTTAAAATCCAGCAATTAGGGCTGTTTAATTTGAGTATATGTTCTGGAGGCTAAACTAAGTTTAAGTGCTTTTCTTAGAATGTATGTTTTAGAAGGGGAAAAAATTACAGTTCTGATCTTGAAAAAGGTTTTAAGAAACATGAGAATGTGCAAGTTTCTTTTGGTGGGAAGCACATAACATTTATGTAGTATTTCTTTTGGGATTACATCACAGTTTTATTTAATTTTAAGGACAAAAGTTAAATTCAATATTTGTATTTAAGCCAAGGGAAAATGTACCATAAACACAGGAATTTTCTGGTGAGTCAGAGTTCCAAGAATCTGAGATTTACTTAGTCCATTTATTTCAGGACTAGCTATAACCATTAGTCATCCAGCCATGAATTTTTACATTTGCAGCTAATTGCACCTAAAAAACAAACTTTCCCTCAGGGCTTTGGGTTATACAGGATGTGATTTGGCAACCTACATTTCAAATGCCTTTCAGGATCATTGCCCTGGTCCTCGAAATTGTCTTTAGATCTTGTATATTTGCGTCAAGTAAACAACTAATTTTTCCACTTAGATGGCAAGAGGAATAAATTAAGTACTAGCTATTCTGTAACACAGAAAAATTACTCAGCAGCAAGATATGCTTTTCCAGGAGTCAGTGTGGGGTGGTGTTACGGGTTTGTCAGTCATCGTGGAGCCCAGAGTGACATGTTGTGTTCTCATTTCACCACTTCTTGCAGGATGAAGTTATTGCTGTTTCAGAAAAAGTTACTGTGAAACTTGAGGACTTGGCAAAATGGGCGCAGTCCGATTTCTCCAAGTGGAAGTGTGGTTTCCGGGCTGAGCCCGTCCAGCCGATGGATGTGGGCAAGAATGGGCAGAAAGAGGCCTTGACAAGATACAGACAATCCACACTCAACAGCGGCTTGAACTTCAAAGACATCCTGAAGGAGAAGGCTGACCTCGGTGAGTATCCCTTACTTTCCCCTGTGGGGAGGAGCCTGTGGGTGAGTGTTTTTCAAAGGCAGATGAGCCCGATCCCGCCACGCCATCCCCAGTTCCCAGGGTACGTCTGAGCCTGTGGCACGGGTGTGGCGCTGGGATACCTGCGTGGGATGGGTGGTGGTGGTGGTGGTGAGCTCATCGCAGGCTCCTGCACGACTGGCGTAGGGTAACTCTGTGATACCCGTCTGCTCCGCAGACAAGTCCCCGAGCACTGTGGCTCAAACCCCAAAGGTGTGCACACAAATACTTATCATGGGCTCTTCCTGCGGCTCTGCGTGCTCGGGGATCAGGTCAGAGCTGTGCACTGTGGGGACAGGAGGCTGACATGTCTTCCCGAGGCCTCTGACAGCAGACAGGACGAGCAGAGGCATTTCACTTCTCCCGTCCCGTCTTCTGGAAGGTCAGAAGTACTCCTGGTGCTTGTCCTGTCGCCGTATGGTTGGCTCTGTGTCTTCTTCAGTAGGGAGGTGTCCCTTCTGTGGTGTTTCCTTGTCTGCTTTATGTTACTGTACAACATGGGGCTCTGTGAGCACCCCACTGCTGTCTCCAGAGAGACGTGTGCTTTCTTTCCCTGTCTGTTTCCAGGGAGGGAAACAGTAGCTCTCCTCCTTTGGATGGTTGCAGGCAGGGTTGCAGCTCTGGGGCTGCTTTGGTGGACAGACACTCAGACCTGTGAAATCTGTGGTGGTTTCCAAGGTCCGAGGAAGATGGATCCCCTGTTGATAAACGTGCCTGTTTGAGGTATTGGGACCTTGGATGCATGAATGCTGCCAGAGATGGCACTTTGAAGTGTCTACCAGGGACATTTCTCTCTTGTGCCAAGCTTTTCACAAACATTCCACATTTGTAAAGCATCAAGTTCAGGCTGTAATGTGTGGAAGGGTAAGAAATTAAAAGCTAAGGCTGATGCGTTTGAGGAAATACTTTTGTACCTTCGTGAGCAGGAGATGCAGAGCCAAGCTCAGTTTTACAGTGTCATGACTGTGTTGGCATTGAAGCCAAGTTACATGAACCTGAAGATCTGCCTTGGAGAATTTATCTTCTGCATCTCATTTTTCTGATCTTATCAAATGGCGAAGTGATTTTGTCAATCTCACATTTCAACATTGGATATGTAGGTTGGAAGATTAAAGTATAATTGGAAGTTATTTTTCATTATATGCCCGGGAAAAAAATAATCCATGCAATTCTTTTTCTTTACTTTTCTGTGTGGTTCTTCTGGTTCTTAATTGCATACAGTAATTTTCTCTTGCTATTGCCCTGGTATCTTCTTTATACACTGCATTTATTTGCATTTGTTTGTTGTGTCAGAAGAATCTTAATGTTTTTCAGACAGAACTTTTGTGTGCTAATGTCTTCTTGTTTTTGTTTTCAACAAACAAAAAAAACCCTTGTGGTAAGTTACGAAATTGCTATTATCTACCCTAGGAGCCAAAGAAAATTATCTTTAAGCCTAAAGTTTATGGTTGCATGTTAAGCCTTTCAAAGTAGGGGTTATACTGAAAATGCTTATGGGATGCAAACTATATGGTATAATTTTGATAACCTCTTATTCTGATGTTGCTCATTTTCAGTTGGTGGCTCTGGCTTTGTTGTTGGATTGTGGTTTTTTCAGTAGAAAAGGGCATTTTGGCTAATGTTTGATTATGATTGTTTTTATCTTCATAATGACTGATTGATGGGAGTGAAGCCAAAGGTTCAAGGAGACCTGCAGCTGACTAGATATATTTGTATGGACAATGGATCTAGCCTTTTAAAGGCAATCGAAGAACGTGTCTTAAATTTTGTAGTAAGGTAATTTTTTTTACTATTTGAAAATCCTGAGAATTTAAGCGTATTTTACTTCCCAGATCTGACAGAAACTCAGAAGAATGGTGGTCGTTGAAGCTTGTGAAGCGGCCAAATTTTATTGTGTCATGTGGACAACCCATGAGCTCTTGTGTTTGTCTCAGCTGTGGGGTGGAGGTGTAACAGCGGGTGAAGCAGATTTGCTTCTCTCACTCTGTGTGGTTGGTCAAGGTTGACACTGGGTGTTGGGAAGTGTCATCTCCTGAGCTGCAAGCAAGGCCAGTAGTGTAAGGTGTTGTCCTAGGCACAGGGATTTTGAGCTGCTAGTGTTGTCCCTTGCCTGCTGTCAGAATGGCAGGTTTACTGCCTGTTACGATGTGTGCCCACAGACATTTTCCAATACTCAGCATCTTGCCAACGGAGCAGCACTCAGCTGCAGTGTGATCAAAAGATTTATTAGCAATAACTTCTGCAGCAGGCCTCCAGCACAATGGGACGGGGCAGTTTTTCTCTTAAAACAGGATTGTGTACTGTGAAGGGAGCACAGTGCACTGTCATGCAAAGGTCCATGTAGTGATGTTCATGTTTAACCCTGACTGTAGATGAGGAAGTTGCTGACCAGGTGTTGAAATGGCCTAGAAAAACAATATGATCTCCTGGACCCTTTTTCCTATGCAACAACATGTTTCCATTACAGAAAAATCCCATAGATGTGAGTAGATTCTGCAGTTTTTCCTACTAGATGTTTTTGAATCAAGCTCTAGAAGGTAATAGGAAATTATATCCCTACCAAAGAGCTCAAGAAAACTTTACAGAAGAAACAAAATCAGTTTTCACACACTATCCAGGAGTGGTGGAGAGTGAAATAACCCTGATGAAATGAAAACATGGCCAGTGCAGAATCTGAGAAGTGTCACTGTGCAAACATACTTAATTAAACACATTGCTGCTGGGAGCGGGGCAGCTTCAAACAATAACCAGGCAGAGGGAGGCCTTGTGGGCAGTGTATACCCTGTGCCATGCATTCTGTGACACTTGCTTAGCCAAAACTAAGGCAACACCTGGCTAATCCACAACTCAGAGAAGCCATGCACCTGTAAGTGAAAGTTGATCCTAATTCAAACGAGGTAGTTCTATCTCCTTTTTGTTCACTCTTTTCTCTTTTGTTTCTCTTTACCCCTCTTCTTTTTCCTTCTTCCTTCTTTCCTCTTTTTTCCATTTGCCTTTCTTTTCTGCAGAAACTACACTTTTTCTGTAAAATGCTATTGTTTTTATCCCTAGTGAATTATGCAGAACTTTTCCTTAGGACTGTATTAAATAAAAGATCTTGCAATGGCATTTTTTTCATGTGAGCTTCAAGATTTCAGCCTGAAAAATGATTTTTAAGAACTATTTCTTTCTTCCTGTTGAGATATTTATGTTATACATTCTGTCCCTTTCTACAAATATGTCAATATTGAATGGGAGCAGTTTATGTCTTAAGACTATTTATAGCTTTCTGAATATTTCTTTCAAATGTTGAGAAAATAAAGAGTAACAACAATGCAGCATATAAAAATAGAGTTGCTCAGGAATGTATTATTCATAATGAACATGAGAACCTGTTTTTCCAGAAGAATTGGTCTGATAAAATCATTCAGTACTGAGGCCGCTAGTTATTTATTTTTGTCTTCAGAATTATTTAGGGGATTTTTCTTTGTAATAAATGTACTTGCATACCCATATTTGGTAAACCAGTGGGAAATCACCAAATGAGGAATTATTTCATTTTACTAAATTTCTAGCAACTAAGCAGTGTAAACACTATCGGTTAAATATGGCAAAGTTGCATATTTGTATTCCTTGGGCTATAGTTGGAAAAAAAAATTCAAATTATTTTATATAACACTGCTTCTTACAGACTTCCTTTAAGTGAAGTATGAAAGCTGCAGTGTAAGCTTTATTGGCCTATAAATATGTCATTATAGTTGGACTACATTTATATGCTTTGGATTGTTGTTTAAGCCAAGAAAATATGTCTCTACAGGTTGACTTTTTATTGAAACCCTTTGAGGCATACAACAGAATGTATTTTAGGCCAAGGTTATTAAAACAGCATTTTCATTTTTGCAGCAGACTCATTGTCAATTATGCTGCCACAAACTGTCTGTGGATAGGCAGTTATGAATGGTTTCATCTCTAAATGTGTCTTTAGAAAAAGAAATAAAAGATAGAAGAGTCAGAGCTGAAATTGAGAGAACAGACTGCAGGGAAAATGACCGAATTTAGTGCTCACCAGCTCTGTTGGTTTGGGTTAGGCTGGGCTGCAACACTGCCTGGGTTCAGCCAAAGAACAAGTGGCCCCTGTGCCTGAGGTGGGAGCTGTTGCCCTGGCGGGGCAGTTTGTATCCCTCTGGCTCTGTCCTGGCAGGGGTCTGGGTTTGGTCCCCAAACTGGCACTGACACTCTTTTTATCCATCTTTCATGGGTGTCTGCCAAAATGGACAGTTGAGTTTGTTGTGCATCAGGCTCCCCTGTTCCTGCACTGGCAGTGTTAGTAACGGGGATGAGCAGGTTCTGGGGATTTCTGAAAGAGGTTTGCTGCAGTTATTTCTTGCTTGTTTGGGTCCTGTGCGGGGAAACCCAAAGAAAATCAGCAGTCAGTCCTGTCATGTCTTTCATTTCCCACTATCATGCATTTGTGGGTATAGAATCTGGGTCTTTGTTGCCTGTGAAATCCAGGGAAATCAACTACTGCCTCTAGCTGAGGTGTATATTCTCACAGTCATCCTTTTCTAGTCCATTGGTGGCTTTCCAGCAGTTGTTTCCTGCTTCTCTTGAAGTAGCTCTTTTGAACTCCCCAGCAGAGCTTGCTGGGCAGGGCTGGATGCTGCAGGACTGGGTCACCCTCGTGTTCTCTTCTTGTTGCCAGTGTCATAATTTGCATATCTTCACTTGGAAGATTGCAGATCCTCGCTGGATCTGGTGTTGCTGTATAAATTGGCTGATCCAGGGCAGACTACAGTGAGTTTGGAAGGACAAACAGAGAGGGGATGAGCTGTCGTACAGGAAGGTGCCAACCCCACGGTTCCTAGTGGGCACTGGGCTGTCAGATCACCCTTCTGGTTTCCCTTGCCAGTGGCCTTGCAGCAGGCATGGTTTCTCCAGGTGAAGGTTATCAAGTCATAATGTAGGCAAACTGTGATACTATCAAAGCTGATCATCTGCAGCTGTAGTGTGCTCAGACACTTGTGGTGACTTCTGCTCTGATGCCGACTCTCCTTGCTCATTGTTTGTCGCGTGCTGCTCTGCTCAGCTCAGCTCAGCTCGCCTGGCTTAACTTCATGCAATAATTTTCTGACCAACTGATTGTTAGCTATTCAGAGTACAGCCACTTTGGATGCTTTGTGCGTAAGTCATGCCTCTAACTCTTCCCCTCCCCTTCTGTGTCTGTGCTCTTTGCCTCTTCCTCGTGCCTTCCTGTCCCCATTGCCCTAGCTGAATGCCATTTTGATCTTGATAAAGCTCCTGTAAGTGTCCCATTATCCAATTTTTCCTTCTCTGCCCTTGTGCACCGTATGTTGTTTTTTGTCTTATGGGTCAGAGTGACCTCTCTAACTCATTTTAACCAGCCCAATTGATACAGTTCTTTTGCCATAGATGAGGCTATTACATGACTTGTCTGTTGTGCTCTATGGAGCTTGAATGGAGAAGGACGGCTCCCTTGGGAAGAAAAGCCTGTGGCCTGGCTTTTTCTTCAATGTTTGTGCAGGTTCTGGCACATGCCAGCACTGCTGCAGCAGGACAAGAGCACCAGCCAGCTGTGGAGCAGGAAGGTGTCATTTGGTTCAACATCTTTTGGTTTAATTACTGCCTGCCTTTGGGGTTAACATGTTTTGGATCAGAGATAACACGAGATGCTGAGCAGACAGGCAATTCTGTGTGGCCATGCCTGAAGACAGCAATATAAGTGTTTATTTTATTATTTGTCAACCAGTTGGTTTAACAAGTACTTGTTGACTAGTTGGCTTCATTTGCTCTGTGCCTTTTAAATGATGAAAAGTGGTGCTGTTCTTAGGTCCAGTAGGTCCAGTGTACCCCCAGTAATTTGGTCCTGGAGGTGAGCCTACCTCCAGCAGCATTTTGGACCTCCCCCTCCTCACTTGCCCCTCTCTGTTGAGCCACTGCTGCTCTCTTCTGCAACTTCTTCTGCCTCTTTGGGAAGAGGCTGGTGGAGTCCTTCTGAGGTTGTCTGTAGACACCTGGTCCTTCCCGAGGCCACATGTTTGCCTGAGCATTGCTGGGATGATTTAAGTGCTGTTAATTTCTTCCTTTCCCTGGGGAGAGCCTACTTCATTACAAAGGAAGCATATGGGGGGTGACAAAAACATTTTATTATGCAGCACTGGCTATGGAAGCCTTTCATTGACCACTGGATTGTGTTGAGCCTCATCTATTTGTGGCTCTTGAAAGGAGTTTTAACACCACACATCTCAAACTTCAAGCATGCCTTATCAAAGAGATAAAATTTGGATTTCTTATCAAGGTTTGACCCACCTTTGAGCCTTTATAAGAGGGGGGTGGAAGTATCACCCCTGGAAATTGAGGGTGTGGGTATTTTGTTCTTTGAAATATAGAAGATATGCCAATAAATGTAAACAAAAATCCCAGGTAACTTTTCTCTAGGTAGCCCCTAAATCACAGTGCCAGTTCCCCACCCCCACAGTTCTGCAGCAGGAACAAGCTAACGTGATTATCAGAATCGTGCTGATAGTAGTTGTCACTGTGTCAGCGTTTTCAATTATGTATTGGTATGACAGGGCACTTTGTCGTTGGTGTAGAGCACAGCCATTTGCAATTGCAGTTCTGGTCTATTCAGAAATATCAAAGAAAGAATCACTGCTACAAAACTAGAGGAGGAAGAGTTAAATTTTACTGCCTGTGAAGCTAGAGGGAACTGCCCCACGTTCTCTTAAAGCCAAAGTTGCAGTGGTTTGCACCATCAATAAGAGTTTTGTTGCAGCCTCTGGCTGGAACAGGATAGCCTACATAATTACAAAATAAGTAGATAAAAAATAAGGACCATTCACAGGCAGTGTCAAAGCAGCCAGTGTGGGACAGTGTCCCTTTAAAAATGTTTCACAGCTTTTTTTATTTTTGTCTGTTTTTAGCACCGAGATTGACCTTGCCAGGCTGTGTAATAACCCACATGTGTCTGCTCTCCAGGATTTTTTCCCTTCTAGTCACTGTTGGATCTTGCTTTTAATTCTTACTGACCATAAGTTTTTGTTCCAGTAACTGGAAACGTGTGCCTCCTGGTGCAGAGTTGCTGTGCTCTGAATCTGACTTTATCTCAAGGTCTGCTTTTTCTTTTTTTCTTCTTTTTTTTCCCTTTTTTTTTCTTTTCTTTTTCAGTTTTTGGGTTTAGAGGGTGCTGTTTTCCTCCCCAGCCTTCCCTCTAGCTTCCGTCCCTGCCCATATTGTTTCTGGGCCCCAGGGGGACCCAGTCTGCGACGTCTATTGTTTTGTGTCTCTGTGCTTCTCTTGCCCAGCGCCATGGAGGGAGGTGATCTGTGGTCTACTCTGTGTGACATGGTTGCTGGTTAGAGCTGTTGATCTCTTTTAGATCATCAATGCCATTTTCCTGTGTTGTGTGCTGTCCATACAGCCAGTCAAAAATGTGCTGAGTACCAAGATCTGTAAACCAAGCACCTGTATGATGTTGTGGTATAGTTTGGTGGGCCCAGAGGGCATCCTCTTTTTCCTGCCTGGGTGCTTTCCTGTGCTGTGATTGTGCACTGCTGGAGCCCAGGACTTAGAGTCCTGCAGTCACCTCTGACTCCAAGCATTCCGTTAATCAAGTAAAAGCTGTCTTCATACCAGCCCATGAATCATGCTGGCTTGTGACCTGTGCTGCCATGCTGGGTTGCTCAAGCTCTTCTCTGGGTGCTGTTGATACCATGGCCAGATCTGGGTGTCATTTCCCTTCTGGAAGAACCAGACCCAATTTATTCACTGCCTCCCTTCCAAGTTGCTCTTCTTGTGTTGCTCTTTGTTACTCCTGTGCCCAAAAAGATGACTTGCGTTTTGTTTACAGGCACACTGCAACGTTTCTGGTCTTTCTATTTTCCGATGTTTTTTAGTCCGGTTCTGACTAGTGTGTTGCAGAAAGGCCAGTACTTGTTCTCTGAGATACAGTTTTCATCTTCTTATAGATGACCCATCTATAGGATGGGTCACGTATAGTGGCATAAGTTCCATGGGAGCTTATGAGAGAGAGCATCCTTTTGTGCATCTGAAATTGAAGGAGGAGACTTGATTTTTCTTCCCTTTCTCTTCCTTTTTCAAAATTGTTTGGTAGGACAGAGGCACATGGGAGCAAAAGCTGGGTTACCCCCAAGTTTTTTTACCCCTAAGGCTGTAATGCCACTTAATGGAACCTCAGAAACAGGAGGTGATGGGCCCTCAGCTTGCCAAGGTGGAGCTTTGCTGGGCAAGAAAGTGAAGGTGGGACATGGAACACTAGAAAGAAAGGAAGGTGTTGGGCAAGACTGTGGGAAGGGCTTGGCTCCAGCAGCTGAGTGGACAGTAGTGAATCTTCCTTCCCAGCATGGGCAGCCCAGGGATCTCCCCCAGCATTGTATGTCACCGTTGTGAGCATCAAGATGGGCTCTGTGGGTACACAGGAGAAGACCACAGTTCTGGAATCCTTGCCTTTGTTATCTGAGTTTTAAAACACTTGGTATCAGCATTCAGGCTATTGGTTAATTTGGGTCATGCTGACCTTTGCTGGCTTGGTGATCCTTGTGTGATGAGAGCATTGGTCGGTTGAGGGTGTTTGGGAAGGGAAGGGTTAAACTTAGTATGTGTATAAATTGGAGTGCAGTTTGGGAGAGTGGGTGATAGAGAAAGGGCATATTTAAAAACTGTAACAGCATGAATTGTAACTTGCTGGGTAGGTTTTGTGTTAGGGAACATGGTGGCATAACCTTTATTTACTCCATTTAGTAAAATCTGTACCATGTAAAATAAGTTCCTCCTTAATTTTACTGCTAATAATAATTTGCTTGTAAAAATGAATCCTCGGCACTGCAAACCTTCAGCTTGGGTCTGTCTTGACCTCTTACGTTGTGAAGGGCAAATAGTTAATGGCATAAGGAAGCTTTTGTTAGTGATAGATAATGTGTATGATTTTAGCAAGAGTGTATTTTAGCAGCTTGTGAAAAATCGAGGTGAATTTTTACATCTGCACTACTGCATAATTGATATATGTAAAAGCTGAAATTCAAAATAAGCTTCTAGAAGAGCACACATTTGATTTTCCTAAACATTTAAATATATGTATCACACCCTCATTTTAAGATGCCGGTTAATGACTTTATGAGCATGTTGGCAGCCAGAGCATTACATGTGGTTTGAGAAATGTGACTGGATATGCTTGGTAAGCAGTATTGTTCTGACAGTGTACTAAAGGCCATCTTCAATTTGACTGTGCTCTACTTTGTTATGCTGTGAAAGAAAAAGATAATTCAGCAGAGCATTGTGCTGTCGGCTGGAGACGCCACACTTCAGAATACAAATATTACTAGGGATAAATGAATCATTAAAAGAACAGTAGCATAAAATATCTGATGAATGAACTCCAGGAGTCTGTGCTGGAATAAATTTAGCATTCACGGACGGTACCATAATATGTGAAATAATAGTATCAGTTCTACATTCAGATGCCAAAAACATTTATGGACCCAGAATAATTGTGAATTACAAGGCTATAAATACATAGAGGGGATTTGGTGATATCATAATAAACCATGAGAAATTCGCTAGACTGGTTTCTAATGTTACCAGAACCTTGAGATATATTTACAACCTTGTTCACACTCCTGCAGTTTTAGGGGGCAATTCTCCTCTCTCAACACGTTTGTCATTCCCATTAGTGCCAAGGGGAGTTATGCATGTGTGTCATGAGTGGAATAGATGCCCACACAATTCAAGGAACCTATAACAAATTGAATATCTAATTTAAGAAAAAGGTGGGAAACATTCCCTCATGTTGTCCTCCAAGTTCCCCCACATCTTGTTCTGCTCCTGTGAACAAGGCTAGTGAAGGGAAAATAGGTAAAGGATGGCAAGGTAGCTGCTGTGTTCCTGAACATTTTATCCACAGCTGTATCATTTTTTCCACTTTCTATAACTGAGAAACAAAAACAGCTAAAGGCCAGATGTTCTCCTCCCAGGTTTCTTTAAAGTGCAGGCTAATGCATTTTAAAAGCCTGTTGTGAATACCCAGGGAAGGCTGGGATCACCAGCCTGTCCTCCAAAAGAAGGCTTCACTGTTGTGATACCAGATCCATGCCTGATAAGAACAGTTAATTAGGAACTGGGGCTGAACCTGACGTGATATTCAAGAGCACGTTCAGCTTTCAGCATGTCCCACATCACCTGTTTGTAATTAAGCCTGGTGTCCCCTGCCTTCCTGTGCTGGGGCGGTGACAGTGTCTCTGCAGGTACTTCGTGTCGGTTCACACATCTCAATATTAGTTGGGTTAGATGGGTTACAGCCCCTGTGCTGCAGGACCCCTTCCCCTCCCAGCATCTCCCCCAGCCAGCTGTGTGGTGTTACCAGCCTCATCCTTCTTCTAAGTCATCAGCAAAATATGCATGTTCAGTGTGGTGCAGAGCAAGTCTGCTCAGTAATTCCACATTCCTCAGTGTTGCAGGAGGTCTCTTGACTGACCAAGCTGCAGTCTTTCTGCTCATCCCTCTCCTGGCAGTACATCCAGACCTGCCAGGGGCTGTTTGTGGTATTCGCAGTGGGGAAGGGTCTGTGGCTTGGTTCCTGTCCCTCCACATGGTTGCAGTTTTACTTTTTGTGTCCTGGTAGACTAACCTTCTGATATCAGATGTTGAGTCACATCCTTGAGATACATTCTGGACCTTCCATGCTTGTCAGCTGATGAAATAAAGAGAAGATAGTTACAGAACAAAAAAAGTAACAACAGTGAAGTGGTCATCAGCAAGAGGGAGGTCTTTGGCAGCTGTGTAGGTGATTTGTAGCCTTTAGCGTGTGTCGGTGGTAGGTCCCCACCCAGTTCATCACTGCGAGTTTGTCATGTCTTTCTCTCTTGAATCCATGCATGTTTTTACTATGGCAAGGTCATGGGATTATTGATTATTTGTTTTAGTTAATTACTAGTGACGTGATATTCTTAGCAATATCTGTGTATGCTCTTGTGGCAAACCCACTAGACAGGGTATAATGCAATCTTAATGCACGTTTTTTCCCTTTAATTATTTTAAAACCACTGTCTCCTCTTTTCTTTTACACTGAGTGTTTCCAAATAAAAGCTTTGTGGGATGAAAATTAAATGATAAGTTACTATAAAAATCTATTTTAAGAATCTTGAATGTTTTAGCTCCATCCTTATTTTTAGTTTTCTTACTCCCTGAATGACCCTTACTTGTGACAGTGTTTGTCACTATACACTTCTAGTTTTGTTGCCCAGAGAAAACAGATGAAAAAGTCCTTTTATGATTGTGTTTTTAATCCTCTGTTCAGATACATAAAAATGTGGCCCTGTAAGTTCTGTGGTACAGTAAAAAAAAAAACCAACCCAAATAATTTTGGCAGTTCAAACGCAGAAACTAAAAATAATTTAATCTGCAGTGTGAACATAGTTTCATATTTATACTAGCATCTGGCCTGAGGAATTGAATACTCCATTCTTTAAATAGCTTCACTCTGGCTCTTGAATGCTTTGTGACTAGAACATTACCCTACAGTCATACACCTTGTTTACATATTTCTGTTAAAAGGCAAAAGAACTTACAGTACTTCAAAACATTGGTACAAGCTCCCTCCTCGCCTCTCGCCTTGGAAAAGAGAAGTTAAAAAGAAAAAAATGAAAGAGTGGTCTGAAAGTGCATTTTAAATTTAGTTCCCTGTTTGCTGCTGGGTACATATTTTACTGTCATTTGTATGAAAAACTGGAAGAAAAATTTTCCAAAGAAAATGTGTACCATTCCAGATGCCCAACAGTAGTCAAACACAGATTTATGTACGCTTTAGTTGTATGTTTGTTTTTAATCTGGCAAATGTCTTTGTCTTTAGAAACACTTTGCCTAGAGACAGTGGGGGTTTTTTTGTTACCCATATGGTAGAAATAAAGGAGGAGGCTCCTTCGAAGGAAAAATATCAGAATAATGTAATAAAAAAGTAACCACTATAAACAGGTGGCTAATGATTAGCTTCTTGCAATCTTTAGGGACAAAGTATCTTTTTATAGTTTTATGATCCTTGCCCAGCCTGACTTCAGTAGGAATTGCATTTTCAGAATTATATATTTGAAACTTCAGCTAAGCTTTACAAATTTAGTTGATCCCTATTTAGTGTCTGTTGGTGAACATAAGTCCAGCCTAATATTCTTACTGCTATTTTTTCATTCACATGTCTTGAGGTGAACCTAGGAGCAGAAGGGAAAATATCCCATTTTTAAACCTTCATCCAGAATCCATTTGTATGAGTCACTAAAACAAAATCATAGTGGTTTGGCTAAAAAAGGCTTTGGGTCCAAAGGGAACGTTCCTTAAAATGCTGGCGTATTTCCCACAGTGTTTCTTGAATGTGTTTTATATGTTGTCTTTGTGCTATTGTAAAACATCAAAGATTAGATGCTGTAGTTCTGTGTGTGGGAGGCTCCTGGTATTTCAGTGGACTGGTCAGCTTGATTGAGGGCAGGGGGCTTGTCCCTGGAGGGGAGCTTAACCCCCTCGGCTGTCTGTGCTGCTCCTCCCACGGAGCAGCCTTCCAGCTCAGGTAGGGAGAGCATTCCCCTTTTGTGTGCTAACTCTTCAGTGTTGTACCATGGGCTTAGGCTTGCTGCTGTGGGGCTCAGCAGCAAACCCTGCAGCAGTGTGAGTGCCAAGGGAAATCGGGCCCCATCTGCCTCTGTGAAAACTTAAGAGAGTGAGTTGGTTTGGTTTTCCTACCCAGCTATTACAGCCCTCAACAGGAAAGAGCCTCCGGAATAATCATCCCGCTTGGGTTTTGGGTGGTCAGTGCTTATTTCTGTAGGCTTCACACTAGCCTGGGACACGTGAGGAGGTCAGTGCTGAGGCTGTATGGCCTCCAGCTTTGATCCTCTTGTGATGGAGTGAGGAAGAGGTGGTGCAAATATGGGTAGGAGCAGAGGTGAGAAAGGCTGGAGATAGTAATAAGGGCTGCTTCTCTGCCCTACCACTGGGGGTTTTTTTGGGACATGGCTCAAAGGTTTTGTGGGTCTTCCATGCAAGGAAAGTTGGTGCTCAGTTTTTACTTCATCTTTCAGACCTGGGCCCTCCGACTCACATATAATGAATGTGAATAGTGCAGGATTTAGCCTTTCAGATACCATGTGATTCCAAGGCACAAAACATGTGATTTATTGGGTAAAGCCTATTTAATATCTTAAGAGCAGAGTAGGAGATCAGATGTGAGCATAGCAGCCTTAAAATATATTTCCTGACAACATCCTTAAGAATGTTTAGGTTTATATGAAATATACAGGAAATGAGGCCAATTTTGTCACTGCTATTTTGATGGCAGGGTGTGCAGGAGAGATGGAGAGAGTGTGGACAGGAATTCATGTGTTTGATAACATGAGCCCAGCACATTTGCACAAATGGAATATTTCACCCTCTGCAGTGGAAACTATTGGTAGTTTCTCTGCCTCTTTGAGGTACTTTTAACTGATCAGATACAACAGCGAATCCATGTAAGTTAGCATGAAAAGTCATTCCCTCCTCTCTGGCCAGTTGTGTATGATGTTTGCACAAAGCAGTATCTCTCTTCCATTTCTGGTGGCTTGGGGAAGTACAGACTGCTGGTTCTTAACAACCAGAAATGGAGAAAGGCTACTATGCTCTTTCAGACCCTTTTCCCCTCATCACCATGTAGCTGAAGGTTTATATATGTTTACTATGAGAATGCTTGTTAAGTGTTGTTCTAGAACAGGGGGCTTTCATGACCAGTGAAGCAGGAAAGCAGTTGCCAGAAGGACTTATAATGATTTCTGATTGTGCTAATGTCTGACCACTGTGTTCTGCCACACAAATAAAACTTTCTTTTTTTCCCAAGAATGTCAGACTACTTAATGTATGATTGATTTTCTTAAAGAGGCACTTAACTTTCTACTTTTTAGGAGAACAGTGCAATTAAAGTTCTTACTTGAAGAGGACAATCATGCCAACAGTGCTAGGAAATTTTATTGTCCAGACTGTAAAGACATATTGGGTGTGTTTGTCTGAAGGCATTGTTAGTACCTCTCCGGGCATGTGGCAAATTTCCTTCTTAAAGTCATGCAACATTTCTTGAGCAGCAGGTATTTTCAGTTGGGCTTGTAATGAAAGTTTTGCAAATGTTTGATTCAGTGGGTGGAAAATTGGAGAATACATTGTGGTTGAGTTTTCTCTTGGTTTTTTTTCAGTGGTTTTGTCACTTCTTATGGTTGTAGCATCTCCAACTGGAGCACAAGCTCTCAGGAAAGAGCAGCCCTTGTGCCCAGTCCACAGTGTACTGAGTGTCACAGGTGGTACAAAGAGTTCTCTAAGGTCAGTGTGGCTGGCAGGACATTTCATCACTGGAAGTTATCAAGACATGACAGAATGGGATGGTCATCATAGAAAAAAGTGGAACTGTAGTTTCCATTTTGTCACTCCTTTTCCTTCAGAGAGTGCCCATATGAATTGCGTGTAGGACAGTTTGGTGTGTGTCTCCTTGAGATCTTTGCCCCAGCTGTCCAGCTAAGAATTTCTTACCATCTTCATTTCTCAGTCAGTTCACTAGCCAGGTTGCCCAAACCAAAACAGGATACAAGGCTCCTTGGAGGAGCATTCCCTTTCACCTGATGCAGTGCCTCCAGGTTCATGCCAATGATTGCTGACTCCAAACCAGGAAGCCCTCTTATGTGTGACAGCCTGAAAACAGAGACCAGATTTATACCCGAGTGGATCCTCAGTTTAATTGGGGCTGAATACCTTTAGCCAAAATCTGTCTTTGGAATGGCATCAAGCTTTCCTTTTCAAACAGTTTACCTACATAGTTGGCATCAGAAGAAATGCAATTGCATGTAGTAAACTTGATTTTTCCTTTCTGAGATCAACATGTTGAGGTGACAGTCACTACTAGGCACTCTGAAGCTTAGGCCATCCTGCCACAGTGTCTCAGAATTAATGTCCTGATGTATCATTCCGTGTTGGTGGCTAAGTGCAGTGTAATTCCCATTGAGCTTGTAGACCCAGTCAGCAGAGCTGTGACGCTGTGCTCTTCCAGTGTCAGGAATCCACAGAGCAGCAAAGAAGAGCAGCTTCTCCAGTATTGTTGTTAGACTTGGCTGCGTTGTTGGGAGTTTGGGAGAGCATTTTTTCAGTCACTGTTTAGCTGATAGAGGTAAAGTCACACTGAAGACCTCACTGTGGCACACACTTCAGTAGGGAAAAATTATTTGCCCTTCCCCTGCTATTTGTGACTTCTCCAGATTTTACACTCTGGTTAACATCACTTCCTATTTTTCAAACCTGATTTTGCAGGGGAGCTGTGGCATCCCCAGGCTTGTCCTTGTGCAGGTGCAGGAGGAGGCAGCCCATGGGCCAGGAACAAAATGCTTGATACCTCTCAGAAATTCCCATCTCACTTGTATCTGGTATAAATGCACCCTGCAGTTTATGGAGTTGCTCATCATGAACACTGTGGTTACTGTGCAGTAATTCTTCTTTTGCATATTCTGTTCTTCCTGGGCATTGTAGGAATTAGTGCATCAGTTGAGTACTGATGAGAATGATTAGATGAGAATGAAATGTTACAGGTCATTAAACAAACAAACAACCCCACCTTCATTTTATTGAAGGTACCTATAAATCTCATCGGTTTTCTTCTTTACAGCTAGTTGACCGAGGATCTGTGTGAAAGAGCAGGCTGTTAGCTTAGGCAACTTAGATTGCTTTAAAGGGCTGTGAACTAGTTTTATTGTGCTACCAGTCTATTTCATTTCCAGAAAGTGAAAGTTTGAAGTAGGTCCTGAATCTGGTTTCTCACATGTGAGATCATTTTGCTACCCATGACCTAGAAACCAACAATGAATGTGTAAATTACAGACAAGAAGAAAATTCTGAATTGACTGTAAGGTGAATAGAAGTTGAATAATTCCCTGAACTTCAACAGTGAAAAGAAGAAAAGATCACTGAATTCTGAAACAGACTTGGATATAGACAAAGAAAATGTTATTTTAGTATAGATTAAACCTATGACTAAGATACAGAGGGATTATTGTGTCTATTTCAGATGTAATTTCATGCCTGAGAATTTACATTGAAGGCAAACTGGTCTGGATCACATTAGCAAAGGCCCTGTTTTGCTGTCAGTTTAATTAAATGGAAACTGCTGGCAAGGAGACCTGAGAAGGTTTATAGAAGCAATACTATTTTGTATGTTGGAGCAGGAAACTGTTAGGTCTTCAGTTTGAAAGGGACACAGAAATGAAACCTGTGATTCATTCTTGTTTACAAACTCCCAGCTAGTATACAATGACCTTAGTGATAAATTAGCTGCAATTACACGTTATATGAGGTGGGCTTTACAATAGCTGCAGACTTCGTGGTTATGAAAACCATGACCTTTGACAGGGAGGTTAGAACATGAAGTTTTTCCAAACAGTGCCTAGATCTTCAAAAGTATTTGCATTTCCTTCCCTGTTTCATGTGAGTAGATTGACAAGATGTGTGGTGGGTGTTCTGTTTGCTTGCTGCAAGATTGTTGTCAGGCAGAAACCCCCCAACACAAAAAAGCCCGCCCTTCAGGAACATTGATTTATCTGTAAACTGTGTCTGGCATGCTGCCTTTTGGCTTTGATTTCAGAGAGAAACATATTTGGTTACTTTAATAGGCAAAAGCACTAAACCTGACTTGTAGGGGGAAAAATTGTTTTCTTTCCCTTTTTCAGTTCTGTTTATTGTATCCTGACGTTCTGTATCGTAATTGTGCAACAGTTCCAAGTTGGAGTAAAGAAAAGTAGAGCTGGATGTCAGGCTCCATCGGCCTCATTATTTCAGAGCCAGCTTTTCTGGGTGACTCAATGGGACTGAAATTGCGTGTTTATGCCAGTTAATAGCCACCCTGTGACACCAACTCAGATGATATCAAATGCTTTTTTGTTCTCGAGAATTATTCTCATCACCTATTTATAGCTCCTCTTTTTATTTATATTTGTTTTTATCTTAAAAAATTTTGCTGAGCTGGAATTGACTTGCCTCTTTGCCCCAAATATGTTCGTTCACAGTTTTTTCCTTCTTTCAGATATATGGAAAGAGAAGAGTTTGTTGGTTTTTTTTAACTTTATTCTTTGACCAAGGAAATTCAGGTCTTACCTATTTTCAACTACTTCTCCAATTTATGATGTCACAATGTGTGAGGGCAAGCTGAGGATTTGAGACAGTGAGTGGTTTAATCCTATTACAGTAACTGTATAATTTATTCTGTATGTATATACAGACAGATGGTTATGTAGATGGCTGCATAGTCATCTCAGGTGAAACTGTGTATATACATGGAACCATGTGTGCTGCTGAGCTCTGGTACCCATAAAGCACTTGGCCAAAAGAGTTGTTGTTGTTGTTGGCTGGACTTCGCGAACGAAGATCTTGGGATAAGCCTGCGCAATGGATTTTTTTTAGGTGAGGCACAGTGTGTGCGGAACTGGCCCCACTCCCTTTACTCCTGAGGTTCATCTTGCCACGGCCGAGCAGCTCGGACGGCGACAGCGAGTTCCTCCAGGATTCGAACCGGCGTCCTCAGAGGAGGAGCCGGCTCCACAGGCGGGGGCCTACGCCACTCGGCCAACGCCCACCGCATGGCCAAAAGAGTATGTGCGGAATAAAAAGAGCTGGTTTGATTTCAGGCCAGTGAAAGATGGACAAATGAGCCCTCCGGGAGCCGTTCGGTGTCCTGGGGCCGTTTTGTGTGTGGGGAGTTTGGGGGTGTTGGGGCCTAAAACAGGAGGGCCGGAACCACGGAGGGCAAAGGGTCCTGTCTGGAGGCACTGCCGAGGGGCCTTGGCGGCCGGGAGGGCATCCACACTTGGTTAAAACTTTAAATACTCGATGAATTTGAAGAAGGCACAGCTGCCTTTCTCACCTGAGGCAGCCAACGGGGTTGGGCATTCACAGCCTTTGCTTCGAGGGAAAGAAATTTCCAGAAAAGGCTTTACGGCTTTTCCGCCTACAAGTGCCCCGTGAGGGTTCGGCACCCACAGCTCCTCCGTGTGAGGGCAGGTGAGGGGCGGGCTCAGGGACGCCGGAGAGGGGGACCCTTCCCTGGGCCTGTGGCAGCCGATAAAATCCAATTATCCACGAATTCCCACCTTCTGGGGAAAGGGAGTGCAGCCCGAGCTGGGAGGGGTTGGCTTCCAAGAGGGGCTGTCATGCATATGTTGGGGACCACGGAAGGTAAAGGTGCGATCCCAACCCTCGGTGTGCTCAGACCCACCCAAGGCTGAGCCACCTGCACGGGCTGTTAACATTCTTTCGTTCACAGTTTCTGGCTGTCTCAGAAATTTCAATCAAGCGATATTTCTCACAAGTGTATTTATGAGAGACGTAACATTCTTCACATAAGTATCAAATGTTATAAAATACATTGTTTGAGACCTGCAAAGATCAAAAAAGAAGGGAGAAAAAGAGCTTTAAAAAAACTGTAATAGCAGCAAGGAAAACAGAAAAAGACGATTGTTGGGAGAACTCTGTGATAGTGAATGCAATGGTTTTCTTCAGAGGAGGAATCCGTGTTTTAATATGAAGTTCAGTCATTCTGTAGCCCAGTGCCTCCAGTTAGCATGCAGCTCTGCATGGCAGGCAGGAAGGTGGAGGTGAGATTTGGAGAATGGTTGTGTAACTGCAAGTGAGGGGAGGGAAGAAACTCTTGAGCCACCACCAGTGCTTTTGCCACTCCCAGTGACAGGATGCAGTGCATCCCAAAGCACTTGGTGGTGTTTCCCTGCACTGTGGGGAGGGCATGTGTGCTCACCTCTGCTCGGTCCTCTGCCTCAGCTGGGTGGTGATCTCCCATCAGCAGTTGCTTAGCAATAATTAAAAATAAACTAACAAGCAGCAATCTCTCTGCGCATCCAAGGGCTGTCCATCAGCTCTTGCTTATATGTCCTGGGGGTAGGAAAAGAGCAAGAAAGGGTCAGTGAGTTTTGATCCTCACTGTCATGAGCTAAGAAGTGCAGGGAGATAGGGAAGGAGCTAGGAAATCATTTTGTGTGGAAAAGTAGAAAAATACCTAACAAGCTAGAACAGAAAATGCTCAGTTGGCTCTGCTTCCACAGCAAGGAAGGACTTCAGCTGTCTCTTACAGTGTGGCTCCCCGTTGCCCTGGTCCCATCGCTGCAATGCAGACCCATCCTTCATACTACGGAGTTGCAGCATTCCTCAGGGGAGCCCTGCAAGTTGTATTGGAAAGCTGTCAAGAGGCAGAATCTTCCTGGAGGTGGTGCCTCTCAAGGCAACTGGAGAAGAGACTTTCCCAATGGTAGTGGTGGTAAGACTCAAAGCCAGTAAAAAATTTCCATCTCGAGAAAGCAAAATTAAATTCTTTAGCAGCTAGATTATTTTGGTTTTTCTTTTCTTGTTCTGCTTCGTGACAAAACTTCAAATAATTATGTTGATTTATGGTTACAGGTATTTTAAAGCTGTAGTATGGCGAAACAAAGCAATGCCAGCTTATTGTTTCTGGCCCTATCCAATTATATAATTGAGTTTAGGCATATAATAATGTTACAACAGAAATATCCATCATGATGGATTGAATTTCATGAAGTACAACAAGAGAATATTTATAGCTCCATTCTTAAAGCCACTTTTGAGTCAGAATATGCCTTCCTGGCATTTAAAAACAGAGAAAATCTGGAACTTTTTTTGGTGCAGCCTCAAACATACCACAACCCATTGCCTACACAGGGAGGGGGCTATAGGTTGATGGTAAGCAGAAAATGATAAAACAGTGTAATTATTTCCGCTAGAAAATGAGAATCCAGCATTATTTGTACAGTAAAACAAAGTCATTATTTGGCTATGCCACAGTAATGAAACAATAAAGATCATACTTAAATTAAGTATCGTCTCCAAAGAGACTTCTTACTTTCCCTCTACCATTTTAACTGTTAAAACAAATTTGAATTGTTGGTCTAGTTTCCCAGTGTGTTTTAGTAAGTGGAGTGGGCAAAACCTCCCCTCCTCCCAGCTCTGTTTAAATGTAGACCTTTGGCATTCCAGAAATCTGACCTTGTTTGTAGGGAATGGCTCATTTTTCTATAATGTAATATGAAGCACTCTTGTGTTTTGATTCCATGAACTAGAGAGTTTAATGTTCCAGCTTGCCATGATAAGGATATGATCTGGTTGAGATAGAAACAGTAAAGGAAATTAACTATTGTACTATTCTTTAACATATTGTTTGCCTAGCAGTTTCATTTAGAATCATTTGGAATAATCTTGGAGTACCTTTTTTAAAGGATTCTTTTCCTTGCTTGCCTTTTTTTTTTTTTTTTCCCCTTGTTGTTGGCCTGGATAAAAAGTGGGGCTTTAAGATATTTCTCCTAAAATAAATGTGAGGCCGCCTCATTTATAGTCAGCATGCCTTGATTACTTGCAGACATGCTGGAAATTTACATGCGCTTTTCTCCATTATAAAACACTGATCTGTTCAGATCATTAGCTCCCTCATGACTAGAGTTTGGCAGCCAGCCAAGGCACGCTAAATCTGTAGCTGTAAATCGTGAGTTGAAATAGCAGAAAGTGGATTTGTAACTTAAAAAGTGTAAACAGTTTGGAAAATGAAGTAATTTTAGAGTATGATTGATTGCCTTAAGATTGCACTTTAAATTAGCCCAGGGTCTCCACTGCAGATATAGGCACTAACTGCTCATTATATATTTTCACTTTTCTTTGGAACAATAGCATTGTTGGTAGGCTTTGAAACAATGTATGCTTCTCCTGGAGTGACCTTTGAGGAAATGAATAGTTTTATTGTGTGTCCATTACTTTGCCTGAAACAACATTTTTGAGTTATTAATTTGCTGTGGTCTATAAATAAAGGAATCAAAATGCAAAGCAGCTGTATTATGCTGCATGTAGTTCATCAAACTTGTGCTTAAACACCACAATTTGAAATTGATAATGCACTGTATAAATGATTTTTTTTTTCCCTCTGAAAAATCATTAATGTTTTTCGTAGCCTGTAGTTCCTGGAGAGTGGTCTTTCAGTCCTGTAGAAGCAAAAATTATTTTTTTTTTTTTTTAGCACAAACAGTTGGTGAATGTTCTGGGGGACTGGCACAGTGCATTCACCTTTTCAAGGACCCTCTTTCACTTAATTGTGTAGCTGAGAGTTATAAATGCACTGACAGGGTGTCTGGAATAAGAAATGTGGGAGCTGTGTGGTCAGTGCTGTTATTCTCTCATCTCCACGTGGATCCTGATTATGTTAGTGCTCTCAGCACCTCTGTGGGGTAGGAGCTGTCTGTGCAGCACCCTGGTCAGGAGTACGCAGTAGTGGGTAATCCATACTTGTTGATGGAAGTAGCGTGTGCCCTGTAATATGTGGTGTCTTGTGAGCTCTGGCCGTTTGCAAACGGTGGCTGAAACCATTTTCTGCTCTTTCCCAGAGATATAAAAGCTATTGATAGTGTTCCTGCCTGCCTGGGTGGTGTGATATCTGAAGTCACAAAGGTCTCTGGTGTGGAACAACACCCCAGTGTAATTTCTTGGGTGTGGGCACGTAACTTACATGTATGTACTTAGCATAGTGTGTGCAGCCAGGGCTGCTGACTGCTGTCCTCGCATGCTTTGATTGTGCTAGAAACTAGGAATGTAAAGTTACTAAATTGACATTAGCAGTGGTTACTAATCACAATAAATAGCTGTGACTGCTTGAAAAGAATATGTAATAAAAGCTCCTACACTTTTGTACCAGGGTGTGTTTTTCATCCCCTTCTTTGTCCTAGATTTGGTATCTAGCGTTCAGTAGATACACGGTTCCGTTTTGTCATTCTTCTGGAACGTCCTTTCCCAGAGAGTACTTTTTCCCAGTGTTATCAACCCTCCTTGATCTTCTTTCCTTTCTCTCTCCACGTTTGAAATGAAGATTTGCACTTGTGAAAGAGGTATGGCTGAGAGGTCTGAGCACAGGTCTGGGAGCCAGGACCTGCTGAGTGCTAAACTCAGTGACTCATTCAGTGGCCTTCAGCAAGTTAGAACATCTCCTATGAGATTATTTCATATGTAAAAGAGGGGAAATAATACTTATCTATCTACCTGCCTCACAGGAATACCCTGAGGGCTAATTAGTGTCCATTAAGTGCTTTGAAATAGACAGTACTATCTATTATTAGAGCAGATTCCAGACTACTAGATAGTGTGTTTGGATTATTTTCTTCTTGAGAGCCTTCCTCTCTGCTGGGTGTGGGACCAAAGCCCATGGGGTGCAGAGCACAAGCCACCTGGTGTTTTCCAGCTCTGCTGGGCCCTTCCTATTCAGATTCACTGGAGACTTGTTGCTCTCACTGAAAACTTTGAATCAGGGTATGCCTAGAGAAAGGAGTGGGAGGATGCTTGCTTGTTCTCCTCATCTCATAGGCATAACTTGTCCTGAAATTCTTTCTCACCCTGCCTGCACCTGAGGCCTTTTCAGATAATTCAGGTAGCACGGCTTCTCTGCTTTTTGAGGAATGGTTTCCTGGTCCTGCAGAAGAGGAAGAGAAATCCTGCATTAGTTCTTAGGAGGAGCATGGGGCTCGACTGGTAGGTACCCATCACAGGAAGCCCTTCCTTATGCAAAAGGCCATTCCTCTTTCTTGAGGACCAAATGATTATATTCTTTCCCTTCACTGGATGACAGACTCCTCTGCAAAGTCCTTAGAATGCAAAATGTAATTTTGGGTATAAGATAACAGATAAACTCTGCAGGTGTGTGTCTGGTGAAGTCTGTAAGAGTCTTTTCATCATCATAACAAGGAGGGTTGTCATCTTACCAGCAGCTCCTTTTGTTCTCTGGTGCATCTTCTCTCACTATATGCTTTTGTACCTCTCTTAGAGATGCTGTAATAATCTAGTTCAAAGGACCCAGCCCTGTTCTCACTGAAGCCCACAAGCCTGGTCTTTCTACCAGTGAGACTAGGACTCAGTCCAAATTCACTGGAGAGAAGCTTTATTTCTCTCCATTTGCTCCTCAGATGTCTCTCAGGCCATGAGTAATTTGCAGCGAGACAGGAAAACCTGTGTGAAGTTTTCCAAGGGAATTTTCCCCATTTTAATAACGTTAATGAAATTGCTTAGCACTCCATCAGCTTTTTCAGCTTATATTGCTGGGATTTTGATGCATTCTGCTTTTACTTCAGTACCAGAAGATGCTTACCTTAGAAAACGGACTGAGGGCTCCTATGAGCATTTGGACCCACAGCTGAACCTTTGTGCAGCCGAAACCTTTTTGGCACAGGTATTGGTAGGTACCATTTTGAGAAGGCTTTCTGCACCTCCTCTTCTGCCTGCAGGAAGGGGAAGGCATCAGGAGCAATTGTCCCACAAGCTCTCACATGCCTGCAACTAATTCTGGTCCCACAGAAATGAGGTTGTGCCACAGAGAGACCTAGTGATATGACCTTGGTCACACATGAAGGCCCTGGCATTGCTGAACCTCAGTACAGTTGGTTTGTCCATCTTACCCTGAATATCACTCAAGTTTTGGTCCTCATATTCTAGACAGGGGAGTAGGCTATAACTCGCTTTTCCTTCAGGCCTTCTTCCTATTCTTCATTTTCAGCTTGAATCTACTTTGTTGTGATGCAGGATAGGATTAAATGGGCAACCACAGACTTAGTCATATACGTGTAACAACTTTAGAAGCTACATTTGGTTTGTTTTTCAGAGCAGTAGTTTGGGTGTTATTTGGTGCAACATGAGAAGCTCAGTTAGCAGGTGAGAGTTCCCAAGTATCTGGGCGAGTCTGGTGCAGGGCACTTGGTTTTGGCAACTCCCATGTGGCCTTTCGTCATGATAGTCTTCATGTTGAGTTTCATCACTGGGAAGGAGGGGAATGTGACTAAGGGTCTGTTGGGGAATTAGTATGTGCTATGTTGAGACAAGAGAGAGGATAACAAATTGGAAAAATATAAATGACACTAGCATTTTTGGGTTTGTTTTTGTTTGGGTTTTTTTAAAGAAATGGCATCATGCTAATTCTAATTCTCTGCCTCTCCTGGATTTCAGCATTGTTACACTGCAAATGATAACACAAGTTTATCTGTAAAATTCTTTAACTGTGGTTTTTATTTCCCAGCTTGACTTCTTTTTACTCTTCTTCTTTGATTGGCTTCCAAGAAAGTTATTAACATGTTGCAAAACAAATAAAAGGGACCACTAAAGCTTATTAAAAATGGTTTCTTTTGTTCGTATCTGGCAGTTGACAAATTGTCTTGTGCTCTATCTTATCTGCTCCTGTGTGAAAGGTTACATGAGAAAATGGCTGCAAATAAATTGCTATTGAATGTTGTTGAAGACTAAGCATACAGCTTCTCTATTAAGGACCCCTTTTAAAGCTGTCTATTCAGACTCCCCCCTGCATGTCTCTCTAACACTTGTCTGTTATATTATGTTTGGCACAGAAGGAAACATTAAATAGAAAAGCATCGTCTGACTGTGGTGTTTCTAGAACCTATTATCCCTCTGTCAAATGTCCACATGAGAAGGGTACAATTTTTGTCCATATTGATGGTAATTTTTGAAGGTTTTACTAACTGTCTTCAGAGTGAAATGCTAGAAACAAGTGAAATTGAAAAGCATATTTTTGCAGCTTTGGAAATCTTAACTTAAATCAGTGTAATGAGGCGCACTCAGTAAAATGTAATTATTCTCACTTCTCCATGTGTCAAAGAAATCAGCAGTATGGTTAGGGAGCGGAGGGTTACAGTGAGCTTGTTATTTTTATACAGAGCCAGATACTGCTTGTGTGTAGTAAATTGTAAATAGTAGATAATGCAGTTTTTATGTGTATTAAATACCCTGCAAGAATTAACGGGGTTGTTACTTCATTAAGGGTCTCAAAGAGGGTATAAACGTCAAAAGCAATGCTCAACTGTTTAAATCACTGGACCATTTCCACCCTCCACCCCCCATGTCACAGCTCTGGGACTGGCATCTTCTGCCGTTGCTATTTCAAGGAGGGCGCAGTTCCTCTGAATTTTCAGAATGATAGTGAAAGAGCCCCGTGTGAGACACCAAAATAAGGCTTTTGACTCATGCTTCTGAGTGCAATGGAAAAATGAAGGCGGTTGATTCTGCCGCATGGAAGAGGTGGTGAAACAGTTTTTTATAAGTAAGGCTGCACTTACTTCTCTGTCTTTGAATGATGTGCGGAGGTGAAAGATAGATGACCGAAGACCTGGTTACTGTGATATTAAGCCCAGTAATTCTGTTTAACTCTCAGTGACTTTCTACTTCTTTTCACTTTTTCATGCCATAAAATTTTCCCACACAAGCACGGATTTGCCATAGGCCCTTTCAGCACAGAAGGAAAATAACAGACCACAAATTTAAAATTCATCAGTCCAGAGAATATCTTGAGAGAAAAACCAGTTCAGTCCTGAGCTCTGGATCGGGGAAGCTGTTGCTTCTTTGTGTGTGTTGTTCCAGTGGTTAATTATCATCACTGTGCAAATGTGTGCCCCTTTCTTGCCAGGGGCTCTAGTTGCATGTTTCTCTGTGAGAGCTGAGTTTTTCATTCTCCAGTATTTTCTCTGCAGTGCTACACTTCAGAAAGGGAGACCAAGACACATAATCATATAAATAGTAATAATAATATAGATGATGAGAAGGTGCTGTAGGGCAAGTTAGTGGATGTGACCCCCCCCCCCCCAAAGGTGCTGCAGGGAATGTGTTACTTCAGCCTCAGCAGCAGTGGAAGTACTTGTGTTTGTAGCATAACCCCCATGCTCAAGTATCTGCAGAATCAGGCTTTATGTGCAAGTACTGAAGCGTAGTTCAGTGGTATGTTGGATAGTGTTCAGAGATTGCTGAAAACGGTGCATTAAATAGCACTTTGAATTGCAAAGTGCTGGTTCAGTTTTGTCTATGAGAATGATAACACTTATTATCTGATTGTTCCCTGTGCAAATCTCACCTCAGGAAAAATTAAATTATGTTTGAATTCAGCTAAAGCAAAGTATATCATTATTTCCTTTCGTTATTAAAAGAGATTTTTACTATTTGTTTGTTAAAACTGAAGCAGCTGCCATGTTAGAGCCTTAGATGATTTAAAAGCAAATACAGAGGCAGAGCCATTTACAGTACAATTGGCTTGTTTAATGTGATTTAATTCCTTTTCTAGGCTTCGTCATATTACCAAATTATGTTTTCAGCTCCCCTCCCCTTTTTAATTCTTTCTTCTTTTTGTTATCAGCAGAATTGAAGCTGCTTATCAGTAACCACGACAACCAGGATAAATACTTGTTTTAAAGCTGATGCACATTCAACCTGAATGGTCCACATGACCCAGAACATTCAAGAGGACAGGCAGCATGTGCTCCCTTCTACAATCACTCTCCCCCTTCCCCCCATCTCCATCTGCTTTAGAAAGCTAATAGGGCAGTTTAAAAACCTTTTATATCAGAGTGGTTTTCTGTAGCCATCCGTGGCTGTTTGGACATGGGCTGGCCCACGCCTGTGACCTGAGGAGTAAGGAGAGAAGGAAATTTTGGGAGGCAGGGAGGCAATTGCATGGCCCAGCACTGAACTTGGCAACAACCCCAGTGTCGTCTTGTTCTCCTTATGCTTCTCCATCCATTGTCATGGCATTCACCTGCATTGGATGGGAGGGGAAACTGCTGCTTTGAAAACCCTTTCTGAAGGGGCAAGGTAATCCCAGCTGGGCAGCAGGTAAATAAAGTGAAGGAGTGGCTGGAGTTGTGCTGGACAGGGAAAATGGTTATGACAGGAGAGAAACCTCAACACGGACCAGCCTGCTCTGTCTGTCCCCTGTCCCTGGTAGAGGCAGGTGGGCTGGCTAGAGTGGCCAGAGACAGTCACTTCTCTGCCAGTGAAACTTACGGATCTCTCACTTACCCAGAAATCCCCCAACAAGAATTTCTGCTCTCTCCCTTGTTCTCTTAGTTGTTTGATGCTGTAGAATAAATCCCTTAAGCTCTCTCTGTCTCAGTTTCTCTCTCTCTGTAATGGGGATAATAATTTTTACTCATCTCCATAAAGCAGTTTGAGGCGTGTGGATGGAAGGGTTATATAAAAGCTGGAAATGACGATTGTCAGTCACTCTTCTTTTGAGTCTAGAAACACCTCATAAGGTTTATGAGGCACTTCCTAAAGCGCAGGAGGATCTTGGGAGTGCAGGGTTGGAGCTGCAGTTATGAGGAGCTGAATATAGGATTAGGGTCTGAAAAAGGATGTGGAATGCCTCGTTGGAAACTTTTTCAGTATTAAATTTCTTTCATCTTTTTAAACAATTGGATTTGTGATTTGAATTTAAAGTGATTTAGCGAGATAAATATTATAGAAGATTTGATTATATGAACGTACTGTCAGTCATCAATCAACATACTTGGTTTTATCCCTGTTAAGTGTAAGTAGAACAACTCAGATCCAAATAACTGAGTGTAAAATGTTCTTCAACCATGTGCTTTAAGTACATGGTGCTGTCTTTTCTCTTTTTTTTAATGACTGTATTGCTGTTCAGTTGAACAGTAGTTTCAATCTCCAGTAGATTTGTAAGTATTCTCTTTCTTTCAAATGTTAAACTAATCTTAGGAATTCTTTGAACGGCTGATTCTCTGCTGGCACTGTGACAGAAAGCAGAGGGCTGGGGAAGTGGCATAAAATTCTGAGAATTAGTTCTGTCTCCTCCTTAAAAGGGGAGAAGGACTGCACGTTTTATTTTCAATATTGACAGAAATGGCTTTTGCCTTTTGATCAGTGTAAAAGCAAAATCAGGCAGGCAAACATCCATGTCAGAATTACAGGCAACTTGTTAACATCATCATTATCTGGTAAACATAAATGTAATCACTGTGTTCCGTATCCTGGAACACACGTTGCCTTTGTTCTTGATTACATTAGCATTCAAATAGAGGGGGGTTCTCAAAGCAAGGATGAGTAGAATGGGTCCTGCCAACAGAGCGGTATCCCTGTTGTGTCAATAATTCACCCAAATTTGTTTAAACACAAAGCCACAGATTTCCTGTCCCATCTCATGTGGCTAAATCATTACTGTATTTGCATTTGTCTGTGAGAGGAATATGATTCTAAGATTAATATTTTTGGATCTTATGATTAATTAGCCAGCTGAGGCACACCAAGTGGCTTTACTAGAGTGAATAAAGACCGTGGGAATGAAAAGGCAGAGTGTATTGGAAGATCTGAGTCGGAGAAGTCCTCCCTAACCACTTAACAAAGAGTGGATTAGTGCGCTAGAGCATGCATTGGGATGATGATGACCATGATGGTGATGCATCTACCTGAGCTTCTCCGCTGTTGCTCTGCATTCACAGCAGTCTGGTGCCGAGGGACTTGGATTCCTACTGCAGTTCTTAGCCTTGTGTCTGCACAAAGAATTCAGTGTGAGAAGTGGTCAGGCAGGAAGCCAGGCAGAATTCTCCCATGAAGGTTGTTTCACTGACTGAGCTGTCCTTTCTAGCATGGGAGTACCCAGAGAAGCAGGTGATGATTGTCATTGCCTCTTGGCCAGCTGTAGTTATCTGGTTGATTTGGAGGTGTTTGGCAGGTTATAGCTTGTTTGTCATATGGGAAGGTGTTCTCATTGCATCACTCCCCTTAGAAGATTCTGGGGTCATAAAGACCCAGTGTCTTCATCCTCCTAATGGTTACTCTTTCACTGTTTTGCTATTTATGTTGCTTTTGGACTTTTTGAGAGGTTCAGGTTTTTTATGTGGTTATGTGGTAAGTTCATTGTGTCTGCTGGAAACTGCTCTTTCCCTTTGGGTTTTTATTGGAATTGGCATCTCTGAGCTGTGCATTTGCCTGTCTGACCTGCAGTAGTTGATTTTGAAGAATCTTTGCTATATCTACACCTATTTTCTCATGCCCATACTGCAGAAAGTCATGGCCAAAGGAGTAGAACGAGAGAAGGAGGAGTAGATTTTCAAAGCTGGAAGAGCCAAAGACCATTGCTACAGATGAGATCAACCTTTTTGATTTTGATGGCAAATGTAGCAGCTGTGAGAGGATATTTTAGCATGCATTTGGAGCACCATTTTAGCATAGAGCAGACTGCTTTGTCACTTTGGTGGAATTCACTTCACTCACTTAATTTGATCTTCAAGTTGAGCTACTAGACTAAGCCAGTTGTCATTGATGGGAATGTAGTAGCTCCAGAGAGTGAGTCAATCCATGTCTTAGAAAACAGCAGATAGAAAGGAGATCTCTGACTACAGAGGGATCTGCACAACTGCTGTAGATTAAAACTGTTATTAAATGAAGTGAGTCCCATCATGTGTGCTCTACTGGGTTAGAGTCTTGGGAGGGCACCTGAACACTGCCCTGCAACAGACAGAAGACCTCCCGCGTTGAGAGTCATAGCCGTGTTCATTCAGCGCAGCTCACCATATCATTCCCAGTCCCTCCAGACATTCAGGTGCATCCTCCATTGCCTCTGTATCTGCTGCATATTGATGATATGGTCGAAGCCATGCATACAAGCAATAGTAAACTAATTACGATACGTGAATCCTCCGGGAGAGCCCCTTAGTAGCTGAGGGTAAAGAAAGAAGGCAGAGTGGTTAGGGCATGGTGCGGGAGAGTAGCCTGATGGACAGAGCCCTGCAACTTCCTTCATTTTCACTCTCTATTCCAGATAACTCCCTTGCTCAATTTGCTACCCACACACCAAAGCATTGTCCCATTTTATCTGGTTCCCCTGATACTTCCATTGCTTATCTTATGAAGATCTGTGTCAACATTTATCAAAACAAATGGCAAGCCTGGGACCTTTTAAGTAGTTTTTTTAGTTAATAAAACCAATCTTCTACTTCTGTTATGTTTAAAGTACATTATCTTTTTATTACAAACTCTCTACTGCTCTGTCTGTTTTCCTTCTTGGCAATTTCATGACTGCTCCAGTTGATTGCTGTATGGAGAATTACAAAATCATTATGGGTGGAGTTTTACCAGCTGACTTACAGTACAAGCCATTTCTCAAAATAACCACAACAGTGCAATACTGATGTGTAATTTACGTCACAGTATGTTTTTATGAAATAGTTTGTGGCTTATTCATTTAGATTTAGAACTGAATATCTCCTCTCTTGCTTTTTAATCAAGCTTTCTTTTCCTTTTTTTTTCTTTTTTTTTCTTTTTTTTTTTGGTGCTTTTTAATATTTTCCACTCCAAGGCTTGGCTTGCCTCCAACTTACCAGCTACAGTAAGGAGGAAAAAATTGATTTTATTTTTTTTTCCCCTGTAGTTTAACTGCAAGTGTGTTTTCCCCTTTGATGTATACATTTGTGTTAACTGCCTCAGTAGAGATGGTAGATTTGTGGTAGAATGTAGTGCACAAAGGTAGAGCAGAGAAATGATAAGCGATGCAAAAGTTTGGAATTTCAAACCATATGCAAGAAGTGAGGCTATTTAGCCTCCTGCTCTAGTGCATTTCCTTTTTCAAAATTACTTTCTGTATAATGTCATGTAATTAGAACAGGAAATCATTGAGTAACTGTACGAAGAAAAAGAGCACTTAAACTGAAAAGAAATTTACCTTCTGAGAAATTGTATTCACAATTTTTTTTGTGATTTTTTTTTTTTTTTTCGTTTCCCATTACCAGGCTGGTAATGATAGTAACAGATGTACAGACCCTTATCTGTATCATTGTTCTGCTTGTGTTTTCTGGTGGGGAAAAAAAAAAAAAATCATTTTCACATATACAAAAAATGAATGGACAGAAAAATGGGAAAAGCCTAATTGCAAAAAATATTCTGTGTCACAACAGAGTAGCAATTAAATTGAAACTTCAATATAATTATCAATAACAGTCGAGCCTGGAAGGGTGCCAGGCACATAAAGTTGGTGCTCAGCCTTTATGTGGTTGCTAGGAGCACGGTGAAAAGTATAAAGCTTAGAGAAAAGAATGTCTAATGTAATAAAGTAACAGAAGGTAGCATAAATCATTGTGAGAGCAGTTCATATTGACATTATTTTACTTAAATTGGGTCGAAACTAGACATTTAGTCTTACAAGAGGCACAAATTCATATTTCTTCTGCAGGAATAACTGTGCTTTCTGAGAAGAAGTGGAGTGTGCTTTCCTAGCACCAACCTCGTACATATTTGGAATCTTTTAAGCAAAAATCTTTAAATGTTTGTTTCTGTTGGCATTCAAATGCATTTGCACTAATACGATTAAAGGAACTAAAGGGCAAAATACTTGGCAGCTTTTGCAGTTGAGGTAATTAGGTACAGGAAGGAACATGCATAGTTTTTCCATCAAGCTCTATAAAATCCTGGTGTGAAGGTCTTTTTAAAGAAAAAAATACTTACTGATGTTGAGGGTAGATTATGGCAGTTAGCAATAACATTATAGGCTGATGTTTCTGAAATAAGCAAACAAAAAGCATGTTACAGTTTTGTGTTTTGCTTCTCTCTGTAAATATTTCTGGCTCTAGATGGATTTGTTAGTAATTCATGCTTTTAGCGGGCTTTTTTTTTTCTTTTGGGGCATTTAATTGTCTTGCCTTACATATTAAAAATGGTTGTGCTGATTTGAAAAGTCAGTTCTTGCACAGATTCATTGTGTTTGGCATTTCATGCATCTCTTACTTACAAAGACAACTTGAAGAACATGTAATCCAACATTAAATGCCAGGCTGTGCCAAATCCCAGCTCTCTTTACCCCTCACAAAGGGAACTGTTGGATTACATCTATGCCTGTATAGGCTGCAGTTGGAAGGCAGGGATAGAACCTTGCTTCCTAATTACAGTTTCTCTGTTTTCAGCCTGAAATATAAAAATAAATGAAAACTTGACATTGGAGGGGGTTATTAAACCACACAATTATGATATAAGTGTGGGATTAGAGTGATTTCAGTTGAGCCTTACAAGCAGCATACTGTAGGTATTATCTTTTACCATGTTGTCTGTTGAAGTTAAAATGAAATTCAGTAGTACAGCATCTCCATTTTCTAATATCTCAGTTAAATATTTTTATAAGTAATGTTGTTTTTCTTGGTTTTAAACATGTGATCCACATTTTGAGCTCTGCTTCTCCTAAGAGTAAATTCTTCCTGATCATATTTGTGAAAAATACTCAGCAATATTCACTAAGCCCACCATTAAATGACATGTTAGGTTTTGCTAGAAGAAAAAAATAGTTCTTTGGGCTTACATTTTATTAGGGATTGGTTTGCTTTGATTTCTCTTTTCTCATGTGGGCGTGGTTGAGGAAAAGTCTTTGTTCCAGGAACACTTTGTTTGTCTTTCACTAAACAAATCTTCAGTTTATTCAGCCTTTGTTCATTCTCAGATGTATCTATTGAACCTAGAGTGAAAAAGAAAAAGAAGCAAATGCATCATAAAGTACTCATTGGAGTTGCACAAGCATGTATAAAAGTGAGCCTGTAAAAAATTACTTGACTTTAATTTATGCCAAGGGTTTGAGTTCAGTTGTCAGGGGTACAAAGTTTCTGTAATTCTGTGCAGGGACTTACAGCACATTTGTCTAGAAACTAATGGTTTACTACAAAGACATGTGGGACATACATTTATATACACCCTGTTTAAAAAGCTGACCACATCCTGGCATAAGAAAAGTGCTGTTAGATCAACAGATTCAGCTCACCGCTATCTACACAAAGGTATAAAGTAGTAATAACTGTCAGACAGGCGTACGTGAAACGCTCGAAGGAGCTAAAGGACAGATCATGTGCTTGTTAATTCCTTGAACAGTTTTCCTGATCTGATTTTTAGAGTTTATTAGTAGAGAAGAGAGAGCCTTATTCTCAGGGGCAGTGGGCTCAGTCGCGCTGTTGTATAGGCTTATGGGATACTTGTCGAAACAAAGAAAAGCATGACCATGTCTTTATTGACCAAAAGAGGGTTTAGGGCCATAAATTTTATTTTCTTAGAAAGGTAGTGTCAATGCTGTTTACCAAAATGCATTACTCTGACCTTTTTTT
>VXAU01005259.1:368253-438870 GCA_013399695.1 Formicarius rufipectus | reverse complement strand
TTGCCTTTTTTTTTTTTTTTTTTTAACACAAATCATTTTATCTCTTCGCCTAAATCAGGGTAGTGGGAAGAGTTCTGAGTTCTTAGAAGTGATGACTTTCAGGAGCTGTGCTTATAAAAACAGTACTTCACAAGTGCGTCTGCCATGCTGATTTTTTTTTTTTTTTTGGCAGCATTGCATTTGTCTGCAGTGATGACATTCTAGGTGATATATCTACTTCCAGAGACTTCTTAAAATTTAGCCTTTTATGTGTCAACATTTCCATTGCCTCACACAAATCTAGATGGGTTGTGCAATCGTATTCAGTTGGGGAGAACTGATCTGACATTTCTCTCAGTGTCTGAAGCGATGTTGACTTTAGGGGTAAGAATGATGATTTCAGGATTGGTAATGGGATTAAATAGTAGACCTTTTGTCTCTAGCAGTAGAAATAGCTTAGTTATTCAGTAATCAGAGTACAGCAGAAAAGGTAAAGTGAATGTTCTTGCTTTGTCTTTATTGGCATACTTGGAAAGACATGCTCTGTTACTACACCTGAGGAGATAAATGAGCATAAGAAGAAGCGCCGTTAAGTACTGGCTGCATACCTGCAGATGAGAAATTTCTCATGTTTACATCTCCAGTTGGGTTTTTCTGCTCTTGGGTTTCCTGCTGGTTATCATATGATGACACTTGATTGTGATATGGCAAAATCTGCCACCTTTTTATGTAATAACATCTAAAACCTGGAGGAATAAAGCTCTAGATTGCTTTATATTGTGAACCCAGTTTTCAGCAGTAGAAGCTGTTCTAAAATTCCTTTGCTCATTATGCTCTGTAGGTGTTTTATTGAGTCCTGCTGCATTTGCAGTTAATGTGAGGAAGGTTCCTTCCACCTGTTGGGGTTTAGCATCAATGACTGGGTCAGACCAGCTCACCTCCCTGGCCAAGGGGCCCCTGGGTAATACCAGTATCAGGTGCTTCAAAGGAGAGTTAATTGCTGTATGCTTTGAGGCTTGTATATTACTATTTTTAAACGATATTAGCTGTTGTAAACATGAGTGCAGTAAAGCTGTACGTGGAACTGAATGAAAATGACAGATAATATTTCTAGCAAATCAGCCAAGTTGGCAAAGTATGGAAAACACTTTTATTCAGGCCCTTGGCCAGCTTCTGCAGAGCAGTGTTTTCTTGCTCATCCAGGTAGTCCTTGTAAGTAAGCATGGGAGAACTGAACAAAAAGCTAGAAAATAAGCTGTTTTAATAAACTTCCTTTAAATTTCTATTTTTAATTTTTTTTTCCAAACCTACTGTGCTAGAAAATGTAGGCCTTAAGAAAAGACTGAACTGGAGGCTATATGTGTTTTCTGAGATACTTGAGTTATAAAAAACTTTTATTTTCCTGACATACTAAGAGTACTTTGTTGTTGTTGCTTTTCCAGGTGAGGATGATGAAGATTCAAACCTGCTGATTCTCAGCTACCCCCAGTACTGTCGGTACCGGTCCATGTTAAAGCGCATTCAGGACAAGCCTTCCTCAATACTAACAGACCAGTTTGTTCTCGCCCTTGGAGGCATTGCAGTAACAAGCAAGAACCCCCAGATCTTCTATTGTCGGGATACATTCGATCATCCCACCCTAATAGAAAATGAAAGTATATGTGATGAGTTTGGTAAGTCAAGTTACAGCTATTTTCTTTTCTTGCAAGTAAAGACATTTCTCTACAAGTGTCGACTGATTTCCAAAGGGAAGATCTGATTCCTTTGAAGTGAACCAGTGCTATTTATGATTGAAATGTTAAGTACCAAATGTGCTCTTTCCTCTGTGTGATTTAAGGCTTCTAGCCACTGCTGATCTCAGTATTGCAGCTTGAGTTTATCACAAAGATTGTTACACAGGTAGAGCGTGTAGCACAGTTACTTGGTATGAGTGAAACCCTTGTCTAGGTTTGAAATTCGTCTATCTTAACTCTTCATCTGTAGCCTGTGTCTTTCCAGATTTAAGAAATGTGTTGCCTTTTTTTTCAGTCATTGTTGGTGCAATATGCTAATAAATGCAAAGTAGGAGAGAGTCTGTGTGTATCTCATTGCTATTGCAGAGCACTCACCAGCCATGTGTATGTTCCCAGGGCCCTGTACAAATGTCAACTGTAGCTCATGTGTTTCAGCTAGGAGAGAAAACTGCAAGATTGGACACCTGATAGCAGCCAGGTGATTTCACACTTTCTGTTTTGGGTGTCAGATCACCCAAGGACAGCGGATGTGCTGTGAACGTGTGGCAGATTGCACTTTGTGTAGACTCTCAGGGTAACTCCAGTAACAGGTCCAGTGTAGTTTCTTTAGCAGTTGTACCTGTGCTGTGAGAATTAAGTTTTTTTACCTGTATCACCAGGTGGATGAGTCCTGCAGATAATGTTAGAAAAATGTGCTTGGATAGTGGTGACTACGTCCTTGCATGCAAGCCTGTTACATCTCTGCTAGGAAGCTCTGGTGGTCTCTTAGAGGAGAAAATTCTGGTTATGTGTTTAAGGTATAAGAATGAGAGTGAAAGGGCTTCAACTATTCCTGTGATGGGAGAGTTACCTCCCTGTTTTTCCAAACTCAAGCATGCTGGTTTTGATCTTGGTGCCCTGTTCAGGCTGCATTGTGTTGGCAGAGAAACACTGACCCAACCAGTGGCTTTGGGACATTTTGTAAGGTAGTGCTCCTGCCCTGCTCTGCGACTTCCATTCCCAACAGGCAGAGGAGATCCTTCCTTATGTGGTGTTGCCACTGGAGCACATGACTGCTGGGAGTAGTTTTAGTTTTGTGCTGTCAAGCTTTTTCAGGATCAGACCCAAACTGTCAAGTCTGCTCACACTTACACAAAACATTACAACCTTTGAATGAACTACAGATAAAAGTGTTGGCTGCTCTTAGGAGGTGGTGGAAAAAAATGAATGAAATGCCCTGGAAGTTTGGTCCAATAACACAATAGTATCATGTTGATTTTTATTTACTCTGAGTTCTAGCTCAGAATATAAAGTTCAGTTTTAATTGACTCTCCTTTGTATATGGGAAAGGTTATTTTAGGCTTGAAGGCATTTGATGAGCATACCATCTGCTTTCTGTGGAGTATTTTATTCAGGGTCATTCCTTGATTACAGGTTTGTTGAAATAGTTGGATCCATAATGTAAGTGTATCATGGATTATTAGTAGTAGATGAATCAAAGAGATGTGGAATGATGCAGAAACTACGCTTAGTGAACCATAGCAAGTGCTTTGTTCAGTCTCTGAAAGCAAACTATGCCATTCTCTTGACCTTTGCAAGGCAATTATCTCATTATCAAACCAGAGCCACAGAAATCTTAAGTTCAAAAATTAATAATGTGTATTTAAAATATAGTTTGGTTTAAGAAGCAGATTTTTTAAAAATCCCTATTACAAAACCAAAACACAAAAAAACCCTACTGTTTAAAAGTATTTCTTCTGAAAATAATGATGTGGTGAAACTTGAAAACCCTGCTGTGTTAAGACGGAAAAACAGGCCAGTGTATGGTTCCATATCTGTATTGCAAAATGTATGGTGTCAATTATCCTACCTTTGCTGAAGACAACAGGCAAAATACTATTTTGCCCGTTTCTTTCCTGGCAGGACAACAAAATCTACAAACAGTTTACATTGATATCATGTAGATTGATGTTAGGTGTAGAATGTGATGACTGTGAAGGCTAAACAGAGGCAGGGTGGGACAGTAGAAAAATGGATTACTATAAGTCACTGGTATTTATCAGTCAAATCTGAGGGGATACCAGATTACAGAAATATGACTAAAATTCTGAAAAGGTGTCTCTAAGGAGATCCAGACAAATTTAAATTAAAGGTTATTTCTTACCTTGCAAATGAAAGAAGGCTGAAGGAGCAAGATCCGAGTGTGTATTTCACCATTGCCTAAAATTCTCCTGACTCCAAAGTGAATACAAAATTTGGAAAGTACAGTCTATTGATGTTTTTATGTGGTAAGCACTGGTTTATGATATGGATACCAGGTCTTCTTCAAAAACTTTGCTGCTGGGGAAGGTGTTGCATGCTCTCTGCATGTTGGAGTACTGTGCAACAGATATAGCATATCATGAGTGAAACACCAGAAACACCTTTGCAAAGAGCCCCAGCATGTACGCTGTTGTCCTTGTTAGGCAGTGTTCATAGAGAGAAATGTTTCTCCAGGAAATATTCTCTTTGCTTTCATTATAGATTTATAACAAAAAAAAACATTTAGTTCAGCTCCTCTCGTACTCCCTGCCTGTTTCTCCCTCTTGTGTAGCTTTTAACACAAAAAAAAAAAAAGACAGGAAACAAGGAAGAAAATTTAAGTTTTAGTATTGTTTTGGTGTGGAACTCTTTAAATTAGATGTATGTAGATGCTCTGTGTGAGCTCCCAGAGGTATGGCTGGAAGAGATGTTGTGATGCTTCAGGCAGTCTGGTGTGGATGTTCACTGTGTTTCCACAGAGCTTCTGTAAGGCTTAGGCTGTGATAATCTTCCCTTCCAGCTTCAGCTTGGGTTACCACAGCCAGTGCTGCTGCTGACACCACATCTACCTATGCCTGCCCCTGTCCTGCCTGTGCACTGCTGTATGGCACATGCCCAAGGGGTTTGGGCTGGAATATTCAGGACTGATTTTGTTGCACGGTCATTTTCTGATTCTTCTCTGACTTGGTTCAGTGTGCCGTGATATCCCACCTAGGAGGCTGCTGGAGAACCAGGCTGCTGAGGAAACAGCTCAGCAGCTGGAAGGCTCAGGCATTTGCACCTATCTCATTGCAGCCTGCACTCCATTTACAAAGGAGAGACTGCTGTGAGTGGGAAGCCTCCTGCTCCCATTCTTGTTGATATAACTACTGATGAGTTAATCTAGCTGCCTTGGAGGGTTTCTCTTCAGAATGCAAATAGGCTCCAAGTCTTGCTTCTGTTCAGAAAGCAGAAGTCATAAACCATGCTTGGATGTCTTGATAGCCCAAGTTCATGGCTGTGACCACAGTCAAACTGTACATGTATTCCCTTCCTGAAATAAAACCAACTAGAGGTCCCCACAAACATGAAGCAGTCCAGGTGGATAATGAAATGAACAATGAAAATTACCAATTCATTTCTCCTCAACTCCAGACATTTTTCAAAATCCTTTTCATTTATCAGCTGTTGGGATTACTGTTACTGGATAACTTCTTAAAATGCATGTAATTTACTGGCATCTGCTGTGTGGTCATACATGCTGTGAGAGAGAAGCAATGAAAAAACAAAGTTCCTAATAATTTTTCTTATAGACCAAAGAGATCTAGCTGGATGGAGTCAAAGCTGGCTGTGAGTGTTCAGAAGGTCTGTCTGAAGGTCACTGGTCATAAATCAGTGTGCACTTGTAGCTAGAACAGCACACATCCTCTGTGTTTGCTTGTCCAAGGAAGGGGACTTGTCCTACCAAGCTTGTGCCAGCTCCGTGACGCGGAGTGGCTTCCAGGGCACGTCAGTGAGTGTGGATCCTTTGTGATCCAGCTGTGGGCCATGTTGCCAAATGCACATGGGCCCTACAGCACAGATGTGTCTGTCAGCACAACCTCTTGTTTTCTCTAGGCTTGGGGACTCAGGGCAGTGGGAACAGACTGGCAGCTTACAATCAGGAGGGCCAGGTGCTTGGGTGTGTGATGGTGGATTTCTGTGGCTCCATCTGCTTTTCATCAGGTGAAAATCTCTTACAGAAGGATTTGTCATGGTGCTTTGCTAGATAAATATTATAAATTTCATCTGCTAATGATGAACCAGAAGGCTCTCTTTCATTTTGTGAGCATGGGTTTGCTTTTTCTATAATCAGGAGTGTGAGAGAAAACTGAATACCTTATTTCTTCTCGATTTTTAAAATCTCTTTGGTAATTTTTGAATCATTATTTTTATAGTATGCTGGGTCCAGTATGCCATTAAACAAGCTGTTTGGTCTCTGGGGTGCTGTTGAACACGTTCACCCACAGAAGAAGGTTAAAAGTTTTGATTTTTGCATGTAAAGACAATTTTTTATAAAACATTTCCCACCCAAAAGTGGGAGAACTACATCCTGCTGTGATATTAATATCATTTTTCTCTGAAAAATTAGGCATCTTCATTTTAGCATACCACGAGCAATGCTGTGGCAAACCACGCATTGAAAAAAAATTAAGTGTAAAAGGGAATTGCAGTCCCCACTTACCTCTTCTCCCCATCCCCCCAACCCAAACTTAATGATATATCGCTTGAGGGGAAAATTAATCTATGTTAAAAACAAAGCAAACCTCAAAATCTTCAATAATTTATCTGTCCCTGTGAAACAATAAGGAAAGCATGTGGTCTCACTTCTGGGCTGGCAGGGTTAGGTATGAGGGGTGACTTACCTGTCCTCCCAGGCACTGAGCCAACCGTTTCAGAAGAACTTACCTCAGTCTTGTCACTGACTAGGGAAGCCATGGCAGGACAACGCTATGAAGGAGAAAGGACTTATTAGGGATAGGTCATGTGCCTGAAAAATGTGTGGGAATAAAACCGATGACTTCAGAGGATAGAGTGGTACTGTTTGTCCTAGTATAGCTGAAATTTGGTCTTTGTTCTTAATATGCATCTCAGTTTACAGAAGTTTGTGACTAACAGATCAAATCAGTTGTTTAGGGGAAAAACTTAACAAAACAAAACCTTGGCAGGGAAAGAGACTTAAAAAAAAAAAAAAAAAAAAAAAAGAAGAAAGATTAAATGTTTCCAGTCTAAACTAGCTGTGGTATAAAAATTGTACTTGGGCCTGAATAGGTGTGTTTTTTAATGTTTTTCAGCTAATGTATCAGCACTATTGCTATTGACTGTTTTTCAGGATAAGTTATATCAGCGAAGGTCAGAAAAACCTGAAGTTTCCATATCGATGCTTCAGACTTCTTTGTTTCGATACAGGTGTGATTTTAGAGTGGGATTGGTGTTTGTGCTCCTCTGCAAGGACTAGAATGTTTAAAGCATTTAGAAATGCAGTAGGAAGAGTATGGAGACTTTTTTTATTAGTGCAGATACTGGGACCTCCTTAGTTGGAGCTTTACAGTGGCATCTCCAACAGTCTGAAAAATATGCAAATCTTTTCCAAGGTCCTGGGCATGGTGGCTTAGCTAAGTATTTCAAATTTTAGGTCTCTCAAAACAAAAACAGGACATAGCTGAAGGGGAAGTAATGATTAATGCATAATAGTGCTATATCCAATATAGATAAATGTACATTTCCTCTCCCCTCCCAAGCCACCTCTGCAAGCACAAGCTTTTAGCTTGAAAAAGCAAATCTGGAAATGTTCTGGATTCTGGTCAGACTTCTTTCTTATTTTGTTAATTCAACTGTAGAGCAAGATATTAATGATCCCCAGATGTTGTTTATAATGATTGATTTTTCAGTTGTGAAAAAATACTTGCAGTTTTTTTAAACGATTGATATTTTCTAGTGTGCTCTGCAGCATTTGAATAACATGTCTGAAGGCAGAGCTGTTTACATGCCCAACATAATTGCTTCTGTTAAGTGATTTCTTCATTCTTAACATTTTTAGCTCTAATTGCTTTCCCCCCATACATCTAAAAATAAATATTTGCAAGTTTTGCATTCTGTCACTCATTGAAATGCATACAATATTTGTATACTCAAAGCAAAAAGGCACTGATAAGGGGTCACATTCTGCCTTACTTAGTGGCGTAAATCCAACATAACTCGATCCACTTCTGTGGCTGTTACTCAAGATTTTCACCAGTTAACCAAGGACAGAATCTCACCCAATTTAACAGCAAGCTGTTAAGTGAACATAAGTAATGTGTGGTAAAGTAAGATAAAATACCTTCCTGTCTTCAAGAACTTCAATAGAAACAAATGCTGTTAGCTTCTACTCTTTTTTAAAAGTGCATTTTGACTAGTTGTAACCAGGATAAATATTAAGATAGATTATTTTTCAGTTTAAAATCAAAACTCCTTTAGCAGGATACTGATTTTATTTGCACTGCGCATTCCTGCTGCCCTCAGGAAGGCAGCAGATGCTGAGTGGTGGGCCAGGTGGTGCATGTGGCCATGACCCCCCTGCTTGAGGAGGCATCAGGGCTGGAGTCATGGGGTGTTCAGTATGGCCTGTACTGGGACAGCTTTGGGGCTCTCATGGGGCAGGAGGTGAGATACCCTCACTCTTGTGAGCACCTATGGCACAGCTGAGAGCCTGGGTGTGGCACTTCTTTTTAATTTTTAACTCAGTGACTGTGTGATGCTGTTGTGGTGCTTACGTGTTTTACCAGCCAGAATTTGGCAGAGAATCAGTGTGTGCTTCCAACAAACAAAGGGTTTGCAAGTGAGCTGCTTTTCTGTGCCTGATAAACGTAACTCATCACGTGTGTTTTGTCATCTATTATGCGTGTGTCTGTTTTACTGGTGTCCATTCAATAAATGATTGTAGGTGTAAGTTACTTACTCCTCCTATATAGGATTTCCACTCGAAGGGTGGTTTTACAATTCAGTTATCAAAATCATTTGTTGTTTTAGAGAAAAGTAAACGGAGCCATGGCCATCATAGATGTTCTCATTTCTGGAGCCATCTGTTTTGCCATATGCATTCCCCTGGTTTTGGTGCTCCCCTTGGACCACGAGTCCTGACCACACTCTTGAGCTGTCTCAGAACTTTCAGTCCACCAGCATCCCAAGCCTGGCGAGCAGTGTCCCTGAGGTGCAAAGGCTCCATAGTGGCAGCGAGCAGGGGAAACCTTTGTGTCTAGGGAAGGACCCCCATTCCCATACAATGGAAAAGTGAAGTGGTTTATGTCAGAATATGGTCACATTCTTCTGATTAAACCCACTCAAAAAAGACAACATTGTAATATTTTCCAATGACTGTTTATCATGAATTACGTCAGCCTTAGTTTAAATTGCTATTATTTCTCCTTAATGCTTCTTGGTGCCTGCATAATTTACAGCATTGGCATCTGTGGGACTATGAAATAACCTTTCACAACCACCATACAATAGTAAAGAACATGAAGTTTTTGTTGTTAATTATTATGGGACTCCTTTAACTTTTTTACAAAGTGACATAAAATATTGTTGAGGTATTTATGGTTAAAGCTACTTTTACGTGGATCTATTTTGCTTCTGGCTAGTTCTTAACTAAAGCAGTCATTTGTGGTTATTATGCCTAGGGAGATATTATGTCAGAACTAGTTTAAGAGTATTATTATGTATCACATGTCATATATTACATGTCAGCACTTGAGGCTGTCTTTCAATAAAAACAAATGTAATTTTAGTTAATGGTCTTTTAGGTATAGGCCATTTGTAAACTTACCTGAATTCATTTGAAGGTATACTGAAAAAGCCTTGTTCTCCAGGAGTGCACTTGGGTAATTTCATTTTGGCTTCAGATGGAATTTCCAAAATATTTATCATTATTTCAATCAGAGGGTGCTGCCTCTAGAAAGCAAATAGTTTCCCAATACCAAGGTTAATGTACACATTTTAAGGAGCTGTAACTGTTACTCATTACTTTGTTTACTTTTCCCCCTTCGGAGCTCATGCTTCCCAGGTTCCCCACTGCTCAGGCTGATAGTAGTATCCCAGGCAACTAAGCCACCTAATGATGATACTTCACTGTGCCGCTTAAATTAGTGGTTTATACCTTCTAGATAATCCCTGGGCGGGCGGGGGGAGAAATTAAAGGTTGCAGGCGAGTTTTAGGTTTCCTTGAAGTTTCATTTCAGATTTGGAAAACGCAAACAAAGCAAACTTCGAATTAATATGTTGTTCCCCTTGGTTCCAAATACTGTGCATACTTTCCAGTACTTACTTATTTAAAGCAAGAAATGAAGCATATAGGGTGTGCCAGAAAGTTTACACAAAGAATGAAAACATATTAATGACTCACGTGAACTTTTTCTGTTTGTTTTGTTGGGGTTTTTTTGTTTGTGTTTTTTATTGTTGTTGGGTTTTTGTTTGTTTGTTTCTTGGTTTTTTTTTCCTTAATGCATAATTATTTAATTAATGGCGAGGGGGGGGAAAAAGGAAAAAAAAAAGAAATACATGACTTCTCTCTCTTCCCCCTCCCGAATTTGTGTTTGAGTACCATAAAAATTATCAAAGCCTCTATTTGTCTGTAGTTGCATTTTTCTTCATGGGACTGCTGATTCTGGCTACTCTATTGTAAGGAACTGAAACCCTCCTGGGCAAAAAAATCAGTTTCTGTCCCCCTTTATATGCACAGACTAAATATGTGAAGATGCAAACATGAAACTAAAAAAGCAAGCAAAGAGCAAGGTGAGCATATTTTGTGTTGCTAAGGTGAAATTTAATAAGGGGAACATAAAATGGAGCTAAACTACCCTGGATGCCGTGAGATTTTTTAATATTAGGCAGCATGCTTAATTTCCCTGGAAATGAGTGAGCAATCTGAATTTAGAGTTGTTTGGGAAGGGAGAGAGGGTGTTCATTCTCTTTTTCAATCAGAGGCATTTCACAATCCGATTGCATGTGAAAGGGGAATCTATCATTACGTAAGAATGTAACAAACTTTTCCGTTTAATGAATGAATATTAGGTGTTTTGGGGAGCCCATGAAAGATGGTAAAAGAGAGAGACAAGGCTGACGTCTTAGAGATTTTAATAAAGATTGAAGTTAGTAGCGAAAAGGTCAAAGTGCCATTTGTTGAGCCCCTGCTTCTGGCATGGTTTCAAAGCTCGCAGTGCTGGCTGGGGGGCTGTGATGTGTGTTAATGAACAGTTGTGGCACTTAACTGAGATCATGGGTTGGTCACATGAATATATATAAAAGATATGAGTGAACATTTTTTCCCCCTTTGCGCTGCAATTTGGCTGTTGGAAGGACTAAACAATTAAAAGAAATGTTTGAATTGTTTGAACACCACATTAAGTCCCCTAGTCTGTAAGGAAAATGAGCTATGAATAATAGAATACTTGCTCTAGTTAAATATAGTTATTCAAAATTGTTTTTAGCTACAGATGTTATGCCATTTTAGAAACTTAGACTAAATAATGTCAGATCTTGTTTGCTTTTTTAGTATGTTATTCATTTATTGGGAAATTCAAAATTTAAAACAGCTGGGAAAGGGTTTAGTGTTCACTAAGTAATCTTGAAAATGTGTACGTTTCAGACTTACTCTTACAGTGCTGTTTAGAAATGACTGAATTGTATATTATAGCTATAAAGTTCTGTAAACATTCTCTACCATGTAGATGACAGGGAAACATGAAATGGGAAAATGAGATAATTCTGGAGCCAAATTTTGTGTATTATGGACTTGATAAAACAGCAAATGGCTTTCTCAAGTCAAATAATTTGTATCTTTCCAGGAACGTGCATGGATGTTATGAACAGTTATTTTAGACATAAAATAGCAGCAGAAAATAATGTTCTTTCTCCTTTAATTCTCCCTTTGATGTTTGTGTCAAAATGAAGGAGTTAATTTATCTAAGAGTTTCACTGCATGAGTTGGACTGTACAAAACCAATCATGTAGAAATAATAGACTACCATTGGAAGTGCTGTACTATTGCAGTTTTAATAGCTCTTCAGTTCTGCTCAACAATTAGTCCATACATTTTATAGCTGTGTCTTTAAGAAACTGGCACACTCAGCAAAATCACAGTAATTGGGAGATGATGCAATGTGAAGAGAAATCAGAGTAAGAAAATTAATTGAAAATAATGTTTTGTTCAGGTTTGTGTTTTCTTTTAAAATTTTAAATGCTGCAGTAATAATTGCTAGTGGGTGATACTTCTGCAGAATTTAAATTCCACATGGCTAGATTTTTGTGAATTTGCCTTTAAATCAAATTGCAAAAGAGGCAAAATAGGTCATTAAAATTCTTGCTATAGTTTTCTCTGTCTGAAATCCAAGTGAGGGTGTTTAGGAGAATCCAGAGGAGGGCTTTTTCCCTCTATTGACATGAGTGCTGTTTGACTAAGTTTTCGTTACCTGTCAGCATCTTTGTAAACCTGATCAGACAGATCATACACAATATGGAATTAATTTATCATTTATACAAACAGTTTAAAAAGACCTCAGCAGTCCGTTTTTGCTTGTGTCCACCAGAGAAGGTACCAAGCCTTTGCAGTGTGAGCATCCATTTTTCCACTGATCGCCAGTGGATGCTGCGAGTTTCTTCCTGGGACCTTGTTTTTATGCATGAGTACAGAAATAAAGGCAAATTTGGGAAAAAAAAAAAAGCATTGATTTTTTTTCTTTACTTTTTTTTTATATTTATCATTGGCAATTACAACTTTGTAGTGTTTTTTAATTGATTATTGTCCATTATGGGCCAAAGACAAGTGAAGCAGTGATAGTTTATATTTCAGCTGAAGTTTGGGCCTTGATATTAGATGCAGGTGTATCTTGGGCTTTTGGTGATCAGACAACCATTTCTGTGTGCCTCAGGACAGGTGTGTTGGTCATAATGCCATAAATTACTTGAAGGTAATGACAGATAACCAATTGACTAGGGAAGGAGAGCAAACCTGGTTCTTAGACTAATAAGCCAGTAAATAGAAGAAATAGAGAGCTGTTACTGCTGCTGCATCTAATGCTAGAGGAAATCATTATCAACCCTCTAAGAGCTAACATTTTTGGTAAGCCAGTCAAATGATAATGGCTTTCTGCAAAAAAGGATGATGCAATTTCATGGGATATCTGCACTGCTAATACTTGAATGTAATATTCTGAACTATGGGCTGCAAAAGAACATGGAAGAGCAGGAAGAGTTTATTAGGGAGATTTTTCCCGACTTTCAGCTTTGTGCTCCGTTCTGATGCCCATCGTTTGCACATTTTACTGAAGTACTGGACAGAGTTAAGGAAGGACCCAGAAAGCAATTCATGGTACAGAAAACCTGCTTTTAAGTGAAAGACTGGAGAATGTCAATCCATTTAGTGCACAGAGAAGACTGAGAATCAGTTTGTTAGTACTTCCATGAGAAAACCTATGACAGTAGAGGTCTCTGTAATTTGGCAGACAGACACATAGCAGGACCCTGTGTTTCAAAGTGGAGGCAGATAAATTAATGCTGAAACTGAGGCACAATTATCTAGCAGTGTGTAGTGATTAACCATGGGAACGACTTACCTAGGAGTAGCATAGGTTCTTTATTACTTGAATCCTTTAAATCAAGACCGATTTCCAAAAGACATGATCCTTACTCAAGGAAGTCTTCTTCCAGTAGTCACTCTGTTACACAGGCAGTATCCGTAAGAAGGTAAACAAGGTGCTAATATCCCATTAATTCCTTCTGGCCTTAAAAACTGTAACTGTATTAATATGTGTAATTTGTAGCATCTGGGCCAGTAAAGGCTACACTGTGCTGGATCTTGTGTCCATTATACAAAAAAAACCAAACTCTCCAAAAATTTGCTTGCACTCCTGATCAAACAAAGCAGAGCTTTGCATCTGCTCTGTGAAATGGAGACTGGGGAATAGGAGTATGGAGGAAGCTGGTGTGTTAGGAGCTAAATACAATTGTCTTCACTGATACACGGTGGTGGTTGATGCCCCATGTCCTCTTTGCTCTCCTTTACTGCCATGAGCAGTTGCCTGTCTCAGCACTGATTGGGCAGTGTGCTCCTCTCCTCTGATCTCTGGGGGCTGATCAATCCCTTGCCTATTCTTTGTCGAGGAGGTCAGCTCAGGGAGGATTTTAGGTCCATTTTGGGCTATTTTCAGTAACTTCTGAGAAGGCAGGTGAATTATGGAAAATGTAACTCAATAGCACCTCATTTAAATGTGCAGCAACACACTGCAAGACCATCTACAGACTTTCAGTACCAACTCCATGAGTCTTCCCTGGTGTCCTTCACTGATCTCTCCAGTCACCTTACTTTTCTGTGTAATAGCTTTAAAGAGCATGATAATTAAAAAGCAGATGTTAGCAACAAGTGAATAGTAGAAGAGAATGAATTTATTTGAAATTAGCAGCAGTTTCAGGCCACAGAAAGGGTAAGAGGATATGTGAAAAGGCTAATGGTGATCATCCTGCTAACACGGATGACATTCAACAGGCACTGCCACTGCTTCGGCAGAGAGGTACTTTGAGACCTTCCAGCTATGTGATTTCCTTCCCGTGTTTCACTCTGGATTTGTAACTAGTAGAAGTTAAACTCCCAGTGAAAAACAGGTCTTTGGTGTGGGGTGGCACTTTAAGTAGGTGTTGATGATTCTACTTCTCACTTCGTTGATTAAGTAAGTCCCTTCATCTTCAAGACTTACAAACCTCAGCTGAACTTTGATGAGTTGGGCCTGTGTCCCATTACATACTTTCATAGAGATAGAGCACAAGTCTGAAAAATGGAAAGGATTATTCCCAGGGTCTTGAGTAGCTCTTAGCTCAGAATACCACGTTCAAAATTAGCGGTATAGTTGCCCTCATTTTTTTATAGCATCCCGATTTTTGCAGTGAACCATAATCATTTGACTGATTTACCAAAAAATTATGGTTCTTCAGAGGGTTTTTGGTGCTAGTTGTTTTGAAAGGCAGCCTGTAATTAAGATGAATACATGTACATTGTAATGTTTAGCTATGGTAGAGATGGGTTAGTTATAAAACAAAACCCCCCTAAAAATTACCTAGCTGCAAATCCCTGCAGTTACATAGTTTAGAAGTTTAAGTCAATTTATGGAAGTCTGTGTTTACTGTCTTTAGAGCTTGATCATGACATTGGAATGTATTTTGGAAAAAAAGACCCTATAAAATGAAATCCGCATTTATGGGTAAGGAGCACAGAGCACTTAGGATCAGCAGTGAGACTGCAGTGTCTCTTTGAAGTGTAACGAAGAGGAGTCCTTGCTGGTGCCATGTTGGGTTTCGAAGGCAGTGAATTGATACACTTGGTATGTTCTAACACTGTCCACAGCTGGACCCAACACCATTAATTTCATGATAATGTGGACCGTAATATCCTAAAGACAGCAGTCAAAAGATAAAACTAGATCTGAAGTACTTAATTTAAAATAAAACTTCATAATAAAGTCAGGTCTCCTAAGATGCTGCTTTTGTGCTGTGCTGCATGTGAGTAATCTGGGTGACTCATCTAGCCTCTGACATACTGCAGCTATCAACATTCCCAGCCACGAGTGTTGCCCTTCATAAAGGAAATATCCTATTTTTGGTATGGCGATGTCCTCAGTTTTAAAGAATTTTCCTCTTTTAAAGAGCTCAGACAATTAATGCCTCATGCATGTATTCAACAATAGTTGCCTAGCAACCATCAGAAATATTCGGGAGAGCAAAGGAAACTGAGATGAATGAGTAGTAACATCAGCTCCCATTTCAGGTGAGCTGGAGGAGGCATCAGGGCTGTGCTGGCTGGGTCCAAGCACGTAGATCCACAAAAACTGAACAGTCCCAAAGTAGCAAAAGTGAGCTCCAGCTGGCACAACAGTCGCATGCAGAGATAAGATGGGTCATGCAGGAGGCTGTCATTGGTTGGGCTTTTGCAGTTTCAGAAATCTAGACCAAAACGAAGAGCAGCGGTTAAAGTAAATTATAGAAGACCAACAAACACTCTTTAATGGCTGAGCAGTTTTACCACCTTGTCTTATATTCCATCTGCAGCTAGAGGATGAGTGAGGTTCCTGTTTCCTTTGGAAGAAGCATTTGGTCATGGATGTAAGCTCCAGGAAAACCCCTTTCAGGGGGCTTGGCCCCAGCACTTCTCTTCCATTGCCACCTGGTTCCCACTTCTTCTCATTTTGAATTTTAATTCTAGCATAACTTTTACCTCACAGGAGGTTTTCCCACTCTACTGAGTTAAGTTATTGATGCCTTTTTTAGCACTGGAAGATGCTAATGAATGGAATGGAAATCTTTTCCACAGTAACAGCCCGCATTCACTATATGCCTGTTTGGATTTTGGTCTTTTTTTTTTTTTTTTTTCCATCAGAGAGGTGGAAACAAAATGCTTGGTCTAGGATTGGAAGAACTGAATTTTATCCTGTGGGAGCCAACTCTGTCAGAGCAGAGCTAGTGTGGCCATGTCCTGTGCCTGTCCCTTTCTGTGGATGAGATTTGATGCTGCTGCACAGTCAAACCACTGGTACCATTGCAGCCACTCAGGGAGCTCAGTGCTCTTGATGTTCAAGCACAGGGCTTTTGGGACCCACAGTTCAGTGGGATGCACCATCTTATCAAGACAATTTGAGAGTTTTAATCTGTAGAAATATATTCAGTTGGTTTCTTTTCATCAGATGTGTTAAAATTAAAGAGCCTGATAGTTGACTCTTAGGGTTGCTCAGAACATTTTTGACTGCCTGCCCCAATTTGAGGGAAGTTATGAAAATCTGACATTCTCCTGTTGGATAGAGAAACCGGATTTATGATCATCTCTACTTCAAAGGTAAAGGTTAAGAACAAGATTATGATCTCCTTTCCAGTCATGTAAATCCACAGGAGTCAATTACTTTGGATTGACAGTGATGTGATTTAGATCAGAATCTGGCATTAAAGCTTTTTGGGGTTTGCTCTTATACCCATCGACTTCAGTGCCACTTGACTGCCAACTCTTTGCTTTTGGTATGTGGTGGTGGTGTTTGCATATGGAAGTGCCTCAGGGGCCCCACATAAAACACTGGTTCACTAGCTTTAGTGTGATTTTTTTTTTTTTTTTTTTTTTTTTTTTTTTTTTGATTAGATGCTAAAATGTTGAAATCAAAATATGCAGGAGGTGGTCAAGAAGTATCAGACACACAATGGTAATCGGAATAATGCAATTTTTGAGGTCCATATCTCATGATTTAGCTGAAAAAATATCCCTTATCTATCTTGGAGGTCTGAGGCTTTTACTCTTTCTGATTTTAACAGGCATTTATTTCTGGCCTTGATGCTTGATGAGATATCAAACTTAAAATATGCCATGATCCTATAGTCTAGTAGTGCTTTCTGGCACTGGTCAGTGACTAAATATAGCCGGTTTTGAACTGCTGTGATAAACCTGGAAATAATGTTCAGCAGAAAATTCTCAGACAATTCCATAGACAAATGTGGAATATGAAATTACTTTCTGGATTGCATCTGGTTCATACTGTATATGTTTTTTTGCCCTGTCTCTCCCATCCCCGAGTTTTCCAACTGCTGTCCTGCAAATACTTTGTGGTACAGATAAATCTTGACTAAGGCATCTCAGTGGTTCATGTTGGTTCATGCTAAAGCAACAAATAGCATAAAGGGGTTTTAAACTCCAGCTATTTCATGCATTCCTTTTGGCTTTGTAAACCATTTTGCTTTGTTTTTACAAAAAGAAGGTGCATTTTAAAAAAAAAAAAAAAGGCATGCATTTCTAAAAGTCACTGATTGTCTTCTAACTGGCATAGTCCAGAACATGCAGATTCTTGCATTGTATTATGGGATTAGTGGTATTCATCTGTCATGCATAATGTGAAGGTGATAGTCAGGGGAGGAAAATAGCCTTTTTGAAAGGATTGTAATTTTTTGTTTGGGTTTGTTTTTTAATGATTTATCCGCATACTTGCATTAGTTTTCTTTATTTTCTTTTTTTTTTTTTTTTAAACTTCTGCCAGGCTATGTTTAATTTCAAAATGGTGTCCTTGCTAGAAAGATAATCAAATTTAATGCCTTCCACAACTTCTTCGTATGCATGACTGCATAAAGCTTGTGTAACAGTTTATTATTATAAAATTAGTATAGCATAGCATAGAGCAAAGTGGGCCCCTGGCCAGATGAACTAGACAATGAATAGTTATATAAGGTTTTGAAGCACACGTATTAGAACACAAGCGCCCTGTATTTTCTTCTCAATTGTCTGCTGTTTGTTAATGTTTCCCTTTCAACGTGATTGCATCTCAATTTAATAGCACTTGCCATTTCAGGGTTTACTGTGCCAGCACTCACATAGTTACATCCCCTCTGTGCTGCAAAGCCTGCATGTATATTAAAACTGAACTAGGCATGGTTGGCTAATGGGTACTTTGAGAGATGTGCACTTATAGAATTAAGTGATGTATGTAATTGTTAATTTTGTGTTAACAAGTTTGAAAAATGTGTTTCACCAATAATTGTAATGCTCCATTCTGTGCAAAGTGTGACATTTTAATTCTTGTTGAACAGTTTCCTACCTCTGCTCTGTGTTTTCATGGCAGGGTATTATTTTGCAATCAAGATAAAAGCATTATTTATTAAAGTCCTAAAATATTACATTACTGGAAGTTTTAAACTGCAGATCAATCTTCTCTTTCATAAAAGCATCTCATCGATTTTATTTTTTAAATTATTCTTTGAATTTAAACTTAAGTTCCACATTATGGATTGCATATGATTCCAGAAGCAGAGCGATGTTTTAGTGGAGACTTGATGCTGTTTTAAAGGCAACGACATACCTGTCACAGAACTGTGGGAAAGGCTTGCATTTGGCATATGCAGCTTTGGGACTGTCAGATCCCAGCCTGCTGCATTTTTGGCACAGGGAACCCATTGACTTCGGCTGTGGGAAACCTACATTCAGCACTATCGGTCCTTGTGTCTTTTTCTGCGCCTCCAAAGGAACTTCTGTTAGAGACCTCACATTTAGGAGTCAATTAACAACTCGTCCATATTTTCAGTGGGGCAGGAAAGCCTTTCCATGGTGAGAGCTGCTCAGTAGCCACTGGCTGCAGTAGCCCAGGTGTCCCTTGGTGGAAGAGTGACACTTTCACCTGCCCTTGGGATGCTGAATTTATTTGCTTTCCGTGTGTCATCCAAACAGCCCAGAAGTCTGGATTCCCCTATTGCTTCAGTCCTCCTATTCTTCATTTCCTCACCTTTTGTCTCCCCCCTGCATGGTCCCATCTCCATCCTAGTTCTATTTTGTTACACCAGGGCAATGCTATTTCTCCTGTGGCAGCCCTTGGTGATTCATTCGTGCCATTGGAGATGTGAGACCAAAGGCTGCCTACTGCTCTCTTACCACCCTTTTGTGGTGAATAAATTATTTCTTCCATCCCTAGTAGGCTTAGTTACGAAATTGCACAAAGCAGGGCTCACATTTCTCTTTCCGCTAGCAGGGGTTTACTTAGTTTGGATGTTCTTTGTCATCCCATCAGTGGATTCTGACCTCATGCAGCCTTACTGGTTGCCAACCAGTGAGGGAGGGCAGTTGAGAAGGGGGGATTGTCGCCATCCCTCACTGAGTTCAGGAGTGGTTCTGTCAAAGGTTTGACTTCCTAGTAAAGCAAGATTTTCTTACTTGCCAGTAAGATAAAGAAAGGACAGGATGGGAGGAGCATAATAGGCTCAAAACACAATAAAAATAGCAAAGGAAACAAACAGTGCCTAATTTGAAACCAACTGATCTCCATGGTGATTGCAACAAATCTGCTATGTTTGACTGTTTAGTGAAGACAAAGGTTCGAAATAAGAGTTCACCAGCCATGCTGGACTGTTTGAATGAACACGAGAGTAGGAGTGTTGGTACCTTCCTAATGATGGAGTTGCCATGTGAAGGTGCCAAGGGGAATTCTGCAAATAACCTCATTGGAACTCCAGAGAATTCAAGTGTCTTCCTTAATCATGCATCTTCAGAAAAATCAACTTGTACAGATTTTCTAGGACTTTTGCTTTCAGCAGAGCTGTTCTGTGGAAAAGAGTCCCATAGCACTGTGGCTTCAGACAAAAATAGCATGGCAGAAGACCTTCAGAGACCAGGCAGTAAGCTAGAAACCTTAGGTAAATGATTGGACTAATGTCCTTGCCACAGTAAATAATAGGACTATGGCTTCCCCAAAGCTCTTGATTGGCATTGTCTCAGAGTAAATCCTTATGTGAAATAGCAGCCAGAGATAAAATTTCAGTCTTAATTTACAGATATTTGAGACAGAGGAAAAAGGGACTACATTAATCCTTACCAAAGAAGAAATTCCTGTTCGTAATTGTCCAAAATACTGTCATGTAATGAGTCAGAAAGTTTTTATTGTTCATGTCTTCAGAGTTCAGGGCTACCAAGTTTTGGCATGCAGACTGGGCAGAAAGCACTTGCAAATCAACTCATCTCCTCCTTCTGAGGCCACTGGCAACAGAAAGCTTCCTATTTGCAGTAGGTGTGTTTGAGTTTCTATTTTTAAAAAAGAAGTTTATAGGGGAGATTATACTTTTGAAATCCTTAGTCATAATGAAAAGATCTTCAGAGGCAGCTGATGAACACATTCAGAGTGTTAGACTGCATCAAGATTTAGAGTTTCTTAAGTAAATATTGACCAATTTGACCTTTGCTTTTCTTCAGTCAATATTTATCTCTTGGGACAATGAATCTTCATATTCACCTTAGATGAAGTCCAAGTCTACTTAATAGTATACTTGGAAATCCAGGAGAGGTGATGATTTGTCTTGGTGCTACTTTTATCTGTTTAAAATTAGATATACAGAAGGTTTGGCGACTCATTTACTTTGTCAGGTTTCCTAAACAAAGCAACCACAGGTCACGGCTGATGGGGACGTTTCTAGGAAAAACTTAAATCTGTCAGCAGGCAGAATGGGTCAGTCTGGGAGTGGAACAATCTATTTATCGGAAATGAGGATGAAGATTCCTATGCAATGTCAGAGCCCTTTCAAATGCTGTCAGGAGGAGGGGACTCACTGCGGTTAGTCAATAAAATTATTTTTCTGTGTATCTTGTAAAGACAAAAAGGTTTTGAGCTTTCTGAACCTACCACAGTCTTCCAGCAGCCTGAGCCCACACAGCACAGCATGAGGTATTGTACAGGAGGCACTGTCCAAGAGACCAATCTGCAGGCAGGGGGAACAGTGGCTTGCCAGAGGTTCCACCCTGTCCCTGAGATATGGATTTGGGAGCAGGTAAGCCGCGACACAGCCTAGTGATGCTGGGCACAGTGGCCAGTTGTGTCCTTACTGCAGTTGCCTTTTACAGGTCAGTATCAAAGTTACTCCACCTCCTGACCCCGCTGCTTGGCTTGTTATGTCCCCCTGGCTGGAGAGCTGGGGTTGGTAACCCTATAGGTTTCCTGTGGCTTGAGAGACGGTTCAGGAGCTAGAAGTGTAGAGCAAATAGTATGGCCCTTGCCTAGTCGTGTCGAAGAGGACTGTACTACCCTCTTTACTATTTCAGTGGCAATTTCAGTATTTGGGGACCCTGGCTTAGGTTGAAGCCTTACTCTGGAAAGTGTGGTCAGTGGGGCCAGTGGGTCAGGACCCCGGCACAGGCAATCCTGGCACCTCCCTGCTGCTTCCTTGCCCTGGTGCGCCATGTCACCCTTCAGGGTCCCACAGTGTCCCTGCCTGCTGCTGGCAAAAGCCTCCTCTTACCAGTGGGGATGACACTTCGGGGTAGAAGGTGCAGTTACTGTGCTTGTGAAAGTTACTACTCTTGTGAGAGCGAGAGCAACCAGAAAGTGCTGTTCAGGCAGTGGAGAAAGGCGGAGCCTTGCAAATATCTGCTTATGCAAATCAAATAATTTGTCTTCTGAAATGTTCATTTTGCCTTTTCCCTGATTATATTTTCTGAATTGCCATATGTACTTTTTGTGATATTTCAGTCTTGTCAAATTAAGAAGCAAAGGTCTTATAATTAACATAGGATACATACCAAATAAAGTAATCTTTGTCATTTTTACAGTGTAATCGCTCAATAATATTACAGATAGCCTGTAAGTTTAAAGAAAAAAAAGTCCAAAGCTGTTTCTGTAACCTTATGACTATCAAAGGTGTTTGTCTGGGGAGAAGGTATTGAGAAAGAAGAGAATTTTATAATTGCACAATTACAGTTAAAAAAACAGGGCAGGCAATGTCATGCATTTCTGAAGAGCATGCTGTTTAATTTTATAGTAACAGTATTTTAAGAATGCTGACGGTACACAGGAAGGCAGTGAATAATTCTTATTGCAAAACCCTGTTGGTTTGTTGTTTTCAAAATGCTAAAACTTAATCAGCCCTAGATTTCTCTTACGAAGAACAGGACATTTGGAAAAAAAACCAAACCAAACCAAACAAACAAAAAAAAAACCACAAACAAAAAAAGCCAGCTGAACGAGTAGTGATTTATCAAAGCAACATTCAAATATAAAGGTTTGGCATTCTTAGGATGGGCTGGAAAATGCATTTGTTTTCATGTACCTTTTTTTTTTTTTTTTGTTCCTGATATGCCTGATTGACTTGTTTTAATACCGGTGTTATTTACATTTCAGGGATGGGCGTCTATTATGCAGGAAATTGTCCAAACCCCTACAGCTGTATTTTAAATTGAAATGATTTTTTTTATGAAGTGATTGTGCAGACTTAATTTAGTAATCTATTATTAAATATATAGTTTCAGGCTGTATAAAGTCTTTATGTAGAATGAAAATGGGCACATATGAAGATCTAGGCTATATATACACCTGGTTCTGTATATTAAATCTTTTACATATGTTGTCCATTTTCAGAAACAAATAAACTGCTGCTTTTGAAAACTCAGCTTCTCTTCCATATTAGGGAATTCTGCAGACTCCCTGTGTTCCTTAGCTTCAGTATAATGCTAAATCAGTTTGTACATTAGTCTATTTTTAGTTATGAATGAACTTTATGGAGTGCGGTGCACAGAGTGATTTCAGAGATTCTCACTCATAAAACCCGGGTGTCACATGCTGCAATTACAGCTGTAAACATTATGCAAGCTCTGGGCTTCCAGGGGCCCGAGCCCTGAAATTTCCAGGAGGGAAAAGCACCCCTCCTCACCGTTTTGTACAAAATATTAACGCGGATAGTAAATCTCATGGCATGAAATCGGGTTAAAATGTGTGACCTTGGCTGCGGCGGGCAGGCTGCCTGGCGTGGCAGCAGGGGGACACTAGAGGGCAACTGAGAGTTTGCTTAAAACCAGCCAAGCTGGAGATGGTTTTAATATCAACTAAGTGTTTAAACTCAGGGAGGATTTATTTTCCTGTCTGCAGATTTCACATATGTAACCTTGGCGTTTCCATTGACAGCAAATAATAATACGACTGAAGTTCTTCTGGGGGAAAATGAAGCAGGAGCGGGTCCGGAGTCTGCTTTTGCCCAAATAAGGCTTTTTTTGCAGACCCCATGTGTTAGATAATGATCAACTGACAGTCGGTCATGAGTTAATAATGCTGGATGCTGAAATATGCATACCATGTGGTATACAACAGTTCTGCGGGGAGAGACAAACACGGCTATAATTAGACATCTGAAACACAAGGAAGTGTGTAAATTGTTTAATAGTCCTCCACTTAATTCACTCAGATAATTTCCTAAGAACTAGTATTGACTACGAAAGAATATTGCACAACAGACTGCTTATTTAGTTTAAACCCTGCCCTTCTCAGATAAATTTATGGATGCAGCTTGGTTTTATTTGGATTTTTCTGAGTGCTAGAGATTTACTGGAGCTGTAATGCAGCGATGGGCTCAGTTTTGTTTGTGTTGATATTTGGGATGATTACACTGAGTCCATGGGGTTTGCACTCATTTAAGCTGGGCACATGATCTTACAATCAGGGCTTTAAAACCAGCAATTTTTGTGTGTTTTGGGAGTTACACAGATTCCCTTTCTACTCATAACACAACCTGACAAAATTACCAGAGTTCCAGCTCTGTGTTTTACTGGTGGCAAAGTGCAGATCCCTCCTGTGCTCAGCAGTGCTGGGCAGTGTCACCTCTGCACCCCCAGCATTAAAGCCCTGTGTCAGGTGTATGCAGGTCTCCTAGGGTGCAAAGCCTTTGTTCCAGACTGTCTGCAGAAGCAGAGTTTTTCCTGAACCTCTGAACTAATCCTGGGTGCCCTGTGATTTGGGGGCCTGGCAAGCCAAGTGCTGCTGGTGAATTTGGTGATGACCCAGAGATGTGAACACAGCAGAGCTTGGACTGTGGCTGCTGCTCCTGCCTCCACCACATGCCTTGTGTAGTCCTTGTGGTGGCAGCTGAATATAGGCATCAAAGGGGGCAGCTTACTCTTTAGTTTCTGCTAGTCACTTTACTGATATCTTCATGCAGATTGATCATGCCTAACAAATTTTGATTACTTCATAGTGCAATGATCAAGTGCAAAGGAGGAAAAGAAAAAGGAAAGAAAACTATAATATTGTTACATAATCAGTTACAAATCAGAAATGCATGAGATTATTATTTAAATAATATATTTGTCATTTTCACATTGTGCACAACTTGATGATCATTTCTTCCTACCTGGCCTTGTCATTCCCTAAAGCAAGGTCTTGGAAAGCTGTCCATTTTTTCCTTCTGGCATGAATTTCTGCCTGTTTATATTCATGCACAGTGTCCATCAGTCAATTAGCCCATCTCATCTGTCTATCTACGTGAATACGACTGGTTACGTATCTGTTGTATTTTCGAGGTATGTAGGTCACGTCTCCATTGGGTACTGCTGACTCTGCTAGACAGCAATTACACAAATGCTGGCTTTTACTGGAGAGAAAAAGAAACATTGCTGGGAAAACCGCCTTAAGAGTTGCCTTTTATTTTCTAAAGCCCTCTAATGGGAAGTCTACCTTGAGTGTTCCTCTGAGTTTTGATCAGACAGGCTGACTTCCATGGGTTTGCTATGCATTTTCACTTCTTGCTGCCCTGCTTGCACTGCTTTTGTCTTGGCTATTACATAATCTGTAAGAGCCCATTCACGTTCCTTTGTTTGTTTTTGTTTGTTTGTTTTGTTTTGTTTTTTTACCCCAGACCATTCTGAGAAGTCAGAACTGCACTTCTTGAGTATTGCTGTGACCCTCCTACAGAAACTGAAGCCCCTGTCTGCCAAGTGCAGCTTCCTGGGAGGTGACCTTTGGGGATGAAGGGTTTTGAGGATAGAGATTGACTGCAGATTTCTGAGGGAAAGGGAAACCTGATGAACCCATGTCTGATCCTCTGATGCAGCCCAAGCACATGGTGTTTCATGATGAGATAGGACAATTTCTTTATTCAGGGCTTGAATGCTTCTTTCTCACTAGTGAGAGAGAGAACCATGCTGGCTTGGTTGTGCTCGATGCTTAACACATGCTCAGCCTCAAAGATGTGAATAGCCCCAGTGAGGTCATCAGAGGTCTTTCCATGTTCCAGGTCTTTATGAGTTAGGCATGTACTTTGCTGAATTAAGGCTACAGCTCTTCATGTTCCTTGTCCAGCACAGTTCAGTACTTCACTGTGTTTGATCCTGTACTCATGCAGTGTCTCACCAGAAGATCCACTGAGTCATCTAATCTGGTATGAACCCCAAGCAGTGGCTCATCAGCCAAAATTGCTGGCAAATGCTTTCATCCAGTTCACCACCTTTTCTCTGAAGGAGAAGAGAAACAGCTGTTTGAGTGAGAAGCACAGCCAGACAGCTGGACGCCTGCTCTGTGCATCCAGCCAGGCTGCTGAGCTGCCCGCAGCGACCGGGCTCTCCTGGCAGCAGATTGACAGCATGGACACAGCCCTCACCATGCCTGAGCCAGGACACCCAGACCCACTCTGATACTGTGACCCTCAAGGCCCTCACATCACATGTTTCTTCCTGCACTGTGCACACCAGTTTTTGTCTGGCTCAGGTGTTTCCTGAAAGGTCTTCAGAAAGCTGGTTGTATGCATGCCTCCATATTCTGGCATGAGATCATATGTGGGGACTGCAGTGCCTAGGCACGCCTGATTATGCCTGCTCGCTTCTGAGTGCCAGTTTTCTCTCACCTTTGCAGCTCTCATATTACCTAGTGAAGTCACTTCTCAGTCATTTTTGCTGAAACCCAGCACAGCTTGAGTTATTCAGACCTCCTTGAAGGCAGACATCCTGTTTGGCCATGGCATCTTCCTATCAGGGTATGTTGAATTTCCAATAGGGAGTGGCATGTGAAGTGTCACCCCTGGCTTGGTCAGTAGGACCTGTAATCCTTGCTTGCAGGTTTCTTGCTGGAACTGTACTGAGGAGTGCTGTGTTTTCCTGGTCCGTTTTTCCTTCTGATCACACATTTGTGTGAGTCAGTCTTAGCATTGTGCCAGTCCTTGTGTCAGTGTTACTGTCAGGGACTTTGTTTCACTGACAAAAATTTGCAATACTGGCAAGGCCCGGAGCAACTTCTGTGGAATCCCACCAGTCTTTTCATTTGATAGAAATTCCCCACTGATGCCTGCTTTTTGCTCTGTCATTTAGGCAGCTCTTAATCCATTCAGTATATGCTTGAATAAAATGACAGTGCTGTTTTTTTAATAAAAGTTATTTAGTATTAAATCAGCTATCTTACCGAACGCGGGTAACTTTCATCCATGCAACTAGTTTCTCTAACCAAGCTTTTAGTTTCAAAGTGTAAAATAAGGTGCTTTGTTTGTTTTTCTTTTCTGTTGTTTTAAGATCTGGTTTCTGTAAAACCAAGTCAATTGACTGGCTTTAATTATATTCTTTTGCAAGCATATCATCTGGCTTCTTTGCAAATATGGAACAAATATTTACCAAACACCTCTGCCTCTTTTTGAATCATTAGTAACAATCCTGTCATCTGTAGCCAGTAATAGGCCTACACTGGATTTTTTTTATTATTATTTTAATTTGCTCCAGGGTCTATTTGAATGTTACATATTTGTCAAGCATGGAGTTTTTTCTGAAGTCTTCAGCTTCCCTTTTCAATTTACTACACTTCATAATTTCCGACACATGTATAGATTTTGTCCAGAAAAACAAACACAGAAAAACCCAACCAAACAAAAAAACTTTTTTCCATTTTCTTAAAAATCCACATTACTTGGCTGGATATAATGAAGCCCAAATCAAGAAAATGTTTTAACTTCCAACCATGCTGAAATGAAGAAAAAGAAACTCCAATCCTCTTCCTGAATCTTGTCCCTGTCTTCCTTGGAAAAAAGAAACATTTTTTGTTTCAGTTTTTGGAAAAATTGGCCAATCTGATATTTGTAGTTCCTTTGACTTTTCTATTAAAAGCAATGCTAGTCTGAACTGTAATCCATGAAAAATACTACCATTTTGCTTTTTTTCAGAGATTGTCTGGTCAGGAGGGGGGTCAAAACAACAGTCTGCAGCAAGTCATATGTCTCCACATTAATCCACACAAGGAAGTGTCTGTTTCACTTATTTCCAAATGAGGAATGTTTTCCTTAGAGAGGTAGCAAATTGATTTTCCCCACATGGAGCATGGGGTATCTCATTTCCAAAACAAAACTTTCAGAAATGGCTACACAAGCCCGCTCTTTCTCTGTGTGGGTTAGAAAGCAGCATGGTTCCTTAATGTTCCCTGAAAGGTTGTTTGCTGCTCTGCACTGGGGTTTCCAGGTCAGGTCTGGCATGTTCAGTTATAAAGATCGGAATAAACAAGTGTTTGCATTTAGAAAAAGTGTAGTAACAGTAATTTTAATATTCAGGTTGTTGTATGTGCAGCTTGAGTAAGCAAGAGGTATGTGTTTGCAGAGACACTGTGTGACCGCCACAACTTGATGAGAGCTTGACTTGTTGGTGGGTGCTCATCACTGACTTCCATAGTGTACTTAGGATCCACTTGAGAGCTCCCCTAAATTCAGTTGCTTCTGCTGTTTTCTAAAAAGAAAAAGGTCTTCTTTTTTTTTTTTTTTTTTTAGCATAGTCTGAGCTTCTGCTTTATTTTACAGCCACTTTAATTTCTGACAATTTTGATGCAATATTAGGTTGGTTACAACTTGAGTCTCTTCACCAGCTCGGCTCAGCAAGCCTGGGTGATAAATGCCCCAGGCCCTCCTTCTCCGACCCTGTTTCCAGGAGGCAAAAGTTTTTAAATAAACTCGGAGGGGTGAAAGGAAAATAAATGAAATTTAAGATCCTGAACTCAGAATGCAGAAAAGGGAATGAGGTGAAGGAGACAAAATAAAGAGATGGAGGTGACAAGGAAATCAAGGAAGCAGCTGGGACTCCAGAAAGTATGTGAGATTAACTAACCTTTGAACAGTTTCTGAGACGGTGCTTAAATATAGCAATATGCTTTTCTTGACTTTCAGATATTGCAGAATGCCAGAAGCCCCCTAGAGGGGTAAGTGTTAAAGCTATTAAACCTGTTAACTTTCTATTCATTACATTTTAAAAGGTGCAACATGTATCCGTGATTTTCACCCAAGAGCTGACTTTTGCCAGGCTGCTTTAGGGATGTCCTCAGCAACCAGCTTCTTGCCACCTGCTAGCAGGCATGGTCAGTTCCTGGGTTTTGTGGAGGTCTAGGACCATTCTTCTCACCTTGACTTTGATGGCCAGGAACCTCCTTATGCCACCTTCAGTTTCTGTATGGCACCTGCCTCATGAATAGCTCTGTGATCTGGTGTCACATCCTGCCATCTCCCCCTGCCTAAGAGGGAAGGTCTCCTAGTCTGTTCTGTATTTACTGTTCGTTTTGCAGCTTAGAGCCAAGGATTCTGGTATCACAACTTTGGTGCACATGTGTGAAAACTGGAAGGCATATGAGCGACTGGCACAGTGCAAAAGGATTCTGTGAGGAGATAGTCTGTAAGGTGTCCTTCAGGGAGAAGAGACTGAAGATGCATTTAGTAGGTGTGCTGCAGCTTTACCTCGTGCAAGTGCATGTCTCTTCCGAACCCAGCACAGCAGCACATCCCTGTTTATTAACTCCTTGCAATTTCCAGTGCTCCACCTTAGTCCTGGTTTGTGGTTACTTCCATCTGGTGCACTCTGACCTCTGTGCTTAAAGCCCACTTGACTCTGTCGGCCCACCCTAAATGTAGACTCAGATCTGCCACTGGCCCTTCTTTGCTGATGGCCCTGGGCATTTTTACAATCTTGGTTGGGGTTTTTTGTGTTGATTTTTGCACTTGGTAAAAATGCTGTTGTTCTTCCTTCATCTTTCTACAGGACAGAAACACGGTCACAGAAAACAACAGGCAGCCAGAATCTGGGTGGCACTGCAAGTTGTACATGCATTAGCAATGCTGAGCAGCCATCCCAGTACATTCCTCAGCAAAATACACCATTGGGGGCTTTTTTTCTCTCTTTTTTTTTTTTTTTTTTTTTAAATTCTTTTTTCCTCCTACTTTTGAAGTGTTTCTGTGAAACTGGAGTATCACCAAGCCAGAATGAAAAATAATATCAGAAAATAGTTACGCAGGTCAGAGAGGCCTGAAAAGGCAAGAACTTTGATCATGAGTATCACAATTGCTTAGATGTGCTTTAGAGTAAGAAATGTGGAGAAAGCAATTAAAGGTACATGTTTTAGGCATGAGTACAGTACTGTTTACTTACATGGTTTGTTGAGCAGCCAACAAGGTCCAAGGTTATTTTGGGCTCAGCATGAGTAAGTGATCCAGGTATGACAAATGAGGTAATGCATTCCAGACTCATTAAAAACTCTTGGCTACACCACTGATTTTGACAAAGTGCCAACATAGCTTGACCTCAGCTGTGTGAAGGCCACTATTTTTTTTAACACCCTCCCTTTAACAACACATCTTTTGCATTAGCCAAAATATGTGCATCTGGAGAACAGTGTTATTGGGAGCGTTGAATTCACTGGACTTCCAGTGATAATCAGACTCCTAAAATTTAGATAATTTTACTGTAACTGACCTACAAAAATCAGGTACCCCAGAACCACAGACATTGTCTCTTGACTTATTTTGCTTCTAGGAGTGCTCGCGTATACATAGTACGTGGTGTTAGCTCAGGTGAGGCTGACTTGATAACAGGGAGTTGGTAAGCCCCATGATCACTTCCCCATTCTGAGGTCACAAGAAGAGAAGGTGGCTGGTGGAGGTGCTGTCTTCTTGTGGCAGTCTGTGCTTTTCCACCATAAGTAGCGTTTAATCATGGCTGACTGTGGCAACTCCTGTTCTAGAACAGGTCTTTCATCTCTTTCATCTACATAGAACTTGCCTTCCTTGGGTTAAACCCAGAGCTAGGAGTTGTTTTGGGCGTTGAGGTTTGGAAATGCTTCTGTTTCCCATGTCCTGCTGAGCAGGCAGTGTCTGTGAAAGTTCAGTAACTGAGGATGGGAGCAACAAGAAGCATGAGACACAACCATGTGAATTTTTTCAGTAGGTGAGCACAGTAATTGCCTTCTTCCTCTCTTTCTGGTCTGTCCTGATTATCTACAATATCCTGATGTTTGCACAGACTGATGAGAGTGTTGGAGGGAAATATGTGATTTTTGAGCAGTTATGGTGTTTTGTCACTTCATGAACAGAGAAGACCTCTAGCTTTGAGGACACTTATGTCTAGTTGAGCAGCATTAGCCACGAGCTCCTCTATCTTCTGTGGAGCTCTCTTACTTTGGGAGTCAGAGCCTGCTACTGAGCTTCTGTGCTATTACGCATCTTCATTTTTGTGCACAGGTACCTCTGGATTGCCACGGTTTGATTGTTGTAAGTCTGTAGGCAACTCGCAACAATAGGTTTTGGGAGCACCGGATCAGCTTCTTATGGGGGTACATTTTAGTCACAAAAGATTTGTCCATCTATGTGTGCAGATAATCTGACTCCTTGTGCATGACACAGGTTTGCATTCACCTCTCAGGTGTGACAGTTTCTATTACAAACATGTAGGGCATTGCTGGTGTTTAGGCACTACAGAGCATAGCCACAGTTCGGGGACTCCTCTGAACTAAAGGCAAGTTGCCTCTCACTGTGTGCATATTGCAGTAGCTGTGTTTTACCTGGTCATACCTGAAATGTTTGCCAGGACTCAGCAGGTGAAAGTCTTTCCCCAGCTGGGCTATAAGGAAACATGCCTTTTTTGGTGACTGGCAAATTTGGGATGAGCTGTTATCTCAAGAAGAGGCTCCTTGAGTCAGCAGACCTCAAGTGTACAGGACACACCTATGCAAAAAAGTTTCCCATCAGCCTATCATGGGTCCCAGTGGATGTGTCAGTGGCTAAGTTTTCCTCTCTTTCAGACACAACAGGAAGCAAAAAGAAAGAGACGGTGGAAAACACCACATACTAACAAAACGTAAACATGTCAAATGCACAGGAAAGAAAGTTTTTTAACTGGTACTATATTGTATCTCTCATACTCCTATTACAAGCACTCAGACTAAAGAGGTGGGAAGTAAATTCAAACTTTCTTCTGCACTTATTTATTCATTTTTTACTTTGCTTTGCTTATGTTCTCACCTTCTGGGAATGTGCAAGTTATCAGGTCTCACTGCCACAAATGCTTTCAGAAAATGGATTTGAAAGCCATATGCACAAATATGTGAAGAAATTGAATCGTTTCTGATATTCTCAGGTAGTCATGCCAGAAGTCCTTCTCCACCAGAAAACAGAAAAAAACATGGGGTACTCACTTAGCTGTCCAGTAAATACTGAACATCTAGTGTCGTCATGAAAACTGACTAAGCCACAACATGTGTGTAAAATTGCTTTGAAATAATTACAAATAACAAATTCAAGACATTTGCAGTGTGCTCATGAATATGTCAGAGATTAAACCAAAAAATGACAAAATTGAAACAAGTATGTGACTTGTAAATTATTTCTTCAGTCCCAGTCATATTTCGTAGTTCACAAGAGCAAAATGGATGTCACTGAAGTGCAATATCTTCAAATAATGCATTTATTTATAATGATTTAGGGAACAAATATTAATGACTTTGTTTCAAATGTGACTGGATCTGTGTTAAATTTGTTTTCTTCTACAGAGATACTAGATACACGAACCTTCTCTGCCGGTACTAATTCCTATTGCTGCTTTCTTGTTAATTGTGAGTCAGATCTGGAATGGCTTCAGGTGATTTAAAGTCATACTGTGGGGTGTGTGGGATGATCCTTGTGTGTGCTGCAGACAGACCTTCCCTGCTGCAGCTCCCGAGCCACAGGGAGAATGCAAATACCCCATTTCATAGTGGGTTTGTGCCAGTTCTGCCGTGGAAGGCTCCAATTCAAACAGTGTTTATATGCAAGCTCAATATACCTGGAATTTAGAAACAAATGCCTTCTTGCTTTTAAAGCTTTTAGCAAAACATTAGCAGCGCTTTATAGTGTTATACAAAGTACTGTGCCAAAACTCAGGATAACAAGTATGTTTGGAAAACATTGAGCCTTGAACTGGTTTCCTTATTCATTGAACAGAAAGAAGGAAAGAGAGGACAGGTAATTGACGTGCAAGTGTATTTGGTGCTTGCTCAGCCACATGGCATTTGTTGGGCCAGGCCTGGGGATCCATTCATTCGAAGGCGACTCGTTTAACACGTGTGCCATGGTGTAGTCAACGGAGGGGACATTTCTGATGTCTTCAGTACCTGTTTAAAGAAGATGCGACTACTGGGGCTGAGCGTGGTTAAGGATCCATCCATCCAATCGAAGTCGTGTGCCAAAGAAAAGTAGGCATGAGGGAGACATCAAAGTCTGAGCAGGGCGTATGGATAAGGCAGGGCGTTGTGGCCAGGGCTGGCAGTGGGCTCTGCAGTCCTCGGAGCTCATCCCACGCTCCCGCCGAGCCGCTCATCTCTGTTTATATGAGTGATGGAGCGGCTGGGGGAGGGGATTTGTAAGCACGGAGCAAATACTCTGAGTGTTCATTTTGTGTGAGACTGACATCCACACCAAGTCGAGACTCCCAGCGACGTAGTGTGCAGTCACATGCTGTAGCATTCATGAGTACAGATATAAATCAGGCAGATGTTTGTCGACTGGAATGGGTAATAATTTCTTTCTCTCTTTGTTTGATTTTGCATGTTAGCCTCAAATGACAATTTCAGAATTGCTTTCTGCAGTACTTTTCAATAAGCAGAATGTGCTTCACTGGAGATAGATGGAGATATTTCTGTAGGGAGATAAACATATTTTAGATAGACACAAATATGGACTTACACCCATATACACATGCATATATATTTTTATTTTTTTTTACTGTGTGCCAGTATTGGGGGAAGAAAAAGCATATGACTTTAGATTTTAAACCCACAGGTTTTCTTTTTCTCTGTACAGACCAAATATGACAGTTTTAGTCAAACTATAAAATCAAATTAGCACCCTTTATTGTTTTTGCAAACTAATTAAAATGTAAAATGTCCTGAAACCACTGGCTTACTGTGTGACAAATGTAAGATTAGAAACAATTAGAAGACACTCAAGAGGTTTGTGATGTTTAGATTTCTGACATTGTTCTAATCATCCCTTTAAGTAATGAAAACAATGGTTACCTAGAAATTAAAGGTTTAAAGGAAATTATTTGATTCAGTACAGTCATTAGTTAATGATTGTTTATCATTTTAAATGTTGCCATAGTAGTCGGAGACTGATTTTTAAATCTGAAAGGAACAAGGACATGTAATAATGAGCAAACATCTGCTTCATCTATTATTTCTATATATGATCATAATTTATATTGTAATACCACTATTGAAAGATGAGTGTGATATTTTTTATGATGATCCATATCCCATTCCTCGTATGGCTCAGCACAGTTAGGATTTAGTCACTGAGTTATTTCAGAGCTGTTTTATCTTAAGAATTGGACAAAACTGAAAGTGATTCATGTTAATTTGTATGTGTGGTATGTAACCTTTATGAAACAATCAATCACTTATTTCAGTACTTGTCAACTTCCAGAACTAGTTGTTAAGGGGTTTTTTTGATCCATTTCAGGACTCAGGGGTAATTTTTTATTTTGTTCTTAAACTTTTTCAGAAGAACTTTGACAAGAATGACAGGATATATAAACATTTCTTGAAGCTGTAAGGAATTTCAATATTTCAAAACATTTCCAAAACCAGATGTTTCCCAAAGTTGGAAATATTTGTTAGTACTCATGCTTCTAGATTAGAAATAATAAAGGCCAGCAGGGTGATTAATTCAAAGTTACCTATTAATATTCAATTTTGTTCTTTTTTATGCCATGGAGAAATATTTGTGCTTTCTCTCAGAGTCCTTTGGAGACCGATGTTTGACTTTATATTAATTAGTTGTGTGAAAGTAAAATAGATTAGCTTTGGGGGATATTCTATAGAAATTTATAGTGTGTCAAGATGTAACCCATGAGATGTGGGAATCTTGTAATAAGCATTTACTGTAGACAGATGTGTACGTTTCTGTGTCTGATTGTAGTGGAATTATTTATTATGCTTTCAGCTGTTAAGAATTCAGCATAAGACAATGTGCTCAAATTGTTCTCCATTAATTTTCAGCGCCAAATCTTAAAGGCAGACCGCGCAAAAAGAAGCCATGCCCACAGAGAAGAGATTCATTAAATGGCATTAAGGATTCCAACAATAATTCTGAAAGCAAAGCTGTTGCCAAGGTAAACCACTTAATAACACTCTTTTCAGTACACTCTCCTTTTTTAGGTACAACCCTGCCTTTATTTCCCAGCATGCTGTATCAAATTTAGAGTGTAACTTATTTTCTTGGGGATGATAAATGTAATTTTTTTCAGTAGTTTTATTTTTCACTTCAAATCATGCCTGTGTTCAAAGTTACCAACAACTATAATAGCCTAACAACCTAATGCTATCAGCTTGTTGGTAACTGGTAGTGCATAAGCTTTCTTGGCATCTAGTGTTAGTTTTCACATTCTGTGACACACAAACATAGTTTGTGACAGTATCTTCGAATTAAAAATAAACCTGGGAGCAGCTCACCCTGCTACAATGTACTTCTAAATATAAGTTTGAAGATAAACAGACTATGAAACAAGAGCTGCTTCAGTAATGGTTTCTAAGAAGCACACACAAATGACATTACCGTGATGTTAAGATCTTGTCATTTTTAAATTTGGGGGGGGAAAAAAAAGATAAAGGTAGAAACTCAGTATGAAAGCTTAAAAAAAAATCTGGACTGTTTCTTTAATACTTAGTGCTGAGCTGCCTGTTCCAGGGTTCATTGAATAGTGCATGTTTTTACAGTCTTCTCTATGTGCTGCAGTGCTTAGCTCTTACTGCAAGTAAAAATTGGATCACTGATTTGTGTTTATAGACTTAATCTTTTAGATATTTATGGATTTGTGTCTTTTCCTGAAAATATTTTAAAATGAAGTTTCTGTAGTGTAAATTGCATCCTATTTTCTATGTTGTCTGAGTGGTTTTAAATAGGAATTTGGTTTTCTCTTAAAAAAAGCAGCACAAATGGCTCCTTTCAAGATGAGTTAATTGGAAATTCTAAGATGCAAAGATGGAAAACTACTTAGAGCAATACTTGATTTTTATCTGAGGAAGAACTTTGTCACTGATACTTTTGAGCTAAACAGCTAAAGAGGTTTGCATATACTGAATTTTTACACCAACTCCTGCCAAATCTGTTGTTTCAATATATTAGATGGATGTGTATCTGAAAAATGTTTCCATTATTGTTGAACATCTCCTTACGAAATGCAGTGAATGTACAGATCTATTTGCGTTGGTATTGTTGTGCACAGTGAATGTCTTAGGAGATTAGGAGGTTAAAGAGGTCAAGTGGAAGTGTTCTGCTCTCAGTTTCTCATAGGAAGGCAAATTAAATTCCACCTCTTCCTCCTCCCTAGGAGTTCAGTTAAAACTGTGCCTTCTGTTGATGACGGTAAAAGAGGCTGAAGTTCATGATGAAGCTTTGCCCTTAAGTCACTGTTTCTCTTCTTTTTGTACCCTATTGTGCTCAGTTGGAGTCTGTACTATCGTATTAGACAGGCACGGAAAGAGGCGATGGAGCCTGGTGTGTTGAGTTGCAAGGTCCTGCCAGATACTATAGTTTGTCTAAATGTTTTCTCTGTGAAAGAACATGCAAAATCTGTGGTGTGAAAATATCTCAATTTGCCTCAATTCACCTCAATTCCCCTTCCCCCAAAGCATTTTTCATGTTAAAATACTGCCAGTGAACTGTGTCATGGACCATATTGTCACAGCACCCTGGACTGTAGCACAAGTAGTTCTGCCTCTTCAGCACCTGAAATACAGGTATCAGATAATTAAAAACTACAGAAGCACTTCATACCAAATTGTTTATCCTCTCTGTTTATATTGGGTTCACCCTACTAGTCAGATGGGAGGATATTTCAGATAAGAAGTAATTCCACCTATTTATCTAGTCATACTGTGCTCATCATTGTGCAGATATTAATAGCATTAATTATCTTGGCCAGCTTAATTTCATTATAAATAATAGACATGCTCATGATACAATGTCCTTGCATGTAGTCACACTGACTTCACTGTGGCTCTTCACATCAGTCTGTGTCTCAGAGCTGTGGATATGCTTTAATAAGAGGGGGACAGCAACCCAAACCCTCTACAGCAGACGTACTACACTTTATACAGACCATGCCTATGGGTTACTGGAGGAGGAGGGGAAGTGTATTTGGGGAAGAAGGGAGAGTGGAGATCCACCTGCTGTCTTCTCGTTGCTGGGAGCAGTTGGGATTATAAGTCACTATCTGAAGCTCCATATTGGACTTCTCCATTGGTCACCCTCCTCTGTCAGTCCTCCATCTCCAACTTGTGCTGACAGTGGTTCCGTGGAGAGCAGGGCTCAACATTGCTGGTGTAAATGGGACAAATCCTCTTGTGTCAGATGCTGAAGCATTTTGGCAGTGGTCCTGGCCATATTCCTGTTCCTGCTGAAATCCCTTTTGACCAGGAGTTCTGCTGGTTGCATTTTCAGATCATGTCCCTCAGTGTCTGGCAGCAGCCTCATTTCCCAGTGGTGGGGTGATGGCTCTGATGGAGTTGCAACGGCTGCATGGTTTGAGTCAGGAAAGGACAGAAGTGGCATTCAGAATTCTGCAGATTTGAGCCTGTCAAGACAATGGAAGCTGCATGGTTGTAATGACTTGCTGAATTTCATGTTCTCAGCTGCCAGTGACTAGAAGGCTTTGTACCTTCTTACACTGTGGTTCTCACTAGGTGTGCTTACCCTGAACCATTGTGAACTGCAGATTGTTTTCCAGGCTTTTACAGATACCTGACATGGAAAAGCATCTGGTTGGGTAGGAGCAGCTCTGAGTAAGTCCCAGTGTAGGTGGCTTGTTAAAAGTAGAGTGATAGCAGGACAGACAGTGCAGTCCTGGACCTGCAGGTTCTGCCAGGGAAAGAAAATGGGTCTTTCATGTGCCATTTCTTGCTTTTGATCTCCTTACTGGTCACTGCATCTATTTCAATACTTCCTGGGGAAGATCCCAGGGGAGTTCCCTCCTTGGCTGGGAAGGGAGTATAAGGCCATCTACTTGGGCAGGATCAGCTCTCCAGGAGAGAGATATATCAAGCTCTTCTCTGAAAACACTCCCAGGACTCTGGACCCTTTCATATTTCACTACTTCATGTGTCATCAGTGTTGGACAGGCTTTTGTGACTTGCAGGCTCAAACATGACTCTCATTGTACCTGCTTCATCCTGCCAAAGAGTGTTCCCATTCAAAGTGTGCAGAAATGCATTCTAAGGCATTTTTAGACTCACTGATCTGACCATTTCAAAGAGCTGGAAGTATTAACTTGTTAGACACGGAAATTGTCCCCAAATGAATCTACTCATTACATCTCCTAGTGCAAATGTTGAAGTAAATCTCTCACTTCATTTGTACAGCAAGATCTGGGAAATTAGTTTAAAAGTTGTTAGGATATTTCCTGTGGCCACAGGTGGCCTGGCATGCTCTCAGTCCTGGAGATTTATTCTGAGCGCTTCAGCCATTATGTGATTGAAACTGTTAAATATGGGTCTATAGTGCTCTGTGTTGTGTGTGACCCCTGGCAGGAGAAGACAAACACACTGGTGTACCTATGAGTGTTCATGGGTCATTTGGTTATGGATGATCCACCTCTTATGGAGCACGGAGCAGGAGGTGGGCAGATGTTCCAGAGCCTATCTCAGGGCACCTCCAGCCGATCCACACTGCAGCACTGGGCTGCCTGTCAAGGTCTGAGCCCTCAGTTCCACTTTGGAGGTGTTACTCACACAAAGGCTACAAAGAAAGAGCTGTGGAAATTGAATTCTCCCTTTGTAACAGAGTAGTTCAGGTTTTCTGAAAAAACCAGAAAAGAGAGTACAGCCAAGAAAAACTCCACACTCAGGACCGTCCTTCAGATCTTTACCCTTCAGAAAGATTCTAAATTCTGTTTTGAAAGAGAAGGGCAGTTTGTGGTGTTTTGTACAAATCTGGCATAATTCTCACTGATTCTGTTATACTGGATTTACACTGCAGTTACCCAAAATGGAATTTGGTCCTTTTGGTTCTCATTGATCACTGGTCATGGCATTCATCTGTACTGACAATCAGGTGGTGGGGAGGCTCCGAAAGTGAGGCTTGGGCCTGGAATGCTGAGTGGATGAAGCATTGCTGCCTTCATTAGAGCTTCACTGGACCTGCCACTGCTTAGAGCGCATCCATGGCATTTTGGCACCTCTGAAGTCATGCACTTATATTGGGAGAACTAACCCAGTCTTTGGTGAAGCACTGGAACCTGCAAAAATGAAATCTAAACTTCGTAAGGGGAAGCTGTTAAATAAATTTTGTGAGGAGCCAAAGGAAAAAAGTCAAGGGATTACAACTCTGACCTGAAAAGTGGATGAGGCAATCCGAAGTTCATTTAATAGGAAAAAAATCTCATTAGCTCCACTGAGTTTTGGATGGAACCCAGAAGTTTAATCAACAAGCATATCTATTACCAAAAGGCAAAGCATGGTGTCTTGTGCCATAGGAAGATAGTATCAAACAGGACAGTGGACATACTTCAGCAACAAGATACGAAGAAAAATCCCACAAAAAGACCATTTCCCAGTCCCTGCTGCGTTGCCTGGGAGGAGTGATCCTCTGCCCTGCAGTGGTCAACATGGAGATTTTTCAGCAGCATCAATTATCATGGAAAACTGTGACCACTTGTCCCCTCTGGTTAGGAGCTGTCACTGCTTTGTCCAACATCTGTGGAAAACTATAGAGGCAGATAATGTTAAGTGAGAGCTTTCTGCAAAGTTAATACCTGGAGGAGTGTAAAGATGCTGCATTCCCTGAGCCTGAATTGCAGGGTAGCTTTTTTAAGATAAAATAAGTATATCATGGTCTTTCCAATCATATGTTTACTGTTTGTTCACAAGCACTTACATAATGCTCTATAGCAGTTGTTTCAAAAATGTCAGCAAGTACCTGGGAAGCACCTGCTTTAGAATTAAGAATTCTGAAGGAAAATCCATTGTCTGCTTGACCAAGAGCTCTGGCCTCCCTGTACAGCAAGATACCCTGCTGTCCTCCTAAAAGACCAAATATTGGCTCTTAAAGTCTCCCTGCCTGGGAGCACAAACGACATGCCTTGGATGGGGTATGGAACTGCCAGAAGGCTCCTGACAGTGTTCAGAAGCCTTGAAGGGATGGTGCAAATCCAAAATATGTGTAACCATCTCCACTGCTTTGTATTAGAGGGCTTCCAGTATTTCATTGGAAGTACATCCATCACGTGGTTCCAGTGTCCTGGTCATCTAGAGCTTTTAAACATCAACTTGCAAGGTTGCTCTTTTTATTTTTTTTTATACACCCATTAAATGAATGCTTGACTTGTAACTTGCTCGATTCAGTGAGGGACTTCAGGATTAAGCCAGTCTCCCTGGATATTTTTCTCCATGTTTGAATACTGATAAGAGGTAAAGTGGTTCCAGTTTGTTGATTTCCTGACTGGCACACATCTGCTGGGCAGGCCAGTGGGAGACCTGGAGTTCTGGGCCTCATGTGCATTGGGGATGCCAGTGTCTACCAGGAAAGGCTCCAGCTACCAACCTCTCCCTTCTGCTGAAGACTTAGGGGTGTCCTTAAGTTTAAGCAGATGCCCAAATCCACGACTTGAGTCCATGCTACAGCAGAACCTTCACTCATGTGCTGAGAGCTCTGACTGGGTAAGGCCTGCCAAGGTTTGCGTCTATTTTGGTGGGCCAAAGGAGAGAAAAATGTGTCATTTCAGGGCTGGCTGCTGAGCATTCCTGGAAGGGGCTGAGCACCCTCAGCTCCAAGGGTTGTCTGCAGGAGTTGACAATCTTTGGTGTCAATCCTGGAATGAAGGTTATTATTAGACTTGCTAATGGCAAGTCTATGTGAAAGATGGAAGCTATCTGTGACATAGCAATGTATAGTCATAAAAATGCAGATCTGGAGAGCATTACCAATGAGTTACAATGATTTAAAGATGTGGCTATTTAAAAATGTTGTGACTAAGATTCAGAACAAGACATTTAGCTCTATAAATAGCTTCCTTTGTTTCCCCTCAAACAGAGTCACATGGTTTGGCCTTCATTTTTTCAACAATCCATTCTGCTAGGAGAGGGTATTTATTCCTTAAGTGAAAATTAAAGGTTACCCAGATCTGATATGACATCTTTTCTTTTCCCAGGTAAAATGTGAGGCTAAGTCAGCTTTACCCAAACCCAAGAGTAACAACAGCAACTGTAAGAAAGTCTCAAGTGAGGATAAATCAAAGATTGCCGTAGGTGAAGAATGCAGAGCTGATGAGCAGGCTTTCCTTGTGGCTCTTTATAAATATATGAAAGAAAGGAAAACACCAATTGAACGAATACCCTATTTAGGTTTTAAGCAGAGTAAGTATCCTTTTTCTCACTTTCTTGTTGACATTTTAGAATGGTTTGGCTTCTCTGGAAAAAGCATTTGCACACGAAGCCTATTTTAAAGCCTTGTGGATGGGGGGGACCATATTTATATCTACACATTTTCCAGTCCAGGCATTTCACTATCTTACGCCTAGATTTGCATCTCTTCCTTCTGGGTTAGTTGCTGCCGGATATTTATAGGTTTAAATCTGCTGATTATGACTAGAAATAGGCATGTTGAAAACTCTCTAGTTTTCTGTTTTGTAAATCTGCAGCGTCTGTAATGCCTTTCTTCTGAGTTAATAATATGACGTATCTTTATTGTGCCCAGATGTTCTTTATGAAAGGACGGATACTAAAGGAAGACATTTAAAGGTGGTCAAGAAAGGCACGAAAGGGATCATATTTTTAAGCCCCAAAATGTGTTTATAGTTAATAAATTACTGACCTTGGAGAATATAAAACCAGACTGTATCTGTTTAATACAGAGTGCAATGTTTAGAATTGCTTTGGCATGTACAGTTTGTAGTGCCACAATCTGTAAAACAATTGGAGGTGGAGAAGATACAGTTGTAACTGAATTTTGCATAAATACTGCAGCACAGTGTATATCTTTCACAGTTTCCAACAAAAGCTGTAGATGGGGTTATTTTTTCTCCTTATCTATAGATTGAACTATACTTTATTTCCTTAGAGGGAAAACGCCATGGATTGAAATATTATTTACTCTAATTTATCTCCCAGATTAAAACCATGTGTTATTTTGATGAAGAATGTCAAACCTGTATGTTTTACATAACAATTTACATACCTAATAGCAATTGGCACTGATTGCAACAGGCCTCCAGCAGCCATTATAAACTTATATAACTCCGAATGATTACAGTGTTTGTCTGAAAACTGGCTGCTTGAAATGGAAGTAAAATTAATGTACTATGAACAGCTTCGTTGCATTATGCATTGATTCAGATTAAATCAAGGCCTAAGCAAAGCTCTTGATAGCTTTAAAACAGTACAAGGTTCAATGAGGCTTTCAGAACGTTTTGTGTTGAAGAAGTGATTTCTTTTTTCTTCCCCATTTTATTCTACACTCCCTCAAGCCTGGAAACAGGGTGGGCTTGAAAGACAAGCTAAAGTATTTTTTTCTAAAAATCCCTACCAGAGTTAGGACCCTCTGCTAACATTTAGCTGAAATACACTGAGACTTGCCTGACATTCATTATAAATTAGGGGCCTGATCCAGCAAATACTTAAATACCAAGAGTAAGTATGCTGAGAAGAGCAGAAATGTTTGCAGGATGGGGCTCTGTATTTGTCCAGCAAGCCTTGTGCAAACATTGCCAATATAAATAGGTTAGTGGAAAGAGACAGTATGTACACTGCAACAGAGCATCCCCCCGTGGAGAAAGAGATCCCATCCTCTGTGGTCTACAGCATTATTGCTGACCTGAAGTATTTGTAATGTGTCCATGGGGAATCACTGTTTGTTGATGGAATCGTGTATACACCTTTCATAGGGCTGACATAAATTTTTCTTCTAACAATTAAAATAAAATAAAATAATAAAGTGGCAGGATGAAAAGTACATGAAAGGGGGGGCAGTTCTGCAGGAAGTAACAGCTGTCTCCCAGCACATCTTTTGAATTGAGTCGCCTCCATCCCCACGGCCATGGGCAAGGCACAACCAGCCACAGCATAATTATTATGGTAATGCTCATTTGTGTTCCATCTGGGTTCATTCACACAGGACCCGTTAGAACACAGCTTATTGTTCATTGATTATGGAGACCATTATCTGAGCTGCAGTAAATATTGGATATTGTTGTCTAATCAATAGGTTTTCTGTGTGAGCCAGTATGTGACTCATGTTGCTTGCTAATGAAATCAGTATTAAACAAATAATTAAAAGCAACATTCTTCCCAATGAGTAACTTTTATTATCAAAGTTTTGGAAACATGCTACAGTAATTATACCATGCCTCTTATCAGCAAAGTCAAATGAGCCCATTACCTTTGTCTCAGTGTATTTTTCCAGTCCTGTTAAGGAATCTATAAGTGTGTTCTCTTATATGTAATTAAAAATATATGTAGTATGGGCTAATATTTACTCTTCAGATTATGTAAATAGCTCTTTGGAAAATGTTTCATGAGAGATTTTTCAGGGGCTGTGAGCTTTTTTTTCCCCTTTATTTTTCTTTTTTTTTTTAAACTGTTTAATTTACATTTCTTTGAAATATGTTGGCTAATGCAATGCTTATCTAAATACTTATTGTCCCTCTAACAGTTAACCTTTGGACTATGTTTCAAGCTGCTCAAAAACTGGGAGGATATGAAACAGTAAGTGTTTAAGTGACTTAAATGAAATAATTGTGCAATCTAACTTTTCCCTATTAGAAAAAAAAATGTAATGTAAAGGCAAACAATCATTTGCTGCATTTTAGGCTAGCTGTACACATTGTGGGTTTATTGGACCATTTTTGGAAACAGTCCCAATTAGTTCCAGGTTTGGCAAAATTGTAAACTTGTCGTAAAAACTACAAGTGGAAAACATATGTAACTCTTCCCTGTCAAGGAAATTAGTTGGGTCTGTAATTTTTTCCCATGTTGAGAAAGGGCTATTATTGTACAACAAGCCAAGATTGCATAAAAGAAATTTCACTTGGCAACATCCCTGACATCTGTTCATGTCTAATATGGGAAATGTATTAAAGGCTTTCAAAAGTAATCAGCATTGTCCATTAAGGAAGAGTATGCTGCAGAATCTTCTCTTATTCCAAGTGTAAAAGATCTTTATTAGGCAAGGGTCAGTACCACATAAACAGGAAGTTATCAAAGTAATTCGGAAAAGCCTCTGACACTTGTTATCAGTTAACCATATCTGACAAGAGCAGTTTATTTTTAGCTCACAGGAAAATGTGATGGCCATGGATTTTACAGCATGTATTTTGAACCAATAAAATATTAGAGCAACAAACTTAGATTAAAATCTTGAAATGAGAAGAAAGAGCTGCATTAATATGGCACATCGAGATGACATCTGTAATAAAAAAACAATTGACATAGGAAGATGTCGTCATTGGAAATATTTTCTTTGCACACAATGATCAGATTAAGTTGTTCAGTTCCTGCTGCAGTTGGATGAAAGAAATTATTTTTGCTTTGTTTACAAAGTAATCTGGGACATATCTGTGCTGTGGAGAAATGACAAGAAGAAATGCACTATCAAGAAACTGAAAGTTGTTTGAACCAAAATGCAGAACTCACTGTTTTCCTTCCATACAATAAAGCACATTGTTCTGTTCAGCAGCAGCCCGGGATTGGTTAGCATAGGTGTGCCTGGGATTTTGTGAAATATGAAATCTAACATTCTTTAAAAAAGATATGCTTGATTTGGCTTTTATTGTTCTTCTGTCTTTCATTAATCAGCACATACCATGCTTATGTACAGGGCTGTGTGTAGGCGTGCTCATGGGTATGTATGAATGAATAGCTGCCATAGATAGATCATTACAGCAATTATGACAATTGCCATGAGTTGTAAAGTGCAATGAAAATGAGGGCTAAAATCTTGAACTTGATCCAGAGCACTCAGGAAGGCCGGGAGATTGAAAGGAGAGTGGCATGTCCATGGTACTTGTCCAGGGAGATGAACGATTTTCACAGCTGTGTTTCAGGTCTGTGTGAAGGGACTGAGCACAGTAGCCAGGATGCAAGTGGTGGCTTGCTGGATAGAGCTGTGTTTTAGTGTCAGAAGGAGAGGGATGGATTTATGGATGCTGGAGCAGGTGAACCCCTGTGCCAGGGGCAGAGCAGGAATAGCATGGTGAGTTTGTGACGACAAGACCAGCCAGGTCTGCTGACAAAATGTGAGAGGATCAGAGAGGAAGGATCACATATGTGAGGATGTCATCCAGAGTAGCTTCAGTCTACCCTTTTCTCAAAGCTCCTGCCCTTTTCTCAGTGACAGATGTTCTCTGTTGTTTAGGGACAGTTGTCACCTTTGATGAAAATGTACCAGTGGTGCTTATTTTTCATAGAGAGTAAACTAAGCAATTGCTTGCTGGCCAGTAAATGGCAAGGCAAGCATAGCTCCCACCCTCTGACATACCTGCGAGCCCAGCTTTGTTTGGAGAGTGACTCTGGCTGAAATGATGGGCCTGATCCTGTTTTTACCATATGAGTGGCATCCGTGCTCTTTGCAGATGAGCTGAAGTGGGAGGACTGTTGTGATGCAATTTAAGTTGTGTGTGGAGCATGAGGTTTCCTGACCTCTTTCTCTTCTGTTAACAGTCTCATCCTCAATATGGATCTGCCTTTGCTTTAAATTTCCTGAGTATTAAATCAATAGCTGTTGCAGTACTTTGACCTTTGCACACCCTGGGTTTTATTATTTTATGGCCAGTTGATATTCATTGAGTTTGCCAAGCTGCATTCATTTGTATATTTTTTATCACATTGGGCACTGCTGAGAGGCTTTTGTGTTTGATTCAAGTTTAATTTTTCACAAGGCAGTAGATGACTGGGGTTGACTTGGACCTCAGTGTCACTTTTAGGATCTTAGGCAGGTCTACTTAGATGCAGAAATTTCAAGTGAGTGCTGTAATTCAATAATTACAAGAATCCACCTCTCACACACAGGGCTCCTATCTGTCAGTGAGGAGAAGTCATGTGCAGAGCAACGGCTTTCTCAAATCTGCCCTGATTAATGTACATTTATCTCTATGGACCTTCCATCTGGCAGGAACCAAACATTTGTCCATTTTAAGGGCTTCATGTTCTTCATCTTGTTTTAAAATTTCAGAGGTTTATGGTTTCTGTGTTGAGATAGAAATAGGTCTTTTCTCTTGGAAGTATTGTAAAGAAAAGAATATTTTAAAATATATATTTGACTTCAGCTTGTGACAGCCATTTTATGAACAGGAAACAGATAAAAGGTTGGTTAAAATGACATATGGAAACTTAGAGTGGTCAGGTGAATAGTTTTTTGCACCTTCCCAGTTAAAGCAGTTACAAACTTTACATCCCTATGTTTGGCAGAACAATAATAGTCTGCCCATTTTCAGTTTTATCCATTGCCCTGTCCACCTTGTCCATGTATAGATGTTTTGATGTGGTTTAAAAAACATTTTTGAGAAACAAGCAGAGATTATGTGCAGTGTTTTTCAGCTTCTGCACAGATTCACAGAAAAATGCAAGATCTTTGTGTCCAGTCCTGTTTGAATAAGGATCTAAAAGTGACTGAGAACAGCCAGGGATTGGATTTGAGATGCAGAGAACAACTCTTAGCCATCTGTCTGATTTTCCTTTATTGTCATATATCAAGGGCTGGAATGGATCCAGTGAGGCTTGACATCTAGAGAGCATTAGCTTTGCATATGGGATATACATACAGCATACCTAACAGTGTCAGGTCATGATTGTGTGTCATATTTAAAGGTTCTCCAGTTGGAGTACTTAAAAGCGTAATTTCTCCTCCATTTGATTACTAACTCTTAGTTAGTTGTCATCTATAACTGTGTAATACCACACTTTCTTGTATTTTTTGTTGGACATAATACAGGCTTAATAAAAATAGCAACCCATACAAATTAATTTAAGCCCTTAACAGATGAAGCTGTCTCTTTGGAGTTGGTGGAATCATGTTTCTCTTAAACAAAGATAGTGAAACTAGCATCTTCGTTCCTAATAATAGGAGAGTGTATTGGAAAGCACTCTCTATAGCAGACCTTCACAGTATGAATGGTTTAAAATGTCCCCAAATCACTGCATGAAATACAAAACAATGCCACGTTTAAAGGGGCTCATCTGCAGTGGCATTTGACAGCCATTGTGTGGAATTCTCTCAGTCACCCTAAGTAAAGTGAGTAAAAGGTGCAGATATTCATAGATGGGAAACTTCCTGGACTTAGCCAAAGAGTTGTTCTTGGCAAGTCATGAAGTAGCATTTCTCCTTTTGAGCCAACATGAAAGGAGTGCCTTGGTATGTTTGCAGAAGGCTGTGATACTGAATGGACTCTACCTGGAGATGTCTTAGAAAGATAAAAGGTAAAAAGAAAATGAGGTGGAGCGTAACCCCTTTATTGTGTAGCAGCTTAGATTTTGCCGAAGGTCAGTGGGATCCCATTTAGCTGCTGCCTCCTGTAAGCAACAATAAAGTGCTTTAGTTTTTAAAAATTAATGATTGACATATACAGCAGTCCTATGTCTGGGCAGGCCCAAAGAAACTGATATATCAGTGGAATGCAAAGCTACCTGGGTTTGTTTCATCCGGAGCTAATACCCAGAGCGCTGTGTGGAAGAGAACTGTGAACATCCTGTATCATGACCAGAAAATCCTGTATTATGTTTGCAGCAGGGAAAGCAAGAAGCCTCTCAAGAGGAAGGGAGCTGGGCTTGCAGTGCAGAAGACCTTAAGAGTTTTCAAAGCAGAAGGCACCATTAAAAGATCGTGTATAAATAGTCCTGGACTTTCATAGATAAGATCATTGCTTTCATTTGGTTGTTCTTGTGTACCAGTCACTGCCTAATACTCTCCATACAGGAACCAGGTCAGATCTCTCAGGCCCCTTGGCAGACCAGTCTCTCGCTTAACTCCAATTTCTACTGGTTGGGAAAGATGTCACGAAGGTTTTCCACGTTGCTGGCTTCCAGTGGGCACAACTCTAGGACTGTGAAGCTGTAGGTTGGAGAAAACTGCAGGAGGGTTCTGCAAACGAGAAGACTGCTCTAAAACTAAAGCCAGCATTGGAATGGGAGTCTGTCAGAGGTGGCAGTAGCAGCATGCCCTTTGTAGTTGTCTTGATTAATGGGTCAGCCTAGAGCATCCTGCACTTCTAGAAATATGGCAGTCCCTGGGAGGGATGTATATACTGGTAGGAGCAGGGAAAAACAAATGGGAAAACTAAAGCAGCAAAGGCAGACAGTTTTGGTGGGAACCACAACTATAAGCAAAGCATTGTCAAGCATTGCTGTCCTTGGGAGGTTTTTTTGTCATTGAGATGGCTGGAAGGAGCTTATATGAGAAAGGAAGGCAGTCCTCAATTTGGATGTGGTCAGCATGGGCATCCAGCTTGAGCAGTACTGCCCTTTGTGCCATCAGTGAAGTTTCCTCAGTGCAGCATTTTGTTCAGATTAAGGATGTAATTAATCAGTTCCTTTAGTCCTTTGAAGTTTATTAAGCATAAAAAATAAACTTTCCAAAGCAGAGAAAACTCAACCCCAGGCTTTATTAGAATAACAATTGTTTCAGGGAATGTCAAATTTAAACTTAGCTCTGTATGTGGGAGGGTGCAGCTCTGCTAATTGCCAAGGAGCTCTGGTCCATTGCAGAGACAGAACTGGATAAAGCTGGGCAAATGTTTGTGAAAATACAATTATTCTAAGCAGCACAGAGGAAAGAGATCCCAAAAATGATCCTGGGATTTCACGGGGGTTCCCTTTTCCCTTTAAAGTTGGCTGTGTATACTGGTGTTCCAGCTTGAGTATCAACTCTTGAGTCAGCTGATGGTAAAGGAGGCTCTAAAGTTAAAATTTTCCTTTTGAAGATGGAGACTGTGCTTCTTAGTCATATCAGGATGTTTAAAAAGGGAACTTGCAGTAGTCCCCTTGCTAGCTAATCCTTGGCTTTCATTTAAAGCTTCTGCACTGCATCACTGTTCTTAGCCAAGGCATCAGGTCCTGGCCCACAGCCTTGCAAGCCAGCCAGGCTGTGCTTGTCAGAGGGCCAGAGCACAGACCCCAGATTGGTTTTGTGCACCTTTGTTCCCCTCATCTGTGAGCCTGCCAGAGACTTGGTTTAATGCAAAACCACTTGCAGCAGTCCTCAGGGGATCTCTGATATTTTGGGAGTGAAAAGAAGGCAGCTTAGGTGGCTGTCTGGTTGTGCCTCTGTCATCTGCTTGTCCTAAAGACCAGCGAAATGTGGAAGGCAGGACCAGAGGTGGCTTCCCATCCAGGCATTCCTCCACAGCAGGGTACTTGGTCCAAGTCTCATTTGACCTCTTGGGTTGCATAAGGATGATCCATTCATATTCTCAGGATGTGATGTTCTTTATGGCTCATTAGGACTCTGGTTCTTCTTGCCTTTTAGTAGTACTAATAAGTAGAAGTGAGGGTAGCCTGGGGAAGAGACAGTGTAAGAACTTAAACCAAATAGACTTAGGTGAACCTTATCCTCAGATGAGTGTTTGATTTGTATTTAAATAATTTGTTTGTGCAGATTTTATCCTTGAATTGCTTGAATCCTTGTGCCTGTGTTCTCTGAGTTTGTTACAAAAGACAGAAAGTAAAATCAGTGAATGAAGTCAGTTAATTTGGCTTTAAATAAGGTTTAAGATAAAACATTTTTTTCCAAGTATCTACAGGTGCCAGCTATACTCAGGTGCTAATAGTTCGTAGTTCTGCTGTTTTCTGGAGAACCCTGAAAACAATAAATTTGAAGAAATTGTAACATTATCAACTGATAAGTCTCCAGCAATGCTTTTGGCGTTGAAGAATAAGGTTTTCCTTTTATACTGAGCAAAAAAGAAGCACCTCTTACCCAGTACTATCTACTGATGGTAGCTATCTCCTCTTGTTTAGATTAAAATTACAGGCCTCAGATTGCAAGTTGTAATATTTGTTTTCTTCTGATTGCTGCCTTTAGCTCCTCAGTAAACGCCATTGACTGCTCTGTGGGTAACTCCGAAGAAGCCTCCAGGGCTGAATATATTAAAATCCACAGCATTCCAAAGAAAATGACAAAATTCTCCCCAAATTGCCCCTACAGTTTTCCACCAGCCTTCTTTATGAGCTGTAGGCAAAAGAGGGTGATCTGTTGTGCTTGTCCTTTTCCTGTTTTTCTTCCTGTTTTAAATATAGCAGAATATATAAAATAATGAAGTGGTATTCAGAAACAATCCTTTTGCCAGGTCTTCCATCTGTTATTCTGTATAATCCTAATTTCTGTACAAAAAGACAGAACCATGGTATGCAACTCAATATGTTACAAGATGTTTATTTTCATCAGCATGGTCCAATAAAGTACGTAGCTCAAATATTAACATTGGAGTATGTTAAGATTTCATTAGTATTTGATCTATATATTTTACTGACATAAATGGATAAAAGTAAACAGCTTGTAACGTATAGAGTATGGACTATGCTTTTGTGGATTTACAAAATTCTGTGGTGGATTTGGGTTTTGCAGCAGATTTATTTTCTCTAATTCAGTTAAAATAACTGTAATCATTATTTGTGCTGAGTATGGTTTGAGCTTCATTTTCATAATTCACTCTGGGATTTGTCTGCATAACTTCTGATGGTTAATGACCCTATATTGATTGAAATTCTCTTTTGTGAGTCCGTATTGCTTGTGACTTGATAATGAATCAGTCAGATCACTCCATTTTATAAAGAAAGAAAATAGACATTGTGTTAACTTACCCCCAGAAAAAAAAAAGGCACCCAACGCTCTGTGCACTCTATATATTCTGTAGGGGCTTTTATAGTGCTTGTAGTACATGCTGTTCTGAAAATGTCATACATGCATTTGTTGTTGTGAACTCAAACACTGTAGAATCTATAAAGATGCAAGATTAAATTTTCCATTGCCATTTTTACAGATAACAGCCCGTCGACAATGGAAACATATTTATGATGAATTAGGTGGTAACCCTGGAAGCACAAGTGCTGCTACATGTACTCGCAGACATTATGAAAGGTAAGATAACAAATCTGAAATGCTTGTTTAATAATGAAAAAATTAATTTGGAAAGCCTTCAAAGGATTTTATAAAGAATTAGAGAAAGAGAGGCTTCTTAAAGATATAGTAAATATTCCCCCAACAGTTTAGTCAGATAATCCATTGTAATTTAAACCAGTGTCTCTCTCCAGTGACTAAATAAGTAAAACAAGCATCTGATTTTTCTTTGGTCTGTATCTTAATTTTTGCAACAGCTTTCTGGTTAAAGAAGCTGAAAAAGTGAGCAAAACATATTCAAGTGAAAATAAGAAACGACAACTAATTGATGCAAACACTTGTCTTCTGTCGTTTTTTAGGAATATCAATTAAGCAGACGGTGGTTGTGATCAAAATAATGGGGTGGCCCACAATGCAGGGTGCTGTTAATGTTGTAGGTCATGCCGAGCCTTGCATTCCTCTTCTTCATTACATTCCTTCCCTCCTCCCTGCCTGCGAGCTGCTGCCAAACACTCTTTCTCTGCAGCCATTGTTGCTGGTCAGAACTGTTGATTTCTTATTCTTCCCATGTAGATAATAACTTCCAGGGCTTGTGAAGCCAGCACGCATTGAATAAAATACTAGAGCTGGAATGTTGTTTTGGTTTGGTATGATTTTTAGAAACTACTGTCTTTTTTTTTCTTTCTTTCTTTTTCTCTTTTATCCTTTTCCTTTCTTTTTCTTTCTTCTGTTTTTTTCTTCCTTAGACAAGCAAATGCAAATAAAAGCTCAGCAATTTCAGGCTGAGATAAGGAAGGTCCAGTCTCTTGTTCCTGGGCATAAACAAGTTACTCTTCTGGGGTCAGGAAGAGATCATACTTGACTGTGAAGAAAGCAGCACAGCTGAACTGTGATCAGTGGGCAGTTTTCCTCCTTATTTCTGTGCTTTATGTGTTGGGTTCTCCAAGGGATACACTGGCATCCTCATGGAGAGGAGGGAATTGGTCATGCGCATTTACAGGAGACGTGTCCAACAGAAGAACCTGGGTGCACACAGAAGTTGCATGTAATGAATGGCACTGTAAAAGTTAGGAGTTTTCTGGAAATTGAGCCAAGCAGCAGAGCAAATGGAGCGAGCTGCTGCGCATGTCTGATGGAGGTTTTCCCTCCCCTTGTGTTGTAGACAAATGTTATAGATTGTTTTATTGCCTCATCAGGTTGTGGGGATTCAGCTCTTCCCCTCCATCAGTGCAGCCCTGAGTGTCTCAGGGCTTCCTCTTGCACCCAGGCCAGCTGATGAGTTTCCAACTGGCAGCCTGGCTCTTCCCTCACCAGATGTGCTTTGGAGGATGTTATTTGACAGAGGAGACCCAGGCACACATAAGCATTAGATCTCTATGGGTTTAGGTCACAGAGGGAGTGAGTTTTGCTGAGCTCTGTGTTGAAATCCTGGAGTAACTGGTGTCTGAAGTAATTCTGGAAAAATAAATGAGCCATTCACAAATACTCCAAGAACCCATCTCTCTCTTCTGCTTTCCTGACAGTGTCAGATTCTAGCGTTTTATTTTTTTACATGCAAACCCCTTAAATTGCACTCCTCTTCCATGCATAGAGACACGTCTGTGTGCCAGACTCAGCAGTTACTCAAGGCATGCTGCAAAGTGCCACAAAACCCATTGTGCTCACTAGAAAACCTGAGCAGACTCATGATGCCTTCAAGATTGAAAAGCCTTTCCAGGCTACTTGAAAACAGTTCTACTTGCCTTGAGCCAGTGTGAGGGAAGAGTCTTTTAGTTTATGGTTAGATTGGTCTTGGTACACTGAAGAGCCCAAATCTGAGTTCTTGGGTGCCAGTCTATCATGTTGTTCTGGGTTACATCTGATACAAGGCAACACCTATTTTACAGTTTTGTAGGAGGCTGTCAGAAGATGGCATTTGGAGAAAAAGTCTTGTAGGATTTTTAGATTAGCCATAAGCTTACCTAGAATGTGCTTTTCCAAATTTGGTCTGAAAAACCAAAACACATAGACAGAAAGCCTCAGTGACTCATCCAGTCTCTAATTTTCTACTGCTAGATGCTTTTTTTTCCACTACAAGAAAGCTGTATTAAGCCTCAGACTTGGAGAAAAGTAAATGAAATTGTCATGGTTTGTTTCAGCTGGTAATTCTAACTACAGCACCTGTAAATGTAATGCTCGTTTATAGCCAAAGTGCTCAGATGACATTTAATCTAAAACTAAACTGCAGTGCGGGAACACACGCTCACGATTCAGGACACATACATTTTCAAACTTGATGGTGAGCTGTAAAGCTAAACTGGAAATTGAATTAAGCTGGAAAGTAAATGCTGAATAAACCTCATGATTTTTCCTTTCTGAATTCCACCGGCCTTTCCTTGCTTACTTGAGGCAGAATAGGCAGTTCCCTGACTTCACTGGTCCTGGTGCTGTTTGACTTAGCCTTGCCATTTGTCTCTACAACTGGATCTCAAGGGTGTCCATGTTGTGTTAACCAGCTCTCTTCCAAGGTGACAGAGAAGCTCCTGTTTGCACTGGGTTTAGTATATCAAGGCTGTTTGGGTGGCAGCCACCTTTCAGTGACATCCTGAGGATGCTGAGGAGGGGAGTGGCACGTATGTCCCAATTCAGGCACTGCATCCCACCTTCCTGTGCTCTGCAGGTTTCCCTTTGCAAGAGGGAGTTTTACACATAACTTGAAAGGGCCAAAAGAGAGAAAAAAAGGCATCAACAACCACCAAACAAAAACCCAAACAAACAAAAAAAAAACAACCAAACAAAAAAAACCCCAGAAAATTCAGGAATTGGAGAGAGCAGAATTGTCTATCTAGCAAATCCCATGAAGAAATACTGCTTTTGTCTAAATGTATTTATAACTTCTACAAAACCACCATGTTGCTGCAAACTTCGGGTACCAAGAATGCCAAAAGCTGAAACAAAGCCAGATTTAAAAGCTGTGAGGAATGTGTTGCCCTGTACCCCCCTGTTTGGAGCAGGGCTTGTGGTGGTAGCTGCTGGTGTGCTGTAGGTAGGCAGAGTGCTTCAGCTGGGGCAGTGTTTGCTTTGTTTCCCTGGTAAAAGGGAAAGAAAGGGTTTTGTGTGCATTTTCAGCCGATTCATTTATCATGTAATATGGTTTGTGTTTCCAGTAACTGGTTTCGTTTTAAAACAAGGCGAGGCTGCCAGTGTTTAAGTAAGTGTTATTTGTATATTAGTTAGACAACTTTTGTTTTATTAATGAGTATAATAATGAAAGTGCAGGTTTCTGAGTAGAAGCAATGGGTGTTTTTATTTAAAGCGTAGCAGGCATTGCATAATGCCAGCGAATGCGTTATTGTCACTGTAGGCATGGCTGGTCTGGACCTGCCTCTGATTGGGTTATTCCAAATAGGCCCAAGCACTTCATAAAAATGTCTTTGTCAGCCTAGTTTTGCTTCCAAACCTATTCATCTCTGTCAGTTTTTAATATTAGTACCAGGCTCTTGGCTATAGTCCATTAGTACTGTACTTAATTGCTCATGTTACAGATGATTACCAATATAAAAAGCATTAATGTTTTCCCATCGAGGGGCTGTGTGCTGTGCACGACTTGGACCATAGAGCGCTTATGAGTTGTTATTGTTGTTTTGGTTGTTACTTTCTTCATTTGTGCTCCATTAGTGCACTTACCTTGCACGATCACAGAAAGCCAGAGGCGTGTGTGGTTGGTATTAGCTGATTCAGCCTGAACTGTTCCTGTGAAACTCTTACAACCTTGTCAGTACCCTACATCTCTCTCTTATCAAGAAACCCTCAGAAACGGCTACTTTTCTGCGAAGCACTCCTCTCCACACTGTCTTCCCCTAATAATGCAGATGTGGGTTTCACATGCAGGGTTTGAGGTTTCTTTTCGCTTTTACACAAAACACATGATCAGCAGCTTTAATTTTCTGGCATGGAGCAATGGGCTGTGTTTCTGCAGTGTTGATGACGTTGTTGTTAGGGGTTTTTCATAAATATTACACCACCAAAAAAAAAAAACACAAACATGCAAACCAAAATACCCAACCTGCTATTTTGCAAGGTATATAAAGTTCCCAGTAAGATGCATGCACTGAACAAAACAAAAACACTAGCAAATTGCCTGTTGAGGCTTTTTTGTATCTCCAGGTCTGGCTGTGATTCATCTTGGTTTCCTCCAGAGCAAGCCGTGTGCACGAGCTGTGCACAGACACACATGGGCTGGGGAATTGTGGTGCACAGTGACATGCAGTGACTCTCCTCTCCTTGGCTTCTTTGGTGGACAGATGTGTTGGTGCTGGAAGGTGTCATGGCAGGCATCTGGATGGTCCCATAGACCAGTAGCCTCCTGGCCTCTTTGGGTGCTGTGAGGAGCTGGGCTCCCTTGGGGTCTCCTGCAGGGATGGACACGGAGACCCCCATGTCCTGCTCTTCAACAGTGTGTCTCATATCCTGCCTCTCACGAGTCACTAGCACTTGGAAAACCACTGTGTCCTGGTCAAAAACAGCCAGAGAGGGATTTATTAGGCCTTGTGCTGTCACCAAATTCAGGCCACTGTTTGGGAGAGCATTCTGCAGAGCCACAGCCACCAGGAACTTGAGGAGGAGCAGAGAGTTGATATGGGTTGGAGTTTTTCACAGTGGGGCAAAGTGGTTGTGTTCATACTTTGGACACTGACTTAGGGAGGGATTTAATCTGCTGTGAGTGTGGCCCCTGGGCACTTGCAGAGTACTCTGCACATCCTGTCCCTTACCGGGGGAGTAATCCCCAGGAGATACAACTTCTTGGACGGTTCAGAGCCCATTCTGCATTTTTGTTTCTGAATCACTCAGATAAACATTATATATTACCAGAAACACAAGTCAGGTCAAAGTAAGTCCCTTACATGGTTTCCCTTTAACAGCCATAAAGTCTGTGTGCCCTAGGGATATTATGCAGGAGAGCCCTGTGTTCCATGCAAATGCTGTTTGGTTTTGTTAAAGCATTTGGATAACTTTGGTAATGTGTAAGAATTTCAGTGGAGCTTTGTAGGAAATAGCAGGCACTCTTTAAAGGGGAAAAAAAGTAGGAGGCTAGTATAGTATCTACATGAAATTGCTTAGGATTATCTTTTAATACACATTGTAATTAATAGAAGGTTTTGATTTACACTGTTAAGTGTGAAAACATCCTCAGGCAAAAATTAATCAAATGTTATGTCACGCTGTAAACTACAACCAGCTCTTTGTTTGACCCAAAAAAAACTTGCCAAGCAACAGTTTTTTCTTGTTTTATTTTTGTCTTCACCCCACTTCCTTGCCTCCCTCACAGTTCAACTAGTCCCAGACTCTCAGAAAACTTCACAAGTTGCAAATTTTCTCAATAATTTTCCATCAAGCACAGAATTAAGCGTGAAGATAGATGAGGTGTCTCAGTTCTCTCTTTCTTTTCTTGGGTTTTCATTTGTTTTGGTTTTTTTTTCTTTTTGATAAATAACAAGAGGTTTCTACTTATGATTTTCTGCCCTCAGGGCTTTATCATTAAGATTAAATAACTGTACTCTCAAGCATACCACTGAACAAACATCTTTTCAATTATGTGAGTAACAGATGCTTTAACAAAGGAACTATTGAAAATTCAGAAAGCTTCCCCCCTCCCCAAATTTTAAAAAGTATCAGATGACAGAGGAATGTAATTGTTTACCATTAAAACAGATCCTTAGCTGTCCATTCAAAACATCTGAGAACACACATCTTTTTCAAAATTTCTGGGGTTTCAGCCTCAGAGAGTTGCTGGCCAGCACTGGAGTCAGCAGGAGTCCTTGGGTGCAAAGTGCTCGACAGTTGGGCACTGCCTTTCAGTACCTGGAAACAGATGATGTCTCTCCTGGTGGGGAGTTGTTTTTCCAGCTACATCCTTCCTTTTACCCAGTAGTTTGTCCCAGCAGAAAAGCAGCATTCCATGTGCTGCATCTTCTCATACTGAGCGCTTGGAGATTTTCAGCGCCATTCCTGATAACCTCATTTCTTCACATCCAGGAGTAGGGACAGGTTGCTGGGAGCTGAGTTGCCCCAGGAGAGTGCTGCACAGTGGGAAATGTGCCATTCTCCTTTTCAGGAGCAGCACCAGCAATGGAGAGTAAGATCTTTACCCTCAGATTCCCCAGGGCTGTTGGGAATCTCCACATGGCATGGGTTGCCCTGATCTGTTCGGCTTTGTGCAATGGAGATGTGACTCAAAGTTCCCAAGGAGGGTCAACAGGATTTTGGAGTCCTTTCAGGAGCCCTGCACCTCATGGGCAATGCAAAATGGCATCTGTGAGCATAGAGACCATGTGCTGCAGGGGCTCTGTGAACCTGCAAAACAAAATGCATGTCTGCCTTTAGATGCGGAAATGGTGACTATGACCAAAACAGAGGCTTGTAGCAGTTCTGGTAGAGTGACCTGGGAAAGCTGCTCTGTGCCCATCACTCTTCCTTTGAGTCTTTCACATGCGGTAAATCTGCACGGAAGGCAGAAGACTGGGGTTGTTCATCTCCCCCTGCTGAGCCTGAGGATCGGGAGTGCCTGAGCTTCCCTCGCCTGGCTGTGCAGCTAAATCAACAGCTGTGTTTGTAATGTCACTAATTTCCAGTTTACTTAAAACAAAGTGCCTTTGAATTCTCTTACAGCAGCGCAGTTCCCACCTTTCAGCAGTGAACCATTCTCATTACCCACCAGCACTCCCAGTGGGCTGTGGAGGAAAGTTGTTGATGAAAGGATGAAAGAGCCATTTCTTTAAGGAAGGAAAGTTCTTTGGAAAGAAAATTGAACTCAAATGTACTTTGTCTTCACTGATAAAATACATGCCAGTTTTGTACTTCAGACAAATGCAAATCAAGCCATTGCTATTGTGTCCTGCACAAAAGCACGTGAGGCTTGCTTTCATAACCCTTGCATTGTACCATGCAATCCAGGGAAATCAGACTTGAGGAACACGCTGCTTCATTTCCTCAATGTATTTTATAATCCCATTTTGGAAAATAGGCTGAGACCTTAAAGTTTGGGTTATTCCTCTTTGCTGGAAATAGGTCACTGGTGTCCAAGAGAGCTGCCTCCTGCTCCTGACCATCCGCACTAACTGGTTGCTGTTGAAGGTGGCTTGGTACCGTTGCCTACACTGACAGCAGTGCTCCAAGATTTATCCTTCTGAAAAGTGTTAGAGTAATAAAGACAAGACTTCTCTCAGGATTAGAGGTCAGGCACTCCTGGTGACCCCTTAAAACTGCTGAATGTTTTGCCCCTCAGTTTTTCCACTGAGTTTCTAGGGGACAAAATTCAGGTTTCTCTCGTTGACGTTACCAGTAGGGACCCCTTTGCCCACAGGGGCTGTTGCCAAAGCTGCCCCAGGCTGCCCTGGCTTGGTGGCCATTGACCCCAGCCCTGTGCTCAGACCCTCTGGCTGCAGGGCCTGTGGGCAGCCCTGCCTGGCTGTTGTGAGGACGTCTTGAATCAGATGATTGCCAGGAAATCTGGCAATCATCTTCCCAGATGGAGCCAGGAAAACTGGTTGTCTTGTCCCCCAGCTCTGGCAATACTTCCAGAGGAAGGAGTTGGAGCCACTGTGGCCTAAGGTGCTCAGGAGGAAAACCTTTTCCAAATTCCTACCTGTAAAGAGATCTATTGCCTGTCCCTTGTCAGCATTTTTGAAGCTCTAACAGCTTAATGTTCTCATGATTTACATTAGCATCTAATCCTTGCATAATCTCACTAATCCCTTGGCCCCAAGATATCCATTGGCAGTGAGTTCCATGGGTTAACTGGTTGCTGTATTCATTTGGTGGAGCAAATTAAATTTTTTCCATTCCTGTCACAATTAGCCTCCTTAACCTGGCCAAGCACGCGAATGGGGCAGCATCCCCCATGGAATGGGCTTCGGTATTTTAAGCCCTTCCAAGATTATTCTTGTGGCTGAGAGACTCTATTGCATGGTATTTTGTGATGGGCTTGGAGCCCTTGAGAAAGTACAATGATGTCAAAGGGAGACATGCTGGAATATTTTATTCTGCCAGAAAGAAAACAAAAATAAACACTGAAACAGTGATAATATTCTAGGGGTTCTGCTGAGCTGCCTCCTTCCCTCCTTCACCCCATGTGTCCTGGGCATATGGTTCCTCCCCAGCCCCAGAGCCCCGTCATATCCACACACAGTAGGGAGAATTAAAGAGGAAACTGGCAGCCTTAACGTTTAATTTCCTTCCTCTTTCTGGGCTGGTCAGATCCTTTGCATTATTGTAACTACTTTTTTATCATTCCTATAAATAGATGTGCTCTCATGTGTCCTGTGAAGCAAAGTCAGGCCAAAAAAGTAATTCATTCTGCATAATCAATACATGTAGTGGTTACTGGCTCAGAGGAAATCTTGCTAGTTCTGTAGCTGGGGAAAAAAATTGTTGACTAATAAAGATTAAGGGCTTTTTTTTTCCCTTTTATGAAATGCTAATGTTGAAGACATGTTTGATACACTGTGAAATACATTTCTCTAATGTGAAGTTTCTGCTTTTTGTTGGGAAAGAGAGTCAGTCCCTGGAGGATTATAGAATTTGTAAATATAAAATTATCTGCTTCAGTGTTTTTTAAAAAAAGGTTGGCAGAAAGCCAGATTACTTACATTACTGTAATAGATTTGCTGACCTCTGACATCTGCTGCAGAGAAGTACATTGAATTTTTCATAATATCAGATGATGCAGATCTAAAAACTCAGTACACTGCACCATTATTTAATTCAGGACTTACTAAAGGAAAATCTTTTTTTGAGTAGCAGTTTATACGTGATTAAACTTAATATTGCCGATTGTAATAAATCAGGATTAGTATAGTACCGATTTGTTAATCTAAGTTGTATTGATTTTAAGTTGTCTTTATTTAAAAAAAAAAGGAAAAAGGCTGGCTTTTCACAGTGACTGAATTTAATAAGAAGCCCTGTGATAGCAAAGACTCCCCTACTGTTTCTGCTCTTGGCTGGAAAATGTTATTCTTGTATTATTCCAGGAAAAAAAAAAAAAAAAAAAACCTCATGCTGCTAAAAATCTGCTGCCTGTGGAAAGATTTTTTTAATACACTAGTACTTACATATTCTATTTATGTTAATTGATTTATAAATAATACATTTTATTAATCTTAATATTGGAATCTTGATCATGATAAAGACCCTTTTATTTGGTCTTCTCACAGGCTTTACAAGTAAATATTCTTTAGACCACAAAATATTCCCCCATCTTCCTTTTTTATGACTACTTTGATACTTCCCCCCCTGTCGTGAAATACAGCCATAGTTCAAAGTGACTGAAAACATGGTTGTTGTTTCCAACCTACAATACATTCGAGATATCTGAATCCAGTTTTTTGGACATTGTCTTTACCTCTCCTTACGCAAAGATTGATTAAATCTTACCTGCACTGCAAATATTTGACAAAAAAAAAAAAACAACCTCGCGCTGGTTTCAGACATGTCACATTCTGCTAAACTATTTGGCTAACAGCAGATCGCATTCTTCCGGTGTTGGGCAATATTGACCTTAAATTGGCTAAGCCGGCTGCTTTCATGGCATGTGAGCCGGCTGCTTACATGTTCCGAGAGCTGTATTAGCTTTATTACTCCTGCGCTATAAAAACTTCTAATAATCAAATGATAAGATCATATCCTGTGGGTAATTGTGTTGTACCATGACAGGATAACTGAAAAAACACTCAGTGAAAATTGCAACCGACGGAAATCTGTACGTGAAGCGGCAGTCGCTGGTGTTGCCGGGCTCGGTGCCGCTCCCCGGGGTCCTCGCCGGCCACCCCCAAAAGCCACCTCGGCCACGGCAAGCGGCAGCCTGCCGGCCCTCCTTTCAGAAGAGGGGGGGAAAATCCTAGAACAAGCCATCCTTGTGTTTTGACTCAGTTTTACCTTAGTCATGCCGCCTCCCCGATACACGAAATGTTTAATTCCAGATTTCCTGCCGCTGGCTCCAGGCCGCTGACCGGCAATGTGAAATGTATTTTTACTGCTGTCGGCCTGCCAGCTGCTGAGCTCAGTGAAAAATAACTAAAATGAAAACCTTGTACTCCCACGTGAACCCTTAAGATCAGAAAAGGAAATTTAAGCCACGGTAACTAATTAGCGCCCAAGCTAATGAGTTCTGGTGAGGTGCAGAAGCAGGAGGAGGAGTTTGTGTCCCACGTTACCCTACAAGGCTCAGTGGAGAGCACTAGTGGTGATTAATCGTGTGGGCCCAGGCCTTGCTCTTGTCCTGGGCAGAGCCATGGGGTTAATCACTCGGCATCTTCCAGGGAAAGGCCCTTTCCATGTGCCCGGAGCACCTCTGTCTCCTGTGGGGCACTGGACAGCATCTTAGACCTTCATGGGTGGAATATGTAGATTTTTAATGGGCAGCATGTTCCCATGGAAACAAAACAAAGTCAAACACTCCCCTCGCAGTGCTAACAATTATTGTAATAAAACGTGTTTTTATTAAAAGTGATTTTAAATATTTAACACATGGCAGAGCGGCCTCGACACTGCCCTCTGTGAAACCCAACCTTGCCTCGAGTGAAGTCCAAAGTGCTTTGTGCAGCATGGGGAGGAATTTGGTGTTTTCACCAATATTTGCACTTTGCGAATGAAATGCAGCAGCCTCAAGTATGAACAAGATTATTTTTTTCTTCTTCTGCTTAGTTATGCTTTTTATTATATAAACATTAACTGTAATATTACAGTGGGAAGCAGGTATTTGGCAACTACGTATTATTTTGCTAAGTTTGCATAGAGGGAGCAGTTTCCAGTTTTAGCAGCTGTAACATGTTTAAACTCAGTTTGTAATGGGATCTGAAGATGAATATTCCCTGTGGGCTCTGCTTAGCTTCATTACTGGAGCCCTGCCAAATTCAGGGCTAGAAAGTATTATTCACGCCTCTTTGCACATACCATGTCAGAGCATGCTCAGTTAATGAATTTTGTTTCTAATATAGCATAAATTAGGTTTATATTTTAACATAATTTATGTTGTATTTTATTAAAATGTAAAATATTATGATCACGAGCAATCTAATTTCTGCTCTCTTAAGCCCAAACTGTGTTTGAACATCTAAGTATGTAAATCAAAATTGCATGCTTAGAAACTGATTCTAGGATAACAAACGAATATCTGAACCAAAGAGGTTTCTGCCTTGGAGTCTTAGATTAAAGATAATTAAGGATTCCTGGTATTTGAGCAGATTTATGTTGTTTATAAGCAAAGTACATTTTCTTCATAGAGTCAACTTGTCTTTTTCTTTTTTTTTATCAAATTATGTTTGCTGTATTAAAGTTCATATTTTTAAAGTCTGGATCTTGTATTAATCCCACAGTGAGTCATTAATCATACCAAAATGCATTATAAAAACTTTAATCACTGAAGTTGAAACTGAGATTGTAATGCAATCCATCCCTTTTAATTATATCAGTTATTTTTCCTTTCAGATCAAAAATTGCAAAGGGAAAACAGATAGATTAAAATTCGGTGTGTTTGATGCTTTCAAAGGGAGGATATTTTTTGTTTGCATTTCTTCCTTGCTTTTTTAAAGTGATTTCATGCACTTTGGGGCAATGAAAAATTCCTTTGCTTTTAACTCTTTTCCTCTCCCTTTCTTCCTTAAAAAAAGACTCTCTGGCAAAGGCAGGCAGCGTGGTGACTGTCACAGCATGGGTGCCTTCCATGGGTGGCAGCATGGCTGGTGCTGTGCCCACCCCAGTAGGGCTGCTGCAGCCCAACTCTCCCGTCTTCTGCCTCATTCCCAGCACTCACCCCTTGCACTCAAGGGAACCACCAGCCTGGAAATTATGTAGCTCTTATCAAGTTGGCTGTGGCTTTGTAGGTGTTTTCCTGGGGTTTGCTGCATGCTGTTCAGGGCAAGGAGGGAAAACAAAAATAAATAGTGCTTTTTTTTTTTTTTTTTAAATCGGTCTAAAACATTGTGGCTCATATCCTCATCTGGTACAAATTGGTGTATCTGCACAAACCACTGCGACGTTACTGACAACTGATCCACACCGACTCCATCTCCACTGAGCTGATGCCACATGATAATCTTGCCAAATAAATCAATTTCTTATACTTGGATTTATAGATGTAGAGTTTTAAACTGTTGCTTTTATGGCATGGAAGAAAATGGATTTATTAAGTAAACTGCTCGTAGTAGGTACATTTTTTCTTTGCTAGAATGGCAAAACCTGATCAATTATTTGTTCCTTAATCCCCTAGATTAATCCTGCCATATGAAAGATTTATTAAAGGAGAGGAAGATAAGCCACTGCCTCCAGTGAAACCTCGAAAACAGGATAACAGTTCCCAGGAGAGTGAAGCGAAAACAAAAGTGTCTGGAACAAAACGCATCAAAAATGAAAACCAAAAGAGCAAGAAGGAGAAAGATAATGCACAGAAACCCCAAGATGCATCTGAGGTTAGTTGCTTCCCCGCTTTTCAGTTTTTCAATTAAAAATGCACAATTTTAATCACATGAAATCCAGTGATAAAATACATAATTTAAACTGGAGAATTCCAACCAGTTGGCCTTCTAGTTTGCTCAGCAGTGGAAATTCAGTTCTAGTGATACTGTTGGTGTTAGGGTTTTGCTGGGCTGCACATGGCAACCAGTTAGCTCCATATTGCACAGCAGTGATGGCAGAAGACCAAGCGCTGGATCTAACAAGTACCGTTTCTGCTCATTGTGTTATACAGTGGTCACCACTAAAAGATCAACAGCTGCCAAAGGGAAACCACACAACTGCCACAGTTATTTCCTAATCTAAGTATGGGGTGCGGGAATGTCTAATACTATTGATAATACTGTGGTAACTGTTGGACACAGCTGATTTTTATAATGGTAACCTCTGGATCAGCTCTATGCTCACAGATGTGTGCACAGCTGTCAAAAAACATATCACTCCCCAGGATTTTTATTATGTTACACTAATTTTTTTTTTTGGACTAAAAGGTCACATTTTTAGGGAGCCACCTTCCAAGCCCTAATTGAGACTGACTTCCCTCATAGCTTTCAGCTGAGGTTCCTATTCAGCTATAGTAGGTTCCTGTTGTGTCACCTGCTTTACATTGGCAGGCCCCAGTTTCCACATAGAGCCAAGTTACTTGCAAGCATTGACAGTCCTCATGGACAAGATAGTATGTTCATAGCACATGAATGAATGCAGAATTCACGCAAATAAGGGTAAATTCCAAGTGGTGTTAAGTGATACAAAATCAATGGGGTTTTCACTCCTGTGTTACTTAAGCACTTTCCACTTCTTGCCCACTCTCTCCTGTGCCCTGCCTGCACTCCATGTGAAGGAGGTGGTGAAGCTGCTCACACACAACCCCTGCAAAACATGTTGCTTTTCTTGTCTAAGTCTGCCAGATGACAACAGCCTTCAAGGCGTTGTAGTGAAAATAAGTATTTAAAGAATGTTGAAACCCATGACGCGCCCGGCAGACTATGGCTGCTCCTTTGGCTTCATTGCTGTCTGGCAGGTACATAAGTCCTGTTTCTAAACCTCTGTGGAAACTGGCATTGAGTCAGCTACCAACAATCTTCCTCTTCATTGTTCTAAAAAACCAAGGCAGGACCAGTAAACACAGATGTCTCTGAGACTTCACGTACCCATTTTCGAGAACAGAAAATTTGGGGGTTTGTGTCCCAGTGCATCTTTAAGTTGTATTTACAAGGACATCTACCATCCAAAGCAGAATCTATCTTTTAAGTGGCCTTGATCAACAGTACCTTTAATACCTCATGTAAGAGCACTCCACAGAGAGACTTTTTGTTTTCTCTTGTATTGTAAAATTAAATCAGGGACCCCTGTTGGGGTGAAATGCCAAAAAATACATTGGGAGGATAGTGCATGTGCACCTGCTTTAGTCACTGGAAGGTTGCAACACAAATTGCCCAAAGCAAGGAGGAAAGAAGTGAAGTGAAGGCTTGTGCTCCCATTCCCTGTCATTCCTTCATGCCTGGTTATTTATTGAGGGGCCTTGGATCAGCGCAGATGCATTACACATTATCTGTACCACCGCTGCTAAGCCCAGCATAACAAGTCAGCAACAGAGCAACAGCCTTAACTTTGAATTTCCTTGCTTTTGTTGTTCCCTATCTCAAACTTCCTGCTGCTTAAACTGCAGTTATTTTTGTGTGGTTTGCAGGAAGAGTTCCTAAGCTGCGCTTATCGGAAATGTAGGGAACCTAGACGAGACAATAAAAATATATAATGACAGCCGTTTCCTATTGTAAAATGGTGCCTTTTGTAGCAGAATTAATGTCTCCTCCCTGACTGGGGTGGAAGACGTGTCCTGCCCATATTTAAACAGGGTGGGCCATTAAAGACCTCAGCTTCCGTGTCAGTCACTGTATGGGTTCGTGGTCACATAGCCTGAGCAGTGAAGGGGCCTGCAGGGTGAATGCTTGGAGCCGGGATGGGTGTAGGGCTGCAGAGCTCATCTGCACTCTGCCATAGGGAGGCCTCCATGCTCAGGATGTGGCACTTAACAGGGCTGGCAGAAAGGAGACATTCAGCTCCTTTGGGTGGAGTGAAACTCAAGTCTGCTGGGGCCAGGTAGAACGTTGCTTGTTTCTTTCACCCCAGCCAGCCCCTGGCAGTGGAGCCCCATTCCTGAACCCTTATTCAGGACACAGCACTGATGGTGTGTTGCTCAGAGGGAGCCCCTGTAGCTGCCACATAAATATGTAGGCACATCCCTAACCAAGCCACTGCTTAAACCATTTCTGCATGTGCCCTGGAAGCTGCCCTTAGCTGTGAACTGAAAAAGTGTAATCCGGTTACAAATGTGCAGTCCTCTCAATTGCATGTTCAACTCATGTACCATGAGAAGTATGTAGGGAGAGAATATAACTTGAATCTATTAGGGTTGCATTTGCCTTTGTGCTCTTCGCTGTTTTCCTGCCATCACAATGACATTGTCGGTGTAACAAGACGCCAGACAAAATGCTATTAGCCTTAGACTGCACATTTCCTCACAATAGCTGAAACTTCAATCAAAGTGTTGCTTAACAGAAACAAAGAGCAGAATGTACAGTTATTAAATATGATTCTCTTTTTTTTCTCCTCCTCGCTTTGCTCATCTGTCTGGTATTTTCCTGTAATTTTATAAGCTCAAGAGACTAGTGATGGTACTTTGTAAAGGACCTAATCATGGTATTTGGCTGCAAAAGGCAGCTATGAGTTTAAAAAGAAGTTAGGATGACTAACAGACACTGTAACTAATAGGCCAACCAAACAGACAGGAATATTTAAAAGCAGCTGTGAAGAAATAAATCTCTGAGAGGGTTAGATTCATTAGAACTGTCTCCGATTCCCCGCTCCTGTGACAGACCGTAAAGCAGCATTTAGATGATAACTTTCTTGATGCGTCTTATCTTTACAATGAAGGAAGAAAGAAAACAATAATAATAAAGAACTCTCACAATGCTGCTGTTTTATGACTGTCTTCTACCACGACATGTCAGAGGAGAGTGACAGCAGTTTTGAAAAGGGCTGTCAGTCAGCTGGATCGCAGATGGGACACTCTGGTGACCTCTGTGGGTCACAGTTCAGCCAGCTACATAATGGGATGAATAGTGTGAATTGTGCACACAAGCTGTATTAATGGGGGAGCAGAACGAGCTGCAGTCCCATTGACGATAACGTATAAAAGCCATGTTTGTAATAGCAGGCACACACACTTGCTGAATGTTGACAACTTCATTTTAATCCGTTAATAAAAAATGTGTGTCCTAGTTAAGCTGTGGCAGTGATTTGCTGCCTACAATAGGGATTCCTAGTATGCCATTTCTATCATTTTCACACTTTAATGCAGAACTGGGTGTGAATGATCTCCTCTGTGATCACTGAGTTTTTAAGATAGCTATGCTACAGAGACTTTAAGTAAGAAAAAAGCATGGGAATTGTGTAATTTTCTTAGGAGAAGTTGGCTAGCAGTAGAAATTTCTGTATCCTTACCATTTGTGTTATGAAATCTGCTCTCCTGCATTTGCCTCATTAATTTTACAAGCATATAACCTCAGCATTTAACTATCTGGTCAAGCCACCAATGCCTCTTGTCAGGTTACAAGTATCTGCTGTTTTGAAATGTTTTATTGTGACCCTGGCAGGGATGGTGTATTTCCTAATATTTCCAGGAGATAATTCTCTTTGTTTTTGTCTGATGCCTGATATTAGGACCTTCAGAAGGGTGATTGGCAAGTCCTTCTCTAAAAGTAGCCAAAAGTATATGGTGTATGATCTTACAGATAGTCTGCTGAAATGCACTGCATTCTTATTACTGTCTGTTGAATCATTTTATTAGGTTTCATCAGAACAAGAGAAGGATCAAGAATCAGCAGACCAGAAAAACTTTCCTGAACATCCTACAATGGGAGAGACAAAACAACCCATGCAAGGCCCTCCACCTCTTTTACCAGAGACAGCTCGGACACTGCCACTGGAAAAGACAGACCTGACAGAAAACAGTACAAACAGTGAGAAAGCCAAGGAGGAGGTTGAGCACTCATCCTCTTTCTCAAGTGTATCAGTGCCTCCAGAAGAAGACACCGTGCTGGATGCCACTGTCACAAAGCGATTGCATCCCCCAGGAGATGCTCTGGAAGACACAAAGCCTGAACAAAGACTACACAAAGCTTTTACTGACAGCTTAGAAAGTGAACCTCCAGAAATGCCCTTCACAGCTTTCCCAGTCCATCTGCCCACTCAGAGTGACATGGAAGATGAGAAATTGCCAGAGATGGCCGATTATATTGCAAACTGCACGGTGAAAGTGGACCAGCTGGGAAATGAGGATATCCACAATGCACTGAAGCAAACACCCAAAGTACTGGTGGTGCAGAACTTCGACATGTTCAAGGAAAAAGAGCTGCCTGGGTCCATGAATGATGACTCCACTTTTGGTTACACACCACTTCTGTACTCAAAGGGTAACCCAGGCATCATGTCACCCCTGGCAAAGAAGAAGCTGCTGTCACAGGTCAGCGGGGCAGCGCTGTCGTGTAGCTATCCTTATGGTTCTCCTCCACCTTTGATCAGCAAAAAGAAATTAAACAGCAGAGATGAACTGTCCTCAGGCATATCACAAGGTCCCCATGCCCCCAGTTCTGATCCTGTAGCAATTAATAGGCCTTCAGTCATACAACATGTACAAAGTTTTAAAACCAAGGAAGAAAGGAAATCAATTAACGACATTTTTAAACATGACATGCTAAGTAAACCAGATCCTCAGCGCTGTGATTTTTCAAAACATCACCTCAGTTCTCTTGCCGAGTCATACGTACTGAAGTCGGATATCCAGGACTGCAAAGATAAAATGAGTGAGAAAAGGGCACTGCAGCACTCCCATGTGCCCACTTTCTTGGCAGATTTTTATTCATCACCTCATCTGCACAGTCTTTATAGGCACACAGAACACCACCTTAATAATGAACAGACATCAAAGTACCTCCCCCGGGACATGTTCAGAGAGTCAGAAAATATTTCTACTTTTACTCAACACAAACACCAAGAAAAACTAAACTTAAATTATCGCCCATCTTTGCATCAGCAAGAGAAAAAGGCAACAGTGGAGGCCTCTTCAGATGATCAGCCAACAGATTTGAGTCTTCCAAAGAGCATACACAAACAGACTGCAAAGGCTCCGGGCTCCAGCCTCCCTCATTCATCCATGGCCCAGCAAGAATGCAAAGGTATGTCCCCGTTCCAGGCTGCAAGCAGCCAGGCGGTGAGCCTAGACTGTAACCCCAAAGCTTGCCGCATGTCCCCCATGGCCATGACAGCCCCGAAAAAACACAGCGAGCTGCTCCATAGGTCTGGGAAGCAGCAGGCCCAGAGGCTGGAGAATCTGAGGAAGATGGAGGGAATGATGCATCCTATCATCAGTCGCAGAACGAGCCCACAAAATGTGGGAGCTGCCCGGCCTTTGAAACGGAGCCTGGAGGATTTGGACAAAGTCATTTCTGAAAAAAAAATCCGAGCTGTCTCTCCTCTGCACTTACCAAAGGAGACACCAGTGAAAGACAAGGTTCCCGACCCAGAGGGGGAAGGCAGCAAGCCAGTGCATGGCCTCCATTCTGGCAACATGCTGGAAAGCCACAAATTTCCCCTCTCAGCCCCTATCTTTCCAGGCTTGTATCCGGGAAGCCTGTGCACAGGGCTGAACAATCGCCTCCCACCCGGGTATTCTCATCCCCTGCAGTACTTGAAAAATCAGACCGTGCTCTCCCCACTAATGCAGCCTTTGGCTCTTCACTCCTTCATGGTGCAGAGACAATTCCTCACATCTTCTGCAAACTCTCAGCAACTGTACAGACACTTAGCTGCAGCAGCACCTGTAGGAAGTTCCTATGGTGACCTTTTGCATAACAGCATTTATCCTTTGGCTGCTATAAACCCTCAAGCTGCGTTCCCACCTTCCCAGCTGTCCTCTGTACATCCCAGCACAAAACTGTAAACCCCCTCACTCACAAAAAAGGTCTGAGGAGAAAAGTTGTTAGCAACATTCCTCCCCTGTGACGTCTCGCAGATTTAGCGATCTGTATCTTTGTCAACCAGGATGCAGCCGTATCCCGCCAAGAGGAGTGCTTCAGAGTTTGATGGAGACAGGACTGCTTCTTTAATTCTGGCTCCCACATCAGCCCCCTCACCCTTTATCCCTGCCCTCACAAAAAAGAAAACCAAACAAAAAAAAAATACAAAAAATTACAAAACAGGAAAAAAAATCATTAAATTTTGCATATGTGTTTTCTGAAAGGACTTGAACATGGTAAGAGCAGATGTTCAAAGGGAGCCGTGGAAATGCTGGCCCAGTCCTGAGCTCACAGAAACCCTGGTGAGGGCTGTGTTTGCCTTTCACTGAGCCAAGGACCAGAGGCCATGTGTTGTTGCTGATGAGTCAAGGACTCAAGGTGAACCTGGAAAGGAGAAGCGGGCTGAGAATCTGTACAATCAGTGGATGTGCTTTTTTGGGTAACTTTCCCTGACTTTAAAAGATTCAATCAATGCAATGTATAGTAAAACGGCAATAGATTTTTTCATTTTAACACTATTAGAACAGAAGGGTAAACACTGTTTAATTTGACTGTACATATCCACTTCGTAAACTACCAGTGTCACATTTGGTCACAATAATTTATATAGTTATGTTTGTCCAGTATATTCTGTGCTCTTTATGTTTGTTTTCTTGTTTTGGGTTCTTTTTTTTTTTTTTTTAAATTAAACAGTATCATTTTATCTGCAACTTTTTTAAAGGCTGTGGCTGTCCTAATTTTTTTTTATTATGTGTTTGTAATTTTTTCAGTTTCTTTTTACTTTTGACCAGCGTTTTTGTTTCGTTTTTGTGGTAACGTTTACTGTTTACAAACTGAAGCAACTGGTTCAGATTAATCTTAATGGTTATAAACATACTGTAGGTGATGTTACCGTGCAAGGATGCGAACAAGGTTCCTTTTCCCACAGCCCAACCCTGCAGGGTGCTGAGCACCTCTCACCCTCCTCCCGTTGTTGCGACGGCTCCCATGCCGCTTCTCCCCTCCCACCGAGCTTTGCTTTCCTGTATTGTGGTCCATGAATTTGTCAAGCGTTGTACTTAACCTTACCTAGGCTGTGAAACCCTCCTGCCTACGAGAGAAACGGTCTGGGAAACAAAAGCTCCCTGGCACAAGCTTCTGGATGACAAAGGAGTGCAGAAAACGGATTTGTGGTTTGCGAGAATGTCAAGAATTTCAGAAATTGTGAGAGGAGCCAGTGCGGATTTGAAACAGAGGTGTATGGGTTGGGTCCTGTGCCTCACGAGCAGGCTGGTCTTGGTAGGATGGGGAGGGGGTTCCATGCAGTGGTCGGGATGGTCCTTCCACACTCCTGCAAGGATCTCAGCCTCTCCCTGGGCATCCTTTCACAGGGGGAAAGCCCAGGCATGGAGGGACTCAGTTTTCCTGATGGAAGAGCTTCTTATGGATGTATATTCACTTTGCAGGACGTCACCACCACGCAGCTGAGCACAGACATCAGCAAAGTGTGACTTGGAGGCTTTATACAATGTGAAAATTGGTTGTGATTCAAACCATCTCAGTTACTGTTCAAAGACAGCGTAATCGATACAAAAAGAAAAATGGAAACTACTAAAGAAACACTTTGCATGCTAGGCATGTCATTAAATTTTCCCGTGATATGAAGCCAAATACAACATATAATGTATCATACTTAATATCCAAAGGTGAAAACCAGAATAATATACTCGTCTACTGTTAAAGATCCAGCTTCTTCAATTAAATACTTTATATTCCTGTGGTAAAAGTATATTTGATTGATTGATAAACAGACTAGTAGAACTTAGAACATGGATGTGCCAGTGCAGAGCATTTTGCTGCTCCACAGTTCGTACAGGAAACAGAACCGCAGGCTCATCCAGGCAGAGGCCACAGTGTGGAGGACATCTCTAGTAAAGTTGCACTAGATCTCAATCACGTAAGAATCAGGGGTTTGG
>VXAU01005259.1:300721-368211 GCA_013399695.1 Formicarius rufipectus | reverse complement strand
GGGGAGGGCGGGGGAAAACGGGGAGAGAATATAAAAATCTGCAGCAAATGCAAACAGAAGCTTGTCATGTGTTTGGCGTAGCAAATGCTTCACCTTGTTTTGGTTGTGTGTCCTGGAGTTGTGCATTTGTTTACGCAAAGTGTCCAATGTCCCTTTTGGTTACGTCCTGTTGGAGTTTGCTGGTTACCTTTTTAGAGCCATGCTGAGGCAGCGCAGGCCTGGGGGACAGGGAGAGGGGAGGAAGGCTTCTCACTTGCCCCTTGGAGGGACTGGCCGCTGCTGGCTGGAGAAGCTCATAATATACTGGTCAAAACATCAGGGCAAAGGAAAAGAAATGGTAGCATAAACCTCCAACAGAAGCAGTGCATTATTTGTTTAGGAACTCTTAACGGAAATCTTGGAAATCTTTCAATAGACTATTGAATTCTCCACTGGCTGAAAAGTCTTTTTTTTTTCCTTAATGTCTTAAATGGGGCTTTGTTTGCATTGTTTGAGTTCAAGGGGCCTTATTATTGAATGAAATTACACAAGCCTTTCTTTGTGCAATCAGACCATTGTAAGGTAGGTTTGTAAAGGAAACTGCAGAATCTAATTGGCCTTAGACTCATAAATCTATTTACTAGTAGCCAGTTCCAAGAAATGTTGCAATTCAAACACACTATATCCAGGATGCTTTAGGGATGCTGAAGGTGTGACATCCATAGGAAAAGGCCCAGCAGCAAACATCTCACATGTAGCTTCTGGCCATATGCTAAGCTGGGCTTTACAGAGCGTGTGGGAAGTAGGTCCTGATTCCCAGTGTGAACAGGCCCCCTGACCAGGCTGGGCAGGAGAGGCTGACGGTCTGCGGCAGGTCTGTGGTGGCTGTCAGCTGGCCTGGCACGAGAAGCTCACCTGGTGTGTCAGTGCCTAGGAAGTCATTTATCCCAGCTGCAGAGAATTGGCTTGGCGAACACTGGAGCTGGAGCAGGAGGCGAGCGTTGTGCTGCCTCTACCAGCACCTTGGCCCCATTTCGGGGAATGTGGGGCTGCCACCTCCAGAGAAATCTCTGAGGTCCCTCACACCCCCTGCCTGCTCTCTCCCTCTGCAGTGGTCAGTGAGGTAGCACCTGGTTTTTGGTGATTCTGGTGAGCAGTGGGACTGCCTGCGCTGGTGTGAGGCAGGCGGCACTGGCAGCGCTGCCATGGCTGCTGCCAGTGGTGTTTGCTGTACGTGTGGTTGATATTTTGCTCATTCTCTTCTTTCTCCTCGTCCCCTCTCCCCCCAGCCCTGCAGTTTTAAATATGTTCTAATAATGGCAGCATAATCTACTAGCTGTTTATACTTTTTTAACTTTCTTTTGTTGTAAATATTGTATACTTTTTGTGATTCCAAGTTATGTAGCCTATATGCTCTGTAAGGTGATGATTTGTATATACAAAAATGGCCCAGTAATATTATATAGTTTCCCATTTATAAGGTTATTGAGTAACCTTTGTGTTAGTTTAAACACTACCAGAAATAAAGCTGAGCCAACTATAAACACTCAATTTTTGTATGTTTTCCAAATTGTACTTATTAATGCTTTTGATACTGTATTATGTGCCAATAGTTTCCCAATCACATAGCAGGCAAAAGATATTTTGTACTTTTTGATCCACTGTAATATTTAATAAAAAATGTTACTATCTGTTCCCTTTTGTGTTTGATTAATAATTCTGTAAACAGCTCTTATCACAATGGATTACATATTATCCCATCTGACCTTTCAGCCCTCTTATATTGGCTTTTCTAGAGAAAGTATCTCCTCCTGCAAATGATTAGATTAAAGAAATGGAAGTTTGCAATTTCCTAAAGGAGGAAGAGACAAGATCTTCAGTCAGTGCCCCTCTATTTTTGCAGTGTGCTTACATTAAAGTGTGGCTGTGATCAGGCTGACTGTAGGAATAGCTTTTGAGGGGATAACATCCATACTTAGCCAGTGGCTCTACTACCGAATTTGCTTTGTTTGCATCTCGGAGCAGGATTTTTTTCCAGCAGTACTGCAGGCTTGAGTTGGGATGTGAAAATCTCTCCCTCTTCCCAGCTCAGCCACGGGTAAGATTTTGGAGTCAGATGCAAACCAGTAATTTTGCTGATGACGCTAAACAACACCAAATAAACCTAATTTTTACTGCATTCCTTAACGGGCCCAAAAAGGCCCCATAAACCTGTGGGCTCTTTGAGAAGCCATTAGCACAGTGAATACTTTTATACTCTTGGTCTCTGTAGATGGGAAGATCATTTTGGTGTGTGTAGGTCAGGACTGGTACTGCCCTCACAGCTCAGCAGCACAGCAAGCACCCACTAATCCTACATTGTGGCTTAACTCCATGGTCCTGACGCAGGTGTGCAGCAGAGAAACCTTCCCCATCCCTAGTGGTCCAGAGGCTGAGGCCATTAATGGTCCTGGAGGCTGCTGCTGCTCCGTACTTTCTCCTTGCAGTGGGTGCATGGCTAAGGCTGTTTGCAGTGCCCCAGTTCACTGAATCCAATCTTCCCTGATCAGCATCTCCGAGGGCAGTGGAAGCCATGGCCCAGGGCTGGGATATGGTCATGGTATGTGCTGCTGGTGGCCACGTACCTGCTAGCCTGTGTGGAAGTGCAGGAGCAGGTACACCCAAGGGGAAGCTGCTCCCCTAACCGTGCTGTGGCCAGGTGAGCACAGACTGGTTTGACATCAGTTTTAGCTGAGGCTTCCAGGTGCATGCTGCAGTCTCGAAAATAAGCATTTCCTCTGTGTGCTGGGACATGGGAGAAATACCAGCCTGGGAGGGAAATTTGGCCATTGGGCACCTGCAAAGAACACAAATGAATCAGAGAATCTAGAATACACTGAGTTGGAGGGACTCAGGATCATCAGGTCCAACACCTGGCCCTGCACCGGAGACCCCAAGAATCACACCATGTGCCTGAGCATTGTCCAAATGCTTCTTGAACTCGGACAGACTTAGTGCTGTGACTATTTGTCTGGTGAGCCTGGTCCAGTGACCATCAGGCTGGGTGTGCACGGGGGGAAGCTGTGGTGACACCTGCCCAGTTCCTGCCCACAGGTGTGCAGAGCAGCTCCATAAAGCCCAGCGCTGTCCCTCCAGCAGGTGGGCCGGGAGTGGCAGGATGGGTACCCATGGTGCAGCCCACCAGCACGGCTCCCAGTGAGGCACGCCCTGGATGGATCCCGAGGGGTGTGACTCAGTGGCAGCTGCATCACCTGGCAACATTTTGGGGCCAATTGTAATCCCATGGTGATGCCAGCCTGTTGGGAATGGGGTTCCTCTCTCTCTGTGCCTCACCAGTGGTGTCTCCACTCCAGAATATTTCAGGAACATATTTTAGGAAAGTTTCTGCTGCTGGGATTAGCTGATCACACAGACATCACTAGAAATCCTCACTGGCACTGTAATTGCTCTGGGAAATGCAGTGCTCAACCATGATATTTCCAGGAATATCAATCAGACACCTTTTGCTCTTCCCAAACTAAAAACAACAGAGCCTGTATGTTAGCCTTCCCCAGTTCTGCTGAGGTGCTACAGGAACATACCGCCTCCCCAGATTAAGAGAAACATGGGAGGGTTGGATGGCCTTGAGGAAAGCAAAAGAAGTGCCCTCCAAAGCATCCCCAGTCTCTCTTGTGTGTGCCTGGACTTGTGGTTGCTGGAGGTTTGCATTCCTGCAGGAGAAAGCCATGGCTGAGCCGGTTGGTGTCCCCTCCTGCCCCCTGCGCAGGCAGCACATGTCCAGCAAGCAGGCAGGGATGCAAGGGCTGCTGGATACAGCTTAATCTGCGCTTTCATTTAGCTTTTCAATTTATCCTTTATGATTAAAAAAAGAGTATTCACGATGTCAGATGCTCCATCTAGTGCTCACCTGGGGAACGAGCCCCCTGGGTCACAGGCGAGGCCTCGGGCGGGCAGTCCCCTGTCCTGGGCATTTGGGGCGTCGGGAACGGGAACCTTCACTAGAGCTGGCAGGCTGGGGCACAGACTTTCGTGCCTGCTGAAAAGCCAGTGTTTCAGGTACAAACGCCTCGTTCAGGCGACCCACAAATCCTGTGAGGAGCAGGCCCAGCGTGTGTGCCTTGTCCTCCGGCACTGCACCCTGCTCGTGGCTCCCACACCACAGGCATGGAAGCGCCCTCCTCTGCTGCTGCTCCTAGGGACAGAGCTGCTTGACAGAGCTCGGCAGAACTGCTTGGCTTTGGGGACAAGCTTAAAAGCATTTAACAACCTGTCCTGAGCGTGGGGGCTGCTCTCCTGGGAAAGGAGGTGGCTGAGAGCGCCCAGGAAGAAAAAGGGCCAAAAATCACAGAACTTGCAAACACTCCTCAGTTTGCTCTGAAATTTAGGAAGGGAAGGAAAAAATCCCCCATGCCACCTGTTGCTGAGGCTGCCCCATGACCTCCTCTGCCACAGGCCCCGCCACTGGGCAGCACCATGTGTGAAGTGGCAGTGTGAGGCGACATGAAGCCATGAGGCAGTGAGGCAGCGCCATGTTGTGAGGCCGTGCCATGGGACAGTGCCATGGGACAGTGAGCGCTGTGGGACAGTGAGTGCTGTGGGCCAGTGAGTGCTGTGGGACAGTGCTGTGGGACAGTGTCATGGGACAGTGCGGTGGGACAGTGAGTGCTGTGGGACAGTGAGTGCTGTGGGACAGTGTCATGGGACAGTGCGGTGGGACAGTGAGTGCTGTGGGACAGTGAGTGCTGTGGGACAGTGCTGTGGGATAGTGCTGTGGGACAGTGCTGTGGGACAGTGAGTGCTGTGGGACAGTGCTGTGGGACAGTGCCGTGCAGGGAGGAACTGCCGTGCCACAAAGTGATACCATGAGGGGCTTTCATGCCATGAGGGGCTGCCTTGCTGTGAGGTGATACCACGAGGAGTTGCTGTGCCATGAGGGGATCCTGTGAGGGACTGCCATGTTGTGATGCAATGCAATGCCATGAGGCACTGCCATGCCATGAGGTGATACCAGGCTGTGATGCAATGCTGCAAAACTGCCTATCTTGCACAAGCTGGTAAGAGCTGCTCTTTAGCCATTTTGGTGCCAAAAACTGTTTGTTTGTTGAAAACAGGCATCTCATGACACCCAGGTGCTTGGGCACACTGCAAGTGCCACCTCATGCTGGGACACACCAGAGGGGTGAGCAACAGCCCCAGTTTATTTTGGGGCCACCATCCAGGGATGTGGGAGCTGCAGTGCCAGTAGGCAATGCCATGTCCCTGCCATGAGGCACTCGCCACGATGGGGCTGAGCTGTGGAGGTGGGAGCAGGAGGCGAAGGTAGAGTGGCAGCCATGCTGGGCTCCCAGAACATACCCCAAGTACTAAAGGGCACACAATGGACATAGTCAAGTGCCATGCCATGAGGATGAAACTACTGCAGCTCTCTTGTTCTGAGGATGGTTCATGGATACACCTATACACAGTTTGGTTGAGTTTACAGGCAGCAGGGATGCAGTGGATATCTGCAGTGAGAAGTTCTATTGGTGGGTGTTGCTTAGAGCACAATTCAACTCTTGTAACCTATATACTGTGTGTGTACCCAGTTTGGTTTAGCCACTGCTGGTTTCAGGTGTGAAGCTCATGGCGTGTTAAATCCCTCAACTGCCCTGCACATGTGTTTCTACACTAGACTTAGTTCCCACTGGGATGGGTGGGACCATGGCACAAGCAGCATGTTTGGTCACACAAGCAGGTGATGGCCATGTGGCTCTTCTGGGTTGGTGCCCTGCACTGGCCCCTCCACTCTCCAATACCAGTGGGGGGAATTATCAAGCTGCTGCCTTGTACCCCTAGCACTGCCTCCCACAGCCCTGCCCAAACCCTCTGCTTCCACAGGGAGCACAGGGCGCTCCCCTCCTCTCGCAGGGCTCTCTTGTGTTTTCTGGGAGTCCTTTGGTCTGCAACCTCCCCAAAAAACAGCCAGGCAAAGCAAGCTTTCCCCCTCTGCCCCCTGCCAGTGTCTGTGGAGCGCTCAAATGAGGAATAAAGCCATTTGTTTCTAATTATATTTGGCAGCCACTCAGAGAATTTAGGACTAAAGCACGCAATTTTTTTTTTGCTCCTGATTAAAGCACTTGACCTCATAAGCAAAAAGCAAAGATTTCAACACACCCCCACAAGTAGGATAGGAACAAACTGCAGAGAAAAGACAAAAAAAGAAAAACCCTTTGCTCTAGATACACAAAATAATTCATTATGAAACAAAAGGCAGAATATTTAGTGCATCATCTGAGCTCGCCTAGGGCTCAGCTAACCACCCAATTACTGCTTTTAGAGCTCTTACTCTGAACACAGGCACACGCAGTGAAGGTCCACATGCCCCACTGAGCCCACGACATGCACGTGGCCAAGATCCATTTGCTGCCTGTGGGAAGAAAGTGTCTTTCATGGGACAGCAGCAGCTTGCCGAGCCCCCCTGCCCAGCTGATGGGATGGCTGGGATGGGGACCAGTGACAGCAGGTATGTGAGTTTTCATAATTTTCTTTTTTTCCCCCCAAATTCCCAAGATGAAATAGTTTTTATGCACCAGGTGCAGCACCCTTGGTGCCTAATTTCAAGGAGCAGTTGCACTGGGGTGCCCTGGCATGGCTGGGGGCTGCAGACTCTCCTTCCTGCCTTCAAACCAGCAGCATCCAACTCCCATGTTTGCTATTTTCCCTGTCTTTAATGCAGCACAAGGATGTGTTGCAACTGCAGAAGAGTCAGTTGGCTCCCAACCAAGAGAAATAGCAATGATCTTGATGGCATCCTTTAAAATAGCAGAGAAACCAGCTCTAACAGAAATTAACTGCACTGTGAGGTTCCGTGGTCCATAAAATACTTCCCCTGGCTCCATGGTTTTAAAATAACATGAAAGAAATACTTTCCATAAAAAGTAGTTAACTAGCATACAGATTTTTTTTAGTCGTAATTCTGAGAGTCATACCCAAACAAAATAGTTATACAAGCACTAAATTATACATTAAAGAAAGCTGATAAAGTCAGTGGATTACAGAGCTACCACATAAGATTTCAGATATTCAGATAACAGCATTATTAACATTTCTATTAAAGGTGACCTACAAAAAAGGGACAAAAATAATCTGTGATGCTTCTGATTTCTTGTGATGCAGGAGAAATGGTTGCAGCTCAACTGCCACCTAGTCCCTGTCTGCATCCCCTCCCCATCCTCTGCCCTCAAAATTAATGAAGAGCAGAGGGTTGCTTTCTGCTGGGACAGCAAATATCTAGGCTAATGTTCTCTGTTTTACCTGTGGAACTTCCTTGGAGGGCATAAAATGAATGTTTTTCTCAGTGCTTACCTGAAACATTGAGATGGTGAAGTTTTAGCAGAGAGATTTTTTTTTTTTCTCCACTTGACAGGTACGAGAGGTTTGACCATGTGAGCAAAGATAGTAATGGGCAGAGGTGGCCGCAGCAGGGCTGGGGTGGGTGGTTTCTCATGGAGGGCTTATTCTGCATCTCCCCTCCAGTGATTCCTCCCCTGGATGTTCCCCAGTGCCTCTGAGGTTGTTCCCATGCTTCAGCTCTTCCGGGGTTGAGAGTACTGCCTGCCTCACCCCTCCAGCCCCCAGCAGGGTTTCATAATGTCAGTGGGCAATATGAAATACATAATCATAAGCATATATAATTAAATGTTAAATATATTATTGTAAGGATAAATATATAAAGAAAAATAAAAAATATATCAAAATAATTCATATAGATGCATATAGTTGTTTGCATAATATATTTTTTCTCTATAGGTTTGTATACTTCTATTTCTATAGATAAATATATATGCTTTCATTGTACAAATATATAATGTCAATATATAATTACCTCTGAGACTGCTGCTCCCCTGTCCCTGGTGGCCAGGATTATTTATCAGGCTATTTGGTTGCTGTTAGTTTCAAAATTTATGTGGAAGAAACTAGCAAACAAATTGCCATATACAGGCACACACAGAAACACACCACTTTGGAGTCACACACCCACCTGTGAGTGGTGTCCATCCAGCTCTGTCCCTGCTAATGGAACACCTCTTCCAGCTTGAAGCTGGAATCTTGTTCTGGTGCTTGGCCTGTGGCAGCAACGATCCTGCCTGTATAACCTACCCATATCCAGGGTTAAGGGTCCTTGCAGGAGGATGAGGCCTGGGTGATTTTATATCAGCTTCTCTGTGCATTTGGGCTTGAACTTTAGGTTATTAATATACAATGACTCCAGATTTCCAATTGTAGCCTGTTTTCCTATACCATTAGTATCTGCTTTATTGTATGAGTGACCTGGGAGCCAGGTCTGGTGGTGTGGCCCATCCAGCAGCCTCCCTTCAACAACCATGGGAGGCCTTTGGAGAAAGACCCTATGAAGTGTTTTGTCCAACACTTCATCTTACAATACTTACAAAATGTGTCCCCCATCAGCAAAAGCAGAAAAGGCTGCTGACGTGTGCTGTGGCTGGGCAGCCATCTGCTTTGCCACCATGGACATCTTGTCTCTGGATGTGATAATCACACAATAAAATCCTGGTCCCTGCTGAAGGGTAGGAGCAGAGGGTGCACAGTAAAAACTGCTGAATGGTTCTCTTTTCATTTAGTGTAGTTTTTGAATTAGACAAAACCCATTTCATGTGATGTGAAAATGAGCTGGCACTACTCCATCAAGAGATGAACAAGAGTGGATTACATTTTCCCATCTGGAATTATATTGTAGCCCAACTAATCATCACCCACATGATATAAAATAAACTTGAAATTAATAAAGCCTGACAACAACCCACTACATAATGAGTTTACCTGGGTGATATAAACCAAATCTCTTTTGGTGTGGACAGGTTTCTGATCCAAACCAGATCATCTACAGAGCAGATGCAGATGCTACTCTTCTCCAAACTAGTAACAACACATAAAAATGGTACACAAGAGTCTGAACTGCAGCAAAGGGCCTCTGAAGCAGGAATGCGAAGACAGGGGTGCCAATTCATTACATGGTTATGTATGTCAATGGGAAAGGGATTTTGCTCCCAATAACTTAAAATATGACGTGAAAGGCATTCAGGTTTCACCCCTTAGAATACCTGTGTCCTATGCAGCAGCAGACCCTTAGTCTCCATCCACCATGTCCTGAGCCACCAGCTGTCCAAGTCATGGGGGGACTCTGAAAAAGCAGCCATTACTCCCACAGTCCCTCTGTCTTCCCCTGCATATTCTGCTTTCACCTGCTAATGGAGATGGAGGAACAACTCCAAGAGTGGAGCCACCAGTTGTATTTTCCACTAGCTGCTTTGGAGGATGTTTGTTTATCCCCCTCTCTCCTCAGTAGTGTGAGACAACTCTGATCAGAAGGAGCATCTGTTTTTCATTTAGGGCCAGCGCTAAACTACTTTTGCTATGGAATTGATGGAGGCATAAGATGAAATGATTTATCCAAGTTCAGATGGAGTCCCATTAAATAGTTTGTCTGTAGCACCTCTCGATTACTAGTCCTCCTCCGTTCAGAGGAATTATATGGATCAAAGAACTGAAATCAGCATGACAAGGAACAGTGGTTCCAAACTCAGTCCTGATTCAGCTTTTCAGACAGGCCCTTATAAGGCTGTGTACTGAAGATCACAGCTGAGGGAGCTATACAATATTAGAATTAGGCCACATCTCCATAAAGATCAGGCACAAAGGAATTACAGCTGCATGCTGGATACTTCAAACAAAACAACAAGGTTGCTTGGACTAGAATTCCAGTGGCCCCTCCATCTCTGGAGGGGATGGCTGTGGGCTCTGTGCAATGCTGCTGCCATCATCCCCCTCATTGCCATCCCCACTCTTCAGTGCTGTTCCTCTCTCTATGGTGGAGCAGGGTTTGGATATGTTATTAATTTTAATTCTTACTATTTTTTCCAAAACCAACTTTTTTAAAGAAAAGCTCTGCCTGGACTAATTAGGCCTCCTGAAAGCAAACTTGCTGGAACAATGCAATAGAATACACAATGCCATGATAGATGCAGGACCTCAGCTATTGCCATGTGCCAGATCATCCAGAGCAGGACAAGACACTGCACACCTCCCTGCTGTGCAGCATGTGGACATTACCTCACCTGACCACAACAGAAGATACAACCAGAAAATTAGCTCCAGTGGCCCTCGGCTGAGCAAGAATTGCTCTACATCAACACAGCCATCCTCACTAGGTGAGCATCACCCCTGCTTTGACACCAAGATAGATGCTCACAGAAATTGGAAAAGTTGTGCTTAGTGCCATTTTATTTTATTTTCCTTACCCAGCTGAGAAAGCAGGAAAAGAGGAAAGAATGAACATATGATTTCTTGGATTCACCTAGCTAAGAAGCAATGGGCAGTTGTAGAAGTTGGGTGTCTTGTTTTACAAGACTGGCTGTCTGGACTCCCACTGCGAGCACCTTAACAGGCTGCTGGCAGTGTTAAAGCTTATGCATACACATGTGTGCACACAAAAGACAGGACAAATACTTTAAAATTTCAGCCTCAAGTTAATGGCACAATTATTATCTGGAGTGAGTATGGGCTTGATACCTGTTCTTCCAGCCCTCCACTTCACAGCCTCTGAATTACCTGTAACTAGAGCGGCAGCTTCTTAAACACTCTGTTTTAGATCAAACCAACCTGTAACATTTTCATCTGGCTTTTGAACCTGTTCAGAAAGGTTTGCAACCTCTGGGTAGTTGCACTGAGGAGAGTGACCATGCTGCACACCTCAGCTCTTCTGAGGAGTTCAAGTGTGACCTTCTGCAACTGAGACCTTCCATGCTCAGGTATCATCTGACCCTGTGTCATCCAGTTATAACCAACTCCTCTGTCAGTTATCCTGAAACACAGGAGAGGTTTTGTGATCCACCCTAAGCAAATATGAGCTTGAACTGCTCACAAAGATTATCATGTAAGAGCCGTGCTTTGCAGTGACATGGTTTCTCCCAGCTTGTACCATCCAAGTCCACCTGGTGTTCAACTTCCTTGTGCTAGAGAGTTTGGTGGTGAAAGGACTGCTTTGTGGACAGTTGAGGGATATTATTCACATTCAGTATTTCATATGGAGACAATTAATTGCAAATGTCTCACAGGTGATCCAGGCACTTCTCCTCTGCCAGACTCTCTCCAGTCAAAAAGATCTGTTTGGGTATATGTACTCCAGTAATTTCTAATTTCAGACAGCTTGGAGGCACCCTCACTGCAATTTGGCTTGTGCTCACTGCTGCAGAAGCAAGGGAAGACCACCTGTCCCCAGCCATGGTGAGTAACCTGACCAGCACCATTTAATCAATTTCCATCAAAACTGGGAAGGGAATGGAAGGAAAACAAGTGCTTGCCAAATCTCTCCAGGGCTACAGTGAACACTGATGAATGTGAGCTGGTTAACCTTCGCAGAAAAACTTGGATTTATCCAAATACTATGCTTCTGGAGTTGTGAAAAACCAGATTTCACTGTAGCGCGTTGTACATGACCCCCTCGCTGGCTGTCTCCGCGTCGGGCGCTGCGACCCCGCGCGGCCCCTCCAAGCTGTGCTGCCGGCAGGACACACCCTTCGCAGCCAAAAACCTTCCAGCTGGTCCTGAGTTACGCAGGCCTGGCTGTTTTCTCCTTACGTGTGTGAACAGGCCTTGCTTGGAGCCTGCGGGCATGGAGGCGGTGTAAATGAAAGCGTAAACACGGCCATTCTCGTTAATGGATGTGCCGAGTGCGGTGTGCTGCAGCTTACGCAATTCTGCTTTGAACCTCTGTGAGGAATTCATAGAATTCTCATAAATCTTGTTCGTTTCACTTTCATTGAGGGTTTTTATTATTCCTTTTAAATTCTGGGGTTTTGGTTTTTTTTCTCCCCCTCAATAATTCTCTTGTTTATAAGTTACTCTCTCCAGCGAGGGAGAATTAAAAAGCTCTGCTTGGCAGAGCCAGTGAACTGCACCAGCTGCATACTAACAAGGATGAGGATGGCTCTCGAGCAACGTGTGGGCAAAGAAGGGATGTAGCCGCTCGATCCAGCATGTAGCCTTCCAGGAAAGCTTGGATGCTTTTTGTCAGCAATGCAGCTATCTGAAGGAATAACCTGGTCCCCCCGGTCTTGGGGGATAACATTGTGAGCTTTGACATTTGGCCACCTCCATTATGCTCTGGCTGACGAAGTCCTGCAACCAGCCATGGTTTTGTGTGTGTGACCTACCCATTGGCTACCTTGATCACTTCTAAAAGGGCCAGTAACTTGACACACTCTCTTAGTAAACCATTGTTCTAAGTGACTACACTAGGAAAAGCAGAGGTGTAAGGGGGAGGAAAGGGGAATCAGAGGAGCCCACTGAGTCATCCAAGAGGGAGAAGAAGAGTGGGGCAGACCCTGAAGTAACCTATAGAGGAGATGGGGCTGGAGGGAACCTGGAGAACGACCATGGGGTAAAGTTGCAACTGTGCCAACACTGAAGCACAGCAGGTTTGCTTTACACAGGCAACTTGTGGGGTTGTGTCTAAAACCACCTTATTCCTGGGTCTGAACTTTCATTAAAAAATAGCCTTGAAGGAGAAAAACCCCTGAAGTGTGACTACTGGACTGAACAGCCAAAATATCAACATAAATAGTATTCCATTACAGTTTTTACAGTCAGCTGTCTCAGTATTAGGACCTGGGGTTGGCAAAGAATAATATTCTTAGCAAATAGTTTTACTTATAAGCCTGTTTTACTAGCACATACCTGGTAGTCCTGGTCAAATGCTCGTATTGTGAAAAACATCGAGGAAGGAGCGTGAAGCTGGAATCCTGCGGAAAGACTTATCCCTTATATCCCCATTGACTCTTATGCTGGCGAAACACCCCTCAAAGGTGGGAGCAAGGCTGCAAAGGAGCCCACAGACCACAGCCAGCCCTGGGGCAAGAACCCCAGTACTTCTCCTGCTGCAGCTCTCAGGGCAAGGAGTGTCAGCACCCTCCTGAATTACTGCCTTCAGGGTATGTGTGCCTCAGGGGTGTAAGGCCTGGTGGAGTGCAGGGGTTTCATCCATCAGAGATTCTCACCACTGAGCTTGTGAAAGCTTCACCTCCCCTGTCTTCCAAAAAGCAAACAAAAACCCAGCAGATTTGGGCCACAAGCAGCAATGACCCCACAGCCTCCGACTACATAACACATCACTAGTGCAGTGGCTTTGACAGGTCCACTGGCCCAGCATTATGTGCCCTGATTATTTTCTTTTTAATAGTAGTTAGGTGGTTAAATACCTGAAGGTTGTAAGCTGAAGTCGTACTTTTCATACGTGACTCAGTAATTAAATTACCCCAGTTGCTATTACATAATGTAAGTAACAGCTACTTGATTTTAAAAGAATAGTCAAATTTGGCAGACAGTTCAGAGTAATTTCATTTTATATTGGAGCCTAATGCTAAGAGATTGCACAGAAAGCAGAAGGCAGCTGCCTGGAATAGTCTGAAATTAGCGTGTGGTAACCAACAGCTATTATTATTGTATTACTGCTTGTAATTCCCAAATGAAGAATTAAATTTCTATAACAGATACAGCTTTTAACAAAAACAAAAATAGAAGTATTTGCTTTTTCTGTCAAGGAAAACCCTTTTAGGAAATTATACCTTCGTGAGAAGAGGTGGGAGGGAAAGCCCCCCAACCTTGCAAAATTCCTTTGCACAGGGCTTTGGCTTTCCACAGATGCCACTGCAGGATTGTCTCAAATTTCTTCTAAAGGACTGGCAGAAAGGTAAATTTATCATTTAGAGATTAAAATAAGCTAATTAGATTTTTGAGGTATGATACATATTTGCTGTAACTGCATTTAGGTTGGAATTTAGCATTCACTTGCCAAAAAATTATGTTCCCTCATCCCCACAAACTGACAAGCCTGGGTGCTCCATTTCTGCTTCTTAGCATGTGTCTGACCAAGTATGACGAATTACAGGGCTGGTGACTAGGAACTTAGGATCACATTTCAGGTTCTTGGAGCTCTAATATTGGCCAGTGAAATTTTGACCTTTATTTTAAAAGGCTTTTTTTAATGCATTTCAGTTTATATGAGAAGGCCTGCTCAGGCACGGAGACCTGGGCACTAACCTGATCTCCCACCCAGACCTAAAAGTAACAAACAATCAATGCATCTTTAATTTGAAATGCTTGATGACTAATCCCTTGTTTTCTTTAATTAATTATCTACAGTTAATCGTTGTGACTGGTAAATAGTCTATTTCAGCATTGATAGAAAGAGTTCCTATGGGAAAATGTTCCCCTATAGCTTTAATTTAAATATGCATTTTCACATCACACTTACCAAATCCTTACCTTTATGCTATTGCATGATTACAGGTCCATTAACTAATCACATTTGACAACTTGTTTATTGAGGGGAGCAACTATTTTACATCTCTTGCCTGGGAAAGAAAACACTCTAACAAACAATTATTCAGCAGCTGCAATCATAGAGCACTGAATTAATTGCTTTGAAGATCTCAGTCAAGAAGATCTTGATAAAAAAATCAAAGAAAATGTTGTTTGACAGAATGCATGAATGAGAGCGCCAGGAGGGACTCTGGCTTGGTAAGCTGCAGCCCTGCTCCAGGGAGCACTGGATGAGGACCTGGAAACACTGCACTCAGTGGAGGAGGAGGCCATGGAAAAGCTCATTTGCTTGTTTGTTTTTTAAGCTTTAGTTTATCAAAACCAGAACTTATACGTATAATTTGATTATAAGATCAGGATGCTGCTAAGAAGGCAAACAAACCTGAGCATGATCAGGTCTATAAGGCTGACACATGGATATGTAACCTCCGTGGATGATTTCTCCTGCCACACAAATAATTAACCCAAAGGGTTCTGTGAGGCTTAATCATTACAAAGCATTTTACAATTTTCTCCCTATGAGAGCTGCTGTGATTGCACTGGACTGGGATAAAAAGCAGGCATATTGGGCTCTCAGCTCTGGACCTGGCTCGGCGGAAGTGGCTTGGTGTGATGTGGTACTGGAGAAAGGCAGCAATGCCAGTGCAGTTCACTCCCTGATGTGTGTCCAGGGCAGCATCAGGAGAGTTTACATCTCAAGCATCTGAACTAGTGCTTCGTTGGGACTAGAGTGTTGCAGCAAATAGCAGAATCACTGCTGAAGCTTGAGGCAGGTACCAAAGACATCAGTTGGAAAGGGGTTTCTGGTCTCTCCAGCTCCTTTGTGAGTGCTGCTCCTCTAATAGCATGAGGAGGACCAGACTGGCTCACAGGAGTCAGTCACAAAGTCTACTCCCACAAACTCTGCTTCATGGACAAGTCCCAGCCTGCAATGCACTGGCCAAACCCATGCCATACTTTGTTCTGTCAGCTGCTGTAACCCCATGTGCCTTTCAAGTCAGCCAAGATGAAATATGTTCCTGCCAGATAAGACTAATTCCTACAGTGACACAGAAAAGAGAAGGAGAGCTTAAAGGTTCAAAACTCTCTGTAGTAAGTGGCTTCAAAAGTGAAGTATGAGAACTAAACAATACAATCTCTGAATATTATGTCACTATAAAAAGCTGAAAATGTTGCCAAGTAAGCTGAAGGGCAGTGATAACGTCAGGTGGCTTCTCAGAACACATGCTAATTGAGCTTCTGGGGTCACATCACACTTCTACCACAGTCAACTTTTCAAAATTTCCCCGTTCTTACATGAAAAGTATCTTTGCTGGCATCACTTCTCTAGAAATGGGGAAAACTAGAATTCTTTCTCCTTTCCTGCATGTCCTCAGTCCAGAAGGTCTGTGAGGATGGCGGTATTTAGGTCAGTCATGAACTTTGCACGGTTTTGCCAAATCCAGGTACCACTAAGGACTAATGTCTCAAGAAGTGCAATGGAAACTTCTGTCACTGCCATTCCTATTTATAAGTGAGAAGCAGAGAAGCCATAGCCCCTGCATTGACTGTTGTTTAATATCAGCAAGAGCCCAAACTGAATTTAATTTGTTTGTTTTGTTTTTGTTTTTGCAGGTATGGTTGACAGAATTTGCCCTGCTGAAGGAAATGTAGAAAAATGCAAGTAAACAAATTGTTGCTGAAGTTTATGTTAATCACTTGAGCAAGCTGTAGAGTAGCAGGAGACTGGTAAGTTCTGGTTTATCCTTATGAAAAATGTAAATAGCAGGTTATGCATTAATGCTTGGAAATCACTAACGTTACATGCCAAGGAATTATACAATTGTTTTAAATGAATGAATGGAAACGTGTACATCAGTCTGTAGGCTCAAGTGGCTATTGCATGAGCTGGGATAAACCTGAGGTGTTCCCAAGACAGCAGACCTTTATCCTTCTTTTCTGTAGGATAATGATCAAGCAAATATTTAAGAAACTTTCTAATGAGGTCATGAGTAAAATGTGATTTATTATTAGACACACAAATGAGCTCTTATTAAAATAATAGAAAAATCCTGATGTATTAAAGCATGGTATAATAAATCCAATTTAACCTGGAGCTGCTCATGGAATACCATTATTAGGATTTGGCCTTAATAAAAGGCTTTCCATTTAGTTAATAAAATTTGAGACTACTAGCTTTGAGCAAAGTTTCTTCCATGCTTGAAGAGCTAGTCAGCCACACGTCAAGTGTGCATGCTGTGTGATAAAGCTATGGTGGTGGGAAGAGCAGTCTCTTCCTCCAGGGCCAGTCACTAAATCTGGGTGCAGAGGAAAGGCAAAGTTGCCACAGGCCTTCGGTTTTTCCAAAAGCCAAATACACAGGCTAAGAATCTCAGTACTTCAACAACTGGCACTACAGCTGATCCATCCACATCATGGGAAGGTCAGTTAAATTGCTCTCAGTTTATTTCAAAAGCTCTCAAATCTTGCATACAGACACAAGGGACTGAAGAGTAATGATCACTCAAAACTGAAGAAAGTAAAGCAGCTGCTGCCATCTGAAAAACAAATGCTGTGAGGACAAAGCAGCTCACTCGTGCCAGCCATGCAGCCAGAACAATTTTTCCTGCTATTGAGAAATTCGTAAGGGAGATGTTACGCTCACCATAACAGGACTAGGATCTTCTTTTCTTTCCTAACTTATATCTTTATTTAAGCGCAGACCATTGTGGCCACAGAGTGATGGAAACATTTTTGTTTGGATTTCACTAATGCAGAATGAGCATCTAAAATGTAGACAATGAACATATTCTGTAAATCAAAGGTTCCCCTGAGCGAGCAGTGCATGTTCAGCTCTGGGCACCCAGCTCAAGAAAGATATCATCAAAATACATGTGGGATTTTGAAATAGACACTAATTAGAAAATGGAAAATATAATCCAAAGAAAGATGGAAGACACTGGGACTGTTTGCCTTCAGGGTGAAAAAACTTAAGAATATATTTGTATTTTTGAACCACCTTTATAACTAGTGACAAAAAAAAGGGATGTGATGGACAATTGCTGACTTTCCCTCTCAGCAAAAGAAAATATAAAAAAAAATTTAAAGTTTGGAAAGAAAACTCTTCTGGCATATCATCAAACTGCAAGTGCTACAAGGCAACAGTGATGCCAAAATCTAAGTAAATTAAAAAATACAATTTTTTACTTTAACTGCCACTATGAATTCATGTCCAGACAGAGACATACAGTGAAACTGACAGACTAAAAGGCTTTCCACGTCTGCATATAAGAGACTGCAATTACTAAGGGCTGGGAAGAAGCTGTCTGTGTATGAAACAACTCCACAAACTTCCTTCAGCAGGTATTGTGTCACCTTCTGACACTGGACAAGAGCAGAAGAAAAAAAATGTCAGGTGAGACTGTGTATAATAAATAATATTCTTTTGTAACTATTTTGCAAGAAGTTTATAGAACTATGAAGAAAAGCCTTAACAAAATAAAAGACGTTTCACTAGTTACAATAATTTTTCTCTCTTTGGGGTGGTACATAACATTTAGAAAGCTCTCAATACAAAAATCTTGAAAGATTGTTCTTTCCTCATGAAAAGCAATTTATTTTGATGTCTCACAAACCCTTTTTTCTGTGAATATATAATACATGTATGGAACAATTACGGTTTAACCATTTGCTAATGGTTATATGAAGAGATCATCATATCTTACATTACCATGATCCCTTAAAGCAAACTACAGCAGCTTTAGCTGTAGCAAGATTTTCATTAAATCACTCATCTGCATTGCCTTGCCTTGCAATTATGAATCCCATTTTCTTTTCTTCATAGAGTCTTAAATCAGTCAAATATCCCAAAATTAAAATATCTAGCGATTCCTTCTATGTTTATTACAGTTATTTTATAACTGGGTCAAAAGAACACTTTACCTGAGTGGCACAGTTGGCTTTGAATTAGCAAAGCCACACAGTTCCAGCCAGTGAGGCAAACAGGAGTTTCCCTTCAGAAAAAGGTTTCCCTTGAAAGGAGAAACAATTAATGGATGGGATCTGTAGTACCAGCAGCTCATTTATGAAGTCACCTTATAAAGCAGACAGAATGATTCTTCATGGCATGTTTTCCTACAAGACCGTGAAAGAAGTAAGATAGCACCTAAACTAAAATGTTTTGGCACATTTGTGGAAACAAGGTGCTTCTTTCTACCTTTACCTATACACACAGGGATCATCTGCTGAGTACATTGCATGGCAGCTATCACTGATGGCTCAGCCAGTTACATGGCTTTTTCTCCTTTTCTCCAGTTCAGAAAACTGAGGCTGATACGTACGAGCCTAGAGGGGCACAGGGCAAAAGTAGCTGCCCCTGAGCTCTCTGATTTTACAGCAGCCATCACCCGTAGTTTGTACACCCGAGCAAAGCTTAATGTAGTTCCAGATCAAAGAAAACTACACCAAAACTCTTATATTCTAGAAATGTTTTTAATTTCATTTGCTTATTTTAACAGAAATACAATACGCTAGCAGCCAATAAAAAAAAAAAAAGAAAAAAGAAAAAAAGGATATTTCTGTTCTAACATATCACAATACATTAGTGTCGAAATCTGCATTTTTCTATTAAGGCAATCTGCATTAATTACAAATCAACTCTGAATACTAGGACAGCATTTCCAAATATGTACAAACCACCATAAAATAACTATTAGTTTTATTACCATAAGAAAAAAAATATCACAATATTAGTAAAAATGTAAACATTTCAAGTTAATGCCTTTAAAAATCAAAAAAGGTACCATCTACCATTCCAGGATCAAGTAAACAGCTGAAAACTTTTGCTAAATATAATTAGTTACCACATTAAGTCTTCGTTCAGCCAATATTTCAAAAGTTGTTCATGTTCTGTGGAATTTATATTCAAGTTTGGGCTAGCAATTGCTTTCAAGTTGTATTTCCTACAAGAGTTCAGGCTGACTCCTGTCTTTGCCTGACTTCAAGACAGCAATTCCACTCCTTAATTCTGGTTTCAAGCAGCATTAATTCAGTCCAGGAGCAAACAAGCCAGTACTGTTTTCAGAGCAGGCCTGACGTGTTCCTCAGAAAAGCAAGTCATGTGTGTAGTTCAGGAGATATCACCAGTATCTTCTCTATGCTACACTGAGTCTCTGAACAAATACCATTTTTCCACTGAATTCCCTGTCAGACAGCAGCACTCCAGCTTGGCTGCACAAGTGTAAATATGGGGAAATGGGATGCAAGGGCTGGGAGAAGCCACAGGCCTTCTGCTGTCCTTCAAGCCTCGTCCCAAAGGCTTTGTGAGCCTTTGTGAGATATTTACTATTTCAGCATAGTTTATAGGTGTTATCAAATGACTTTTGGGTTTTGGTTACTGATATTTTGAGTCATGATATCAAAGCATCCTCATGACTAAGTGCACCTCATAAGCTGGTGTTAATGGTTACATTCCCTTTTACTGCCCAGAAGCAGCAGTTCCCATGTGGGACAGGCACCTTCTGCCTCTTGGCTCCCCTCACCTCCACTTAAGGATAAAAGCCAACAGCCCCTTAGCCCCATGTGCCGCCAGTAGATGGGAGATTCAGTGACCACCACCCTTCAAACCTCACAGCCTGAGACCTCAATCACCACTGTACCATACTGCCACAGACATGGTTTCCTCCTGTTAGAGTTCTTGGGCACAAGTAATTTACTGGTCTTAATTCCTGTTTTGAATATTCATCCTCACTATGTCAGGAAAACTTGTGGAAAAAAACCAAAGGAATAGTTCTAATTTCAGAAAATGCCTGTGCAATGATAATGGACCAGTATCAGTAATAAAGTACTACAGTTTGAAATTACATGGAAAAACTGAAGAATATAAATTTTTCTCACAGATGTCTCTAATTATACTCCTAAAATTGTGCTCTGTTTTTATTACTAATATTTATGTTCTCTTGCATAGACAAAAGCTGAGTACAAATGTATTTCCTATAGCTGACTTTACAGTACATCTAAGACCAGGGTTTGCTGGTAGTCTGCAGGTTTTATTAGTTAAACCTACTTGCTTAACAGAAAATACAAAAGCAATATGGGGAGGGGGGGGGGAAAGAAACACTAAGTAACTTAAATACTAAAACCTGAAGTCAACTGTTACTTTGTAATAGGGATTGTATAGTTCTGAAGCAGGATGATAAGAGTAATTAATGGCCTAGTTTGTTTAGTGGTGATCATAGCAATATCATGAACTGGCCCATGTGAGTCCATTTAAGATAATTTAAGGATAGATATAAAACATCAATAAATACAGCTTTATGGAGAATAGGTCTTGAAAAACAGGTTGCATTTCACTCTTTGATATAGTAAGCTTGGCTTGCAAAGACACCTGCACTGAGGTGTTACCCAAAAGAACCCTAAGTCACCTACTGAAAACATGTAATTTTCTTTAAAATATCAGTACTAGATCAAATCAATATAGAATGTTATGCTGAAGACAGAAAACTAATTTCAAAATACAGTATTAATGGGGAACTAGAAAGAAGTATAGCTGTTTTTCATCTTGCTCAATTTTTGAAAGGCTTTGTGATAAAAGCAACTCAGTGTCCTGTCTGTTTGCTTTTCCCCACCCCCTACCCATGTCACTGATGTAATAAAAACTTATCACCTCTCTCTACAAACCTTGCCTTGCATTCAATTTTAAAAATCAATGATCTGGAAGAAACTGTAAAAATCACTTGCAATAAATTTGCAAAGGACATGCAGACTGCTGGAGTAGTAAAAAACGAGGACAGGTCACTTACGTGGAGCAATCTGGATCACTTCATGAGCAGTATTTTAATGCTGGTAAATTACAGTGTGTATTTCTAAGAAAATATAAGATAGGATAATAAGAGAATGATGTGCCACATTCTTGAGAAAGACTCGGAAGAAGACTTGAGCCATAAAAGTCAAGATCCAAGGCAATGCTGCCACAAAAAAACAAACAAACAAACAAACAAACAAACAAAAACCACAAACCACAAAAAAAACCACACACACACAAAAAAAAAAAAAAAAAGGAATTTCTGAGGAAAGAGGAGAGGGAGATATTCATCAGAGTAAGAGGATCACATTGTGTTGCTATACAGTCCTGATGGATCATTATCGACATGTGGCATCTAATTCAGATGTCACCCTTAAAAAATATTTCTATACATGAGAAGAACAGAGAAGAATGTGAAGATTAATTAGTCTTGAATAACATTCACTGCCACAAGAAAGTTAAGGAATTCAGTATGTCTCATCAGAGAAAAGGTTAAAAGGGACATAATCATGATTTACAACTACACACAAGCAATTAGAAAAGCTGATACTACAGAGATCAATATAAGCAATCAAATGCATAAAAAGACCAAAATAACTTAAGGTGGAGCTAGAAATGCAAATAGAAAATCAAGTGAAAAATGTACCTAGGGTAATTAACTATTGCAACAGGAGGTATGAGTGAATTCTCATCACTTGAAGACTTCAAATTAATATTAAATGCCTTGCTAAAATATGTATGTTCAGTTCAAAACAAAGCCACTGAATTTAATAGAGAAACTGCTCGTTGAAATTCAATGGCCTGTTGAATTTCAAAATAAATCCTCATTATGGTGCCTTCTTGCCTTATATATTTATGAGATTTATTTTTAAATATAACCACTAAATGGAAGGGGGTTACCAAGAAAAAGGTGGGTTTTTTTTCCTTTCAGAGCACAGCAACATTTAATATTAGATTTAAAGCTAAATAAACTGCATTTTGGAAAATATGCTTCCCCCCCCATTCATTTTTCCTGTTTCTTGTTCAGAGTTGTACAGTCCACTTAGTCGACTGTCTGATTTACATAATCATGTAGTTATTCTTCAGTTTTTCTGTTCCTATTTATAAACCATTCACAAACCATCCACTTAAGTAACAGCATGATTTATTGTAAGAATTATTATGGTTGTTTCAGAGGGAAAAGAGAATGTGATTAAATGAAGAATGAACAAGGACATTCTAGAAACAAAGGGCTCTAATCCTGCAGAAGGATTTGTAAATGAAACCTGCCTCTCAAGCCCCATCCTAAATAGCCAATGAGCTACTGAGGGAATTCAGCAGATACCTTTACAGCTGTGCAGCCAAGAGCTTAACAGAAGACAAAAAAACAGATAAACCAACCAACCATGCCCACACTATATTGTGAAGAAACAGTAAAGCTCCCAAAGCCATCTACACTTTAGAAAAAAAAGAATATTGAACTGTAGGTATACAGTTGCAGATATGACGCTCCCAGCACAGGTCTGAGTACCAAAGGCTCTAGAGGGAGAACTGCAAGCAGACCTTTGCTCTTGGATGAGCTCCAGCAGCTGAGATAAACGTATCAGCGAAGGAAAAGGATGGGTATTTAAGCTGTGGATCCAGGAAAACACAGCTTTTCCATACACAATAGATGTTTTGCAGGTGCCACAGGAACCCTAACAACCTGTGCTTCCTACAGAAATCATGAACAGTCTGAGGGAACAACATCAAAGTTCAATATTTTCACCTGAAGTATTTATTCTCTGCTATTGCAGCAAGAACAAGTGGTAAAACCCTGTTTGTTTACCAGTAACATTGTCATGTTTACAAACCAGCTCCCTACTAGGAATAGCTGAGGGGCTCCACAAAGGAGAAACTGTGCTACGGAGCCACATCCATCAGGAGAAACAACTGCAAGATGAAATCCCGAGTACATGCTCACACACAGCACTGCTTTTAAACGCTTGTGTTGGTCTGAAATAAGCAGCAGCGATGGATCACATCCCTGCTCATAGACACATAACCCCAGTCCATTTGGACAGCACATGAACTGGCAAGAACTTGGGAAACCCCACAGTAATTGACAGAACTGCTTCAGAAATTCATACGGAGTGTTCAGAACAGCACAATAACTTTTCACGGTAGATTACCATATAAGTAGTGGTTTCTAAACAATGAGGGAGAGATAAGGATATTTAGGTGAAGCCAAGCATGGAGCCCAAGAAAATCAGCTTTGCAACATCTGTGATGAATGTGTGTGAATTCCCACTTGAAGTAGTCTGAAGAGCTATGGATGGGCTAAGCTGAGGGACTGATAGAAGGCACTGGTAACACCCGTGCTGTGGGCACACTGAGGTTACCCTGAACACTGATGGTTTTTCAAGAGGAAAGTACTGAACCACTGTTTTCAGAAATAGCACCGTTATTCCAGATAGAGAGAACTCCCCCTGTTCTAGTGCGATTGTTTCGATGTGAGTGCTAATGAGTACAGCTGAGACTGCAGCTACCAGTAATGCCCTAGCAAAGAGAAAAACACTGTAGCCTCAATACTTAGAAGCTATATGCTAAAATCTGTTTTTACTGAAGAGTATTATTAGGAGGTTGAGAAACTTTAAATTCCAAGGACTCTTTTAAGCTAATTATGATGTCTATGGCTGCAGCCAAGACCTAGGGTCTAGCAGTTCTGTGATGCCTTTCTGTCTAGGGTTTGGTACTGGTTTGGTTTCAGACCTGGTCTTGCTAACCAGAGAAATGGGATTCCCCTGACCAGCTAAACTGCTTTTTCTCCCAGGACCAATTTTGCGAGGAGCAGCAACAGGTGTCTGCAACTGCTGCATTTTCATAGCCAACACTGACTCCAAGGAAGAACTACTGGCAGATGTGTGGTCTGGCTTCCCCCAGTTTTCCTTGCCCAGTTGCTCTGTGTTCACCTGTGTTTTTACACAGTATGGTCCATTATTGGAGGGTGGAGGTGGAGCTCTTCTTTTCTTTCCTCTGCTATCATTAGGACTTGTAGTATCTCTTTTTGGGTCCAGATGCATGTTCTTCTGAACAGTCATCTCATGAGATCCATCAAAGAGTGAAGCCCACAGGGCAGCTGCAGACTCTGTCTGCTGGCCAAGAAGGAACTCACCATCACTCTCTTCGATCTTCCTTTGTATGATATCAGCTAAGCCCTCATGTTTCACTGGAGAATCAATGCCTATAATTTTAAGGGACAGCAATTAACACAAGATAAAGCACTACCAATTATTTTACTGCTACCTATTTTGTTATTAGTACTCAGAATACAAAACTGTATTAACTGTGTCTCCTGAAGTCTGGACTACTATTAAGAGTATTAATAGATGAAACGGAAAAGATCACATATATTTTCACAGAGAAGACTGAGGTGACAGAAAGGAACTGTTTCTTTGATAGCTGGCATTGAGGCATCAGGGTGGGCACTGATATTTCTTTCCAAGTAAAAGGAGAAAAAATAATGTACTACTGGGAAACCTATATGTATTGAACACATTTTGTTGTATAGTGCTTTGAAAATTTCGTTTCACAGGAGGCTCATGAAAAAGTCTATGACTAAATATTCTTGTGCTGCCAGCCTTCAGAAAATGGGACATCTTTACATATATCATTTTTCTCTATGTGCTTTAAGATGGCCTGTTCCATTTCTTATGCCTCTTTCTGAGTTTTCTATGTATACTGCAGTAATACAAGTCTCAAACAGCAGCAGTATCTTCTCTCTTGCAGGCCACACATGAATGATTTTCAACATGTTTTTAAACACACAGTTTTACCTATAGAATCACTTGGATACAACCTCTTTTCACGTAGTGCTTGAGAGCAATAAGGTCTCTCCTGAGCCTCTGTTTTCCCATGCTGAGCCCCTCCTAGCTCTCTCAGCTGCTCCTCATCAGACTTGGTCTCCACACCCTTTCCCAGCTCTGTTGCCCTTCTCTGAACACCCTCCAGGTCCCTCTATGCCTTTCTTGTTGTGAGGGGCCCAAAACTGAACACAGGATTCGAGACGTGGCCTCAGCAGTGCTGAGCACAGTGGACTACAAATACTGTAAATAAGCAGGGGGAAAAAAATGGTGTATTGAAAGTGAAGCAGTGTTTGTGTTCTGCTCCTCACTGATGTACTTGATTATCAGTGGAATTATGCTATCATGTTACCTTTGTAAAACTTCCATGCGGTTCATTTACTGCATTTCTGCCCTGCATTCATAGCTTAGATAAGACTCTCTCAACTGTGCAGTGCTCTGATGCACAGTAACTCAATGACTCACATGGCATTTTGAGCATCTTCACAATTCCCATCCCAAGCAGGAAGCAGTCAGGCATTTAGAGTTGTACAGGATTTCTCTGTCAATACTGCATTGGATCCATTAAAACAAACTGACCTACTTTTTCTAGTCTGTAAATGTTATTTCCATAATGAAACTATTAAAATAATCCTGCTGCATACCATTTTGCTGTGCAAAAAATACAAATCTCAAATACACTCTAGCTTGGTTTTCCAAGCACATTTTTCAATATCATTACCAAAGACCAAATAATTAGGTAAGTTATGCTAGGTAAGCCTTTAAATAGCTTTAAGATCGGCAGATTCATTTCATGCAATTGGTTTGCAGGCTGAACTATTTTACCTTTACATTTCCTGAGCTTTATACTACTCTTACCATGAGTGTTTATTTCTACTGACAGCTCTTTTGAGTGTGTTCAGGGCTCTCTAGTTACAGTTCAGATTGCAGAATTTTTAGCTCAAGGTATAAAAATGTATTCATTATTTGTGCTATTACAAATTCAAATTTAGTATGAACTCCTTGGTATGCAATTATGTTGCTCTTTCATTGTCTGAATTGTCCTTGAGAAACTCAGTATTTCAACATCAACACCAGAAGCCATCTGAATACAGACAATGCTGTTACTGTTACCCTGCAACTTGAAAAGGCAAATCCCACTTACTCATATCATGGTAGACGGAGGTCGCTTCCTTTGTCAAGAACAAAGGTGGTTTCCGTGGTGACATAATCTCAATTTTCATAAGTTCCTCACAACAATGTTTCCACTGGCCTGAGAGAGAAAAGAGAACAATGACTGGAACTTAAACACTTCAGCTTGGAAAAAAATGGAAGTTATTAGGTTGTGTTAGGAAACCATCTCCAAAGCAATCCTAAACAGTGAGCACTTATTTTTGTTTACCAGGAATGCTTAGGATGCATTTGTATTTTCACAACTGTACTCATTCTCTTAGCACAAAGGTCAAAAGTTACTGTCCCAGAATTGTTGGTAAACTATAAAGGGTAATGTTCTTAATTTGCCTTCAAATTCCCAAACAAAGTATAAATTCATCAGGGAAAAGAAAAAAAACAACACACAAAAAAAAATTAAGGTTCAGGAAGCTTCACGAAGTTTTCAGGGACAATATCCAATATCTTCCAAGCCGGATGTTATACATCTATGTTACAACGTTATGGCAACAGAACATTCTGTCTTTAATAGAGGATAACTTGCCTTTTATCTGTTAACAGACAAGGAAACCTCTTTTTCTATTAATAGATTTTGACCTTAAGGAAAACAAGACACAGTAAAATTACTCTGTTCATACCAGTCATTCCAAGTTTTCTAAGCACATTAATTTTAAGAGAATTTTAGAACCAGGAAAGAAAAAAAGCATTTAAATGCCAAGTGACCCATTTTTTCTGAATCTAAGGAAAATGTCTCAAAAAATCTGTGGGTATTCTATCTATAATGAATAAGTAGTTCTTCTACCCCACTCTACAGATAATTCAAAGAAGATGCCCTAGATTTTGCTTGGTGTGTTTCTTTAATTGATAGTGCCCTTTCTCATTGTAAATCAGAGATAGCAGTGACTATGACTACAATTACAATACTGAGTTTCCACAACTTCAATTCACTTATTTTACTGGTGGTGTCTCTGACTGAAGACTGATATTTCATTAATTGATGTGGTTCTGTTTTCTGGCTTGCTGAGTATCAGGAAGCTGCTCTACCTTGTCAATGGCAGCAAAACAACTGACAGTCTCTGCCGTCAATAAACTTGTGAGTCAAACTACTAAAGCAGAGGAAAAAGACACAGGAAAAACTATCTATGTAGTTTTTGTAATGAATATTTGGTGTAAAACAGGCAACACACTATATTACTTCAATAACATTTCACTGGTCCACACCAGCAAATGAGTTTCTTCTCTCATGTAAGATCAGTGTTGTTCCAGAGGTTTGCCAAAGGACCAGGGTAACAATTTATCATCAGTTACAAAGCCTCAGGTACAGCTTTCACCAGGTTCAGGTAAGGAGCCTATACTTGCATAACTGGACTGGAGAGTGGCTTGGTGACCGTATTCCTGTGTGACAAGGGGTACCAAAATCTTTGAATTACCAACAGAATCAAGTAATCCCTGTTACAAGAAATTGCAATTTAATTCATCTGTAATACTGATGAGTAGGGAAATCCCATGGACATGTGCCTAGTTAAAAGAGCTGGCTGAATCCACATCCTAGCAAGGCCCCAGATGATTCCAGCATCCTCCCCACTTCCCACTAAGGCTTCCATACTAAAGTTGCATACTTGGAGAATCTCACAAAACCAACACACCACCAGTAGGATGCTGAGGAATAGGTGGACTTCACTACAGTGGAAGAAAAGATGGTGAGAATTTAGCAGACCTTTAAAATTCTCTAGAAAACTGCCAAAAGAGACCAAGTTCTTTTGAGATCGATGGAGATAATATGCCTCTGGTTTCCTGCAAGAGCTCAGACTGAACATGTGGACTTTGGTTTAGGCAAATATTTGCCTTCCAACGGCTTAGACCACCACCCCATATTATCCCAGAGAACATTTTTCTTCTCATCGCGACAAACAAAGGCTTATGAGGCAATTCCAATTCAAATTGCTCAGAGATCCCTTTGATGTTACATAATGCCCCACTCAGAGGGCACACTGCCAGCACTGCCTGCTTACTTACTCAGATCATAAAAGTGCTGCCAGAAAGCCTCCATCCACTTGTGAAGTTCATCCCTACTGTCAGTAGCAAAATGTTGCGTCACAGCTTCTCCAGACACGAGGTTGATAACAGAGAAGTTATTAGTTCTTCTCCTGGAGTCCTTATCCACAGCTCGAATTCTGGTTTCCTAGGAACGACAAACGGTGGTAATGAGCTATTGCTTCAGCTCCACACTGGCATCACCTTATGGCCAATGACAGTGTAAGGAAGGTATCATTTGGCTTTGTATCTAATACAGATTATTTTCCAGTTTAAAAAAAAACCCAACGCACTAATGTCAGGAATTGATTACAGAAATGTTTTCTCATATCCCTATTAAAATGGGATAAAATATGAAAAGGAACAGAGCACAATTATCACAGTTTAGTTCTGAATTACAGGACATACATTCTGTGTTTCACATCCCTCTGCCTGCACCAGCTCATCTCACACTGCTTATTGTTCTCCACAGTAGTTTAGCAAATAATCTAAAATAATAGCAAGCAGTTCCTTTTCTCCAAACAATTCGGATGGACCACCACATTGTTACAGCCAATACTTAGATCTCCTACTGTACTTCTGTGGGACATTGTTTATCCAGTTCTAAACTTGTATCCATTTCATATTCATCTTAATGAATCAGATCAGGGCTAAAACAATATTGACAGGAAATTTAAAAAGAAACTTACCTAGTCCATTTCAAAACAGACATCTGAGTTTTACCCTAATTAGGGAGAGCCATGTAGAAAGAATATATAAAAAGAAGTATATGACAAGTTTATAAAATTGCTTCTGCTAGAGTTATAAAGTCTCTCCGATTACACAACAACACTGCTACAGCCAAGTTTTCCATTCTGTTTATGGATGAAGTTCCATTGCTTTTTACCATCCAGACCAGAGCCAGTGGTATTTTCAGAGTATCTAGTTTCTTTGTTATGGCATTACTACAATAAAAAAAAAAAAAAGAAAAAAGGGCACTATCCCTGAGTGTTTTGGTTTTTTTCATGTGTAAAATGTGGAAAGATTTTAGAAAAAGTCTGATAAAAACATAACTAAAAAATTCCATAACACAACTAGTGAATTTTGCTGCCCATCACAACCTGATGAGCAAATTAGAATAATTAACATCATTTTACTTACAAAAGTAAAGCAGAAAACCAGGGAATATCTTTGCATATACATTTCAGTCTGACTGAACAAGCAGAGGCCCATTACAGCACCACTCTTTAGAGGATTTTTGGCATAACCAGGACAGCACTGAAAGGAGTTTTGGTGCCAGGGCACCCCAGAGCCCAGCAGGACACAAGGACACATGTTAAAACTACACGGTGCCCTCCTGCCACACAAGGGTATCCCTGGCACAGGGAGTCCCCCAGGATCTGAGGGAAGCCAACAACCATAGCCAGAATTGTGTTTGAACATCTCCTGTCTGGATGGACAGTGAATTGGACCACAAAGGTGGCCTCGGGGCATTCCTCAAAATACAGTGGGGACAGAGCAAGCAGTTTGCTTTTACACAACTCAACCAAATGTCAAACATCTGCTAAAGATGTTAAACATATACCTACAGAAATTAAATTTACACATGGGATCCCATGGGTATAAGACTAGTTCCGATACTCAGAAAAACAAAAATTATTCTACAGAACATTCCCCAGATTTTAAATGCATTACTGAAGTAACCATTTGAAATACCAACAGCTGCTTGTAGCATATCTGATGGATATGCTCATTTAAATTCTTCTGTCTAAAAATAGGAGATGAAGTAATTCATCCATAAGTGCTCTATATCCCATTAACTCAGGTAACCATAGATACCAGCAAAAAAATGAAATCAAATAGATTAACATTTGACAGGTAAGAACTTCAAGCATACTATACACACAAGTTTATTTAATGATGTTTGCTGCATGTTTTATCCCACAACTGTGGTATTATTCCAAGGAGATAAATCCTCAAGCAACAATCTATGTCTGATGCTTGAATATTTCAGGAGTGATACAAGATGCCATTACAGTAATGGGTTGATGAATTTACCAAGCTTGGGTGAATTACACTGTGTGTCCAGTCCCACTTAATAACAACACCCCACAACACAACAACAAAAAGCTACTAAACAAACAAACAAACCTCAAAATTACCATGTTCTGTTAATGATCTATCACTCTCAGTCTTATAAGACAATTGAACCAACTCTGCTATAGCAATTGTAAAGATCAGAACAATCAGTGAATCACAACAGGAAAAACAGCTGAATCTTGAACTGAAGTGACTCTTCTGGGAAAGCTGAAGATCGTTTTATGTTGTACATGCAAAAGATTATTTCTGTGAAGATGGGGAACGACTTAAAGGAAAAACTACGATTTTTGCAAATACGAATCTTCCTTTATCCTTTTCCCCCTAAATCAAAAGATCTCTTTGCCTGATAATACCTCTCTGGAAAGCTCATATTTTAAGCTAAAAAGAAAAAAGCAGAGAGAGAACTCTTTTATTGCTGAGGCATGACACTTTCCTGCTAAGCCAGTTCTGACACACTGAGGAGCACTGGTTATAAAGACCATTTTAAGATATCAAAACAAATTACACTTCTTGAGAAAAATACTGAATAACCTAAGACCCAGTTCTGTGTATCTATTTTAAGATTAAACAAATCAGATCACGTATAACAAACTTCTTTAATGTTTTTGGTCCAAAAAAACCAAATAAAAACAAAACAACCAAAAAACCCTAGAAATAAGAGTACAACAGTGGAAGAAAACACAATTTAATTGGTGCATGCACTGGTTTCTGTTGTAACAATGTTAATAATTTCCATGGAGTTTGTTTTAGACAAGCAAGAAACCATTGTTAAATTTAAAATTGTGTTTTTCAAACACATTAATGCACAAGACCAAATTCACTCTATCAGCTAATATCTTCTCACTTCATTGTTTTGTGAACTTCTGTTAATGTAACATCCTCAAGGTCACTGGATGGTAAGTACAACATTTAATTATAATATGGAAAAGCAATGTTAGGGTATCTATGTCATTTTAGCCATCTTTGGAGCATCGGAGCAACTGAAAACACAGAGGAGGTGACAATATATGGCCTAGCAATGTATGTTCTGTGGAGCACCAGGAAGCCATAAAGCAGCTTCCAAACTGCTTGATTTGAGCAAGCGTCCAGGGTGTGGGATGTGGGTATTCTATTTGCTTCCCCTGCCCACATCCACAACCTCTTTCAAGTAACTGCAAGACTAAACTGAGCAGTGAGATACAAGATACACATTTGGAGGCACTTAACCGGTCAGTGCTTTTCCAGAATATTTCCATGTGTATGAAGACTTGTCCAATCCAACCAGTGAGACAAAGTCCATAATGCCGAGAATACCAATATTTTCAGGGCTGATCTTGTTTCCATGTGCTGAAGTTCCCCAACACATACAGAGAATATTGCTCATGTTGCTGGCTCCCTAAAAGCTCACATGATCAAGAACTCATATCAATAGTCCTTTGCTCCTGCCCAAGGATGAACTCTCTGGATCCCTAGAAATACCATGTGGTTCCCTCCAAGTTATGCTGCTGCAACTATTGCCACATTTTCCAACAAATTTCTCTACCTGACCTAGTCCAGAACAGATGTTCCAACAAGAACTGTCATTCCAGGCAATGCCAGCTTGATACTGTCCTTTCCCTCCTGATGCACAGTTTAGCCACCAGCCAATGAACCTTGAGCCCGTGTCTGCAAACACTTGCTGTCCCTCACCCTGCTCCCCTCAGTAACGAGCACGAACACGGAGACAGCTCGGGCCTGCATGGCACCGGGACAAAGCTAGCACCAGCAGATTATGTCAGGAAGGAAATCACAGGACAACAGCAATTTGAATCAACATCCCAGAATTTCTCAAGCTTCAGGCATCCATGGCACAAAAGAAATATATGAACGGAACACAATGGATTATATATTCTAAACACTGAGCCACTATGTGAACTGCTGGCACATGTACCAATTTGTTAAGCTATCAGGTGTAGGCAAGGCCTTTCTTTTTCATTCAAAATAAAGAAAACTCAAAAAAAAAAAAACAAACACAAAAAAACTCAGGAACTGGCCCATAAGGAATATTTCTTCAAGTTGGATTCCAGTAAATTTACTTTGCTACAGAAAATATCATTTCTCTTTTCCTACTTAGTTGTGCAATATAATATGTTATAATCACATTTAGCTGGAACAATAATAGTAGCACTTGCATAATAGGAACTGCAGAACCATTCTTGCTCAACAGCAGTAGCAGTGAAGTCATCTGAAGTTGAAGTAATGACTTTGCTGGTCTTAATGTCTTCTTCAAGTCTCGATTCAAAGGGAATGGGAAATAAGGCTATCAGTGAGAATATTTTCCAGAGTTTCTCATAAATCCAGATGATTTCACTACTTTTCTGAAAGCATCTTTCAATTACATGTAAAGGATCAGCCTCACATTACAAATGAAAATGCCACATACGCAACCAGAAGAGAATTTAGTTAGAATGTCTAACAGTTGATGTTCAATCTCTACTTGCATTTCAAAATTGCTGTTTCTATAACAACATGTAGCAGCCAAGCCCATATGATTAGTCTGCTTTTATTTAATCCATAAGAGAAATTTCATAACAAAGGAAACAAAAAATATCTGCAGGCATTAAGTTATTTTCAAGAGAAACTGTTAAAGTAGTAAAGTATCCAAATACATTTTCAATTGCCATTTCTTTTTTCTTAGTCTTAATTTAAATTGAGATTCACAGACAGTTCCCTAGCAGTCTGACACTTTTGTAGAATGGTATAAGATACATGATTTATGTACCTTCTACATGTTAGCTTTAAGAACACTCTGCAAACATAAGGACAGTGTCTCAGAAAAGGCTTATTAAGCTGGATTTTAGGTTCTAAGTCTGTTGGTAATTTGGAGGAGCAAAATACGTTAGGAGATGCAGTTATTTTAAAAGCAAAACTAGGCCATAGACCGAAACAGAGACCTCCAAGGAAAGATAGGAGGCAGCCTGATAGACAATTTTAAAAAATATTCCTGTCACAATTTACAACATAGATTTAGTCATTCTATAATTTACTCAAGTTGTCGTTTCTTAACTGGTATTGTTAACAGCTGGAAAACAGAACTACAGCAGAGGCTGACTAGTGCAATTAGCAATGACTGAAGAGGTAAGCAAGTAAACCTGCTTAAATATATATCACAGTCTAAATATTTATTTTACCTAAATGTATGAACAGTTGGAAGGAAAAATGGCTCTGTTAAAAGATACAGTATTAGAAAAACAGTATTTTCATTTAAGGAATCAATTTAAATCTTAGCTCATTAAAATGAGTCCTAACACAAACAGGTCACATTGTTATACCCCGTTTAAATGTTTGGGTTATATATCTCTCACTCTGTGAGAGAATGCAGTCAGCTTTTCCAGAAACATTGAAGTCACCAAAAGCTGATACTGCTGTTGTAAGAAGTAGTTGTTTATTACTCCATGTTCCTACTTGTTCCTAATCACAGCTGAGCCCTTTCCTTGTACCACACCGGTGTTTTGTAGCCATGTAGTGAACTGGGTAAGAGAACTTATTAAAGGGAACCACAGCTGAAGCCAACCCTCCTCGTGCCCCTCAAATGAACTAACTTTAACCCTCATCAGTTCCCTTGTCCAATTCATCAGTCAGCTGCCCCAGTGCCTGCCCTGGCACGAAGCAGCACGGCAGCTGAACAAGCGACTGGACAACAGGAATGCTTCCCTCGGAATTAGTGTTGGCACCGAGCGCTCACAGCAGCACGGCAGCGGACTCCAGATCGACCTGTGCTTAACAGAGTTCCCACACGTGCCTGCCTGCTTATGTAAGATGAACCCAGCTATGTCAACTGCAAATAACATTAAATTCTTTTGCCCATCCTTATGGGATATTAACCCTTGATGACTGCACCAAAACCACTGAGAACATCTGTTCCCTCTAATGCTCACCACTCTAGAAGGTCCATCCGATAACATTCCTAAAGGGAACATTTAACTATTACTTAAAATTAAATCCTTTCTTCTTCTTTAGCCAAATACTAAGTAACACTTAAATGGTTAAAGTTTGAAGTTAAGTTTTAAACGGCCTATCCAATATAAAAAAAAAAAATCAATAATGCCATCCTGGAGAACAGAACTTCCAAAGTTATTGTGCCCTGAACAAAACCAGTATTAAGAAAAGCAGCTTATTTTAAGGCACTAAAATATTTTGAACAACTTTCCAGCTCTCCTTCTCATTAAGGCTGCGGCCAAATAACACACAGCAACAAAAAAGCTTTTGTTAAAATTCCAACTTGCTGAGGACAAAAGTCTACCAAAGCATTGCTAGACGACTGTAAGCAATATATTTCCAAGGGCTGTCTTACAGAACTGTCACATAAGAAGTTATTACGTGTCCTAAAGAAAAACATCCTCCTCCTTGCCTTTATGCTAACCACTCTAATGCAATAGAAGGAACTTATATCCACAGCTAAGAAACGTAACTCCTTGACAAAAAAATTCAGTGACTGCAAATTTCACTGAAGCACATCCCACCCACATGCTACCTATAAAGTATTCTGCATGCAAGCTTAGAGCCCAAATGACTGTATCTCTTAAACAAAAAAGNAAAAACCAACAAAATCCACACAAGCAATTTTACCTTGTTGATGGAAACTGTCAATGCTGGCTCCAGCTTAGCCTCAATTTCTTCTGGTGAGTAATAACAAAAGAGTTTGCCACCTCTTAGTATGCAATACAGCCTCCTCCAGCTCGTCAGACCTCCTACCATTTGCTAAAGGGAAGAAGTCATCACAAATTGCCAAAGATAAAACAAGACCATATTACAAGGTATACACATATCAGATCTGATGATCAAAATTTACCCAGACCAAATTTGTTCCTAAAACAAATACTTTCTGTTGCAGTCGGTGATTTCTGAAATGTTAGACGTATTTTAAATGTCTTCTGGTGTTTTACAGTTTTTGCAGATTTACTGCCAGCGTACAGAATCTGCTGGCTCCCACAGAATGAAATCTAAATCTGTCTACTGCAAGAAAGAAACCACCTTTACTAGCTACAGTAATTGCACGATAAGAGACATAAAGAGTATTTCACTTTGGAAAGACAAGTACATTCAACAAATGTTAAGCAAAGATATTTGTCTAGAATTTCCACTTTCTCAAATGAATTTTCTGAACAGCTTTTATAAATGCTTCTGATAATGACCCAGACACTCTGGCCCTCTACTATCACCTTCCTGTATGCCTAGTTGTGCAATGAACCAAAATAGAGAAGCAAAGTGAGTTCACATGAATCATTTCTGAAGGGACGAGTTTAAATACGGCTCAGTTCCCCAGCCCAGCTCACCATGCTGTGATATGAACTCTTGTGCCAGCACAAGAAGTGTGTACGAGGATGAGAGCTACAGGATTATTAGAAATGCTGCCATCAAGTACGAGCCTAAACCCATTCTGAAGCAATTATATTTGATCTTTGCCTAACAGCCTAAGTCGTTTTATTGATAAGCACACGAGGAAATGTTTATTTCTCCATGCTTAGCCAGTGAAGGTACTATTCATGAGTGCAGCTTGTGAGAGAGTTTTCTTGTTCTAGGTAGAATGGGTAAAAAAAACCAGTTCTGAATAAACCACTTCAGGTAAAAGCAAATGTTTTAACAATTGACTCTTAGTGACAGCCATTAACAGAAGAATCGGAAACACAAGCAAGGTCTTCTTACCTGCTGATTTAGAAAACCCGCCATCATATCCCTGGCCATGCAGGAGGGCTGAGCAACTAAACGGCAACACATGTTTCCATACAGGGGGAGCCAAAAAGATGATTCCTCTGAGGGAAAAGACACAGGCAAAAAATAGGCAAATACTTAGTTCTGAATATTGGCCCTAAATATCTAGTTTAGCTTGCTACAGCCATTTTTGCATTAAGATCATGAATCTAAATAAGCATTTTTTTATATATTTTTGGGAAGAGATTTCATCCTGTAGAATCCAGCTAAAATTGATGTTTACTCCTCAGTAAGATTTTTAACACAAAAAAAATTTCCAAAATAATTTCAAGTAAAAATGGAAACATTGTTCTGCAAGAACAAGTTGCTGTTACCTAAAATATAGTTCTAATATCATTTCACAGCTAGAAACATTTTGAAAGGTAAGTACCCCAGCCATCTCATCTAGTAGGATCCCAGAGCATGTCCCATTGTGGCACACAGCTACAAGAGCACTTTCCTTCAAATTAATAAGGCTTAGAATTTGTGTCTACTTCTGTCTTCAGCACTAGAAGAGAATTTAGGATTCTAGGGAGTTTTTAATTAATTGGAATATCCCTCCTTGCTCTTGCTAAGCCATAGGATCTCTCTTCTGTAATTGGAAATACGTAATGCAATGTTCCATTAACATGGTTCTGTCTTTGGTCATGGTTTAAAAATGCTTGTAATGAACCAAAACATCCAGGTACGTCCTTTCTCAGCAGAATAAACCATGTAAATTAATGACAGAAAAATGAACTTAAAGAGTATGAAGAACTAATAAAGAAATGCTTACAAATATCAGAGATACTCAGAATTATTCATCCAACCATTCAAGAAACACGTCCCACAAATCTTCAAATCCCTATGTATTCAGAATTACTGAAATGTAAAGTAGGAAATTCCCTCTGAGGTCAAGTTTACCCAAGTAAACAAAAGTTCCCAGAATCAACAGTGCAAGCCTCATGTCTTAAGTTAACAGTTAGAGGGTGGCTTACAGGGAGAGGGTATTCTTGCAGAAAATACTGGACAAAGTACCAGAAAGTTAATTTAAAATACAACCATCAGTTGCAACATAATCACAGTCCCCATAGTGTCAGCATCTCCCAACTTGTGCTGCTGCAGAGCTGAAGTACAGCTTATGTCCTGTGTTAAATTTGGGCTCAACCAACCTCACTAAACTGAAGCTATTTTTTTTTCTTTCTTTCTGACTACAGAGTTAAAAAAGCTGTTCTTCATTCTGATACCCTTCCTTGGTTGTGAGGAAGGTGAAATAATTTGTATATAGCTACAACTCATGTAAAACTGAGATGCAAATGACAGAAGAAACTCCCAAAAGAATTAAGTTTTCATCTGGACTTGAAATTTTACTCAACTTATAGTTTATTCAGCTGTGTACAGATGCCTGTTTTAGAGCTGTTAAATATTTTATTAAAGTTGTGCTATATTAAGTATCAAGAAAAATAATCTCTTTAAGCTCTTTAGTTTACAAGAGCTTAATGCAAAATGTTACTGGTTTTTTATTTCCTTAAATTGGTACCATATGTACTTACCATTTCCTGTAATGGTAAGGTTGTGGGTCCTGAAATTGTCCTCTGCACTCTCCAGCCCCAGAGTGGTATATGCTAGCAAACTGTACTTTGCTCCACTAAACGTGAAAGAAAAGGCACGTTTAAGATATTTCTGCTTCACATCGCTCGGGCAGTAATTAAAGGGGGTCTAGACAGGCCTGAGATAAAACTTTTGGGTACAAGGGAAACGCAAGGTGCAAGGTGGCACGTCTCACTGACCACAGACTGCCACCCCCCAGCCTCTCCCCACACAATCCCCATTTCTCTGGTTTTCCTTGTAAACAAGCACTGTCCAGTCTGTTCATCTCCTTCCTATATCCTTTTCTCCTGTCTCTGTGCTGTGTGTACCTCCAGTTCCCTCCCATCCCACAACTTCTAGGCCAAAGTTAAGAGGCCTCATCATGTGGCTCCTTCCATTGCCTCCTCTCTGGGCTCGTGCTTCCTGGCGAGCCAACAGCTGCCAAAAACAGGGATAAAGGCTCTGCTATCCAAACCCTCTGCACCCTGAGGATGCTCAAAGCACCTCACTCCTCTAGTCAGACATCAAGTAACTTTTAATAGCTTTACAGCTCTTATTTCTAGGCCTAAAGCAGTCAGATTTGGTAATAGGTTCAAAAATTCCTACAGTTAATAGAACAACTGATGACAAACTTTATCTGAAAATACAGGTTAAAAATTAAAAGACATTATACTTCTTCTCAATGTTGCTCTGCTATTTTACTTTGCCTGTGCAGACTACACTTTGTAAAGCTGTTGTTTATATGTGTAATTTTAATAGCATCTAATCAATGGATGCTTCCCACATAGAAATCTGTGCAGAAATCCTATGGCCAGTTTTGTAGCATGGAGGAATTTTTCACTTATTGTGCTTACAGGTTTCAGAATGTTTTATCTTTGTTTTGTATTTTGCCTAGGGCAGGGTTGGGGGGCGGGAATCACTCTTACAATTCAGTACAGTGCATGTGGAATGCAATTCTCGGAATAAACTGGTATAAATTGGGTATGTTTAACCTTTTCCCTAAAATACTCATCAGACCAAGTAACACATTTACAGTCCAGTAATGAAGGAAGAATTCCACCTGGCTAATGGCAATTCGAACAAAGTTCACAAAAAAATAAACCCCTCAAAAATCACTAATTTCTCCCCCTAACAGAGTCCAGCACAAGATCCTTTAAAGTATCTTCAGCAGAGCAAAAGAAAGCTGAGTGGTGTAAAAGGTCAGAAGACACTACTGAACCAAATCTCTACAAAAATAGTTTTCTATCATAATATTTTTCAAATCTTATTTTTTCTAATAGCACAGTGGGAACATACAGTTTTAAAATCTTAGTCTCTGCAGATGAACAAGGGGGATGTCTGCCTACCCCTAACCCAAAATGAAAGAGAAGGAAAAAAAGGAGGAAGTTTGTTAGCAGGGAGGTCTGATACACATCTTTCTCAAGGGAATAAAGAGAAAATTAAATACAATATAACATTCTGCGTGAAAAACCACTGCTGTGAAGCATTTCAAGAGAGCAGTCTGAAAAAAAAGTCATCAGCATTTGTATATATTCCTTGCTAAACTGTTCCCTAACAAAAGATTCTCCACTGATTATGTCTGGCCATGTAGTTAAGCAATGCATTATCATTCTATCTCAATTGTACCAAAAAGTTCAGTTTCTTCTCACAAATGAAACTGCTGTGCTGATTTTAAAGTTACTTTTTTTCTAAAGCATGACTAATTACAACAACAACCTTGCCAAAATAAATAGCTACTTCACTTTTAAAATATGCTTCACAGTAACATTTTCATTCTAAAATACAAGTCATTCCTTTCAGGCAGCTGCAATATAATTTAGAGAAGTTTTATCTACAAATACTTTTCAAATTTAACTGGCTAATCAGGATTGTTGACTACATTTTTCCTCTGCATTTCATGGAATTAACTAACTGCCTTAAAAGGCAGTTTCTTTGTATAACAAAAAATAATCTGCCTGCTGCATCTCATTCAGTACTCATATGCAGTACTGTAGTATTTTCCCATGTAATAACTTCATTAAAAAAAAAAAAAATCAGCTCATCTCCACAACATGCCTGTGGCAAAGGCTCGGTGTTAAATTTGCTTACTGATCAAGAGACAGAGGAACTAAATTTGCCACACAGGCTGTGGTGTGGGAAGGTGTACCTATACCAGCCTTGCTATAAATGCATGTTAATTTATCTCCCAATTCCAGAATCTGTTCCTGAATATCAAGCCCAGTGTTAAGAAATCCCAGTGTTAAATCAGTCATTCAAATGGATCAAGTGGAAGACTTGGGAGCAAAAAAAAAAATCTAATATGTTCACCTTTAAATCAGGTCTTAAATAATAGAAAGTACAACCAAATATAACCTTCAAGCACTAACAAGAACCCAACCATAAAAGCATAAAAGTGAGGCCAGTGGATTAGACTATGTACTTCCTGTAAAATATCACTAGGTATTTGCCAGTTCAAACATAGGACATGGAGGCTGTGCCTTCAGCCCAGTGGGGGACAATACATCAAACCCAACAACGAGTGTCTGTGATGCCAGTTCTGCAAGTGAATAAAAATGCACTTCAGGAAGACTCTCCAATAATTTATCCAAAGAGGAACCTGGTTACTCTGGAACTCAATAGTATAACTGCACTGAAGATTTTTCTTCTATGAAAAATGTAAAAAGAAAAAAACCCACATATTTAAGCCACAACAGAAAAATTAAACAGGAAAAAGACTGTATAGAAACTAAAAGAGAGATAATTAAGACATAATATCAGTATAACTCAAGTTAACCAACCTAAGCAACCATTTTGTCACTAAGCTTTTGCAAAAAGTTACAAGTCTGACTGTTTCCTCGCTAACCAGAGAGATTTCTAAGCCAAGGAGTTTGGCAGAGAGGGATCAGAGAGTTTTTGGAAAAATCGAGAATTTCACTCATCTGTGCTCTGAAATGAAAAAGGCTTGTACAAATGAAATCTACAGAGAAAAAGTGTTCACATAACACAGAAAATTCACATTTTTGTTGTGGTTTAATTTCCCCCTGCTGGACTGGTGAAACTCTCTGGGAATACTTGAAAGATCTCTTGTAATGTCTCAGTCTCTTCCCCTTTATAAGGGCTACATACCAAGGTCTTACTAATATAAATCCTAAGGGGACCCTATAAAAAACTGACAGTTTATTTTCTGCATATAATAACCCATTTCTTTCCAAAAAACTTTTTTAATCACCCAGCAAAACCATCATTAAACACTTCATTGTTCATTTAACTCTGTTAAGAAAGTAATAGTCACTGTGAGATAATTATCTGCAGCAGAAACAACAAACTTCCAAGGTGGAGGAAAAGAAAATTCAATTGAGAAACCAAAAGTAAAACCCAAGGGAAGTGACAGTTGTTTAAATCATCTACCGATGCTTCTTCCTTAAAAGACAGGCAATCTATATTCAAGCAAATAAGCCAGTGGTTTTATCGGATTCAAACTGTGTCTAATGATAGGGTGTCATGGCCCAGCTGAAGCTGGTGGAAGGCACAGTCACCTGACATGATGCAGATTGAAAAATACATTGTCATTAGGTGGAACTCACTGGAAAGTTAGTGATAAAATTCGCTTTGCTCTGTGGATAAGATTTCTTGGATGTCTATTTTTGAGGCAAGCAGTAATAACAGTATACAAGAGTATCAGTTTGACAAAGATAGAATATGCTTGAATGCTTCCTTTTAAAATCACAGCAAATAGATGGATGAAGCTAAACTAAGACTACACTCAACACCTGGCAAGTATTAAGCATTGATTCTTCACCATTCAGCTGCCAAAATTAAAAAACCCATATTATTAGCATTTGCAAATTAGGTATTTGGACTGCTTAAATCCCAATGAAATTAAAGTAGCAGGAAAATATTAGTAGGCAGTTAATTTCCTTAGAAAATGCATGCAAGATGTAAGATCACTTTTAAAAGGAAACAGGTAAATTATTTGGAATAGCACTTATATCTATGGACACTGAACATCAGTAAGTAATTTTTAAACATTCTGTGCTAAAGGCAATTAAGAAATCTCCTTGTTAAGCAGCTTGTAACTATAAAATGCCTTTGGCAGTCCAGAGTTCTACTGAAAAGCTGGAAGGGGAATTGGGGAGGGGGTACAAGAGTGGTTTCTCCTGCCCACATGCACACCTTTTATTTCACACAACCTGCAACTTTTAGACATGTCTACCTCTCAACTATCAAGCATGAGCAAACTGGACAGGTGCAAAAGCAGTACGGGGGGAGGGAGTAAATGGGAAAGGTAGATGGACAGAGGGACACAGACTGACTGTACAAGCTTGCCGTCCTCCAGAGAGCAAACTAAAAATGTTACAGAACAGTGGATTTACCAGCTAGCCAACTGTAGAGGAGAAAGACAAAGCCTACTCATGTGTTTGAAGATCAGAACCAGGCCCAAGGCTCAGCGACATCTTTGGAATTCACACCTACTTTCTTATTTCCTATATAAAATGTAAATTTTTTTTGCACTGAGGCAAGTACAAAAAGAATCAGTTTCTTGGCAGTTTCCCAAAAATTTACAATATATTTGGCTTTTTTCTATTTTAAAAGGTATAAAACCAGAATGTCCATGTATATGGCTTACTGGATGACTGGGTCAGCGGGCAGAAAGGATTCAGTGCTGTCTTCTTCCAGTGCAGCTTTGACTTTCTTCCCTGTAGCTTTGCTGAGGGATGTTTTAAGCTTCTTTGCTAGTTTCTTAGGAGTGTTTGTTATATATAAAGACTCCTCTGTACAGCAACTATACACTTCAACCTTCACCTGGAAATCTGGTCTTGCTTCATCACTAAGGGAGGGAGGGAGGAGAAAATTTCAGAGCATTTGTTAATAAACTGTGCATACAGCCAAGGAATGCTGTTGCTACTTTATATATTAAATAACATATTTCCAATCAAGGGAAGGAATGCCATAAAATTCAGGCACAGACATACATTAATATGGAATTAAGAACTAGAGTACACAGCAGTAAGTTAGTGTTGAAGTCATGAGATGAATGTTATAATTGAACCATAAACAATTACAAACAGGAAATTCAATGTTTAGGTTAAAAACTGGGGAAAAAAAAAAAACAAAAAAACAACGTTATGGAAATACACAGGCAAGACATTCAAACACACTTAAATCTGCCCTCTACTGTTACACAAAAATCACATGATTGAAAACCTATCCATATCTATGGTCCTAAATCAGACCAAACTGTTTCAAAGATATCTTAGTTGCACCCCACACCCTTCACATTACTGAAAAAAACCCGTCTCACTTAGATCAAACAAAATCTGTCGTTCATAACTTCACTTCCCCCTGCTGTGCCCTCCTGTCCACAGCCTTTCTCTGTTTTCAGTTCTACTCATTCTCTTGTTCTCAAGCTTAGTAATCCAACCAGAAGCCCAACCTCATCATGTCATTACACAGATGCCCGTAACAAAATCATCCCAAAAGCTTTTATGACAAGTCTTTCTTTTCCTACGGGGTACAAGGCAAGTTAGAGAGCCTGTTCTGCTTTTGTTGCAATATTTCACAGAAACTTGTAATGATCAAGTCTGGTATCTTTGAAGAAGCAGATTTAAATCTTTGTCCCCACTCTTAACTGGGACAGATGCTTGAGAGTTTAAAATATAATTTAAACTCAGTTTTCAGGATCCTGATTTAAAATTTGCAATAGTTTTGGCTTTCCAGTCATTCTCAGGAGATTAAATCTAAATTGTTGATATAAAAATAAAGGGGGGGAGGGAAGTTAATCACATGCTTAGAGAGGTGTAACAGAACAGGAGGTGTTATGTGAGGAATGAGGCTGTAGCCTGTTGTACAGAATAATACTTAAAACACTGGGTGCAATGTTTATGCCTGTACTTTCCTAACACTTTCAGGTTTTAGCATTAATTTAATTCAATCCTTGAGATATAAGTTAATCTCTTTATATGAAGAAAAAGGCTTCAGCGTGGCAAAAATTAAAAGAAATAGAAGAAATTAAAGATCAAGTGGCACATCCACAACCAGCATCATTCTGTACCCAAAACCTAACCTTCCAGAGGTGGGGACCCACCACCCACTACAATGAACAGAACCTGTACTGATTGCCCACAACAAAACCTACTGGACCTCAGCCAGTCTGACTGATAGCCCATGCCCATTCAAAAGAAAACAGCAGTATTTGTACTTCATTCAAACAGAATTAAATTATACTCACAATATGGTTACATTTTCAAAACAGATATCTGTTATTGCTTTATCCACAATAGTCACCTCAGTATCAAAAACCTCAGCTCCCATTCTGAACAAACAAAAAACTGCATAGCGCTGTGATTCTGGAGAGAGCCAAAGAAAGGTTTCATTAGCCACACTGCACATCACAACACTACATGCTTCCAGTAAACAAAAGTATACAAAATGGTAATCCACATCTCTAAGGAACTGCCCTCAAATTCTTCCCACCATAAAGTTGCATCATAGGATTTTATGATAATTGACCTATCAAAGTTGCTGCTGTATAGCTAGAACAACATCCACAGAAGGAGAAAAATGCCTATCTCTATACTCAAACTTGAGTAATCAGGTGTAGCTTGTGCTTCAAAAATGTTAGTAAAAGTGTAATTTTTTTTAATAAAACAGATTTTATGCACAAAAACCCACAAAACCCTACCATTTGATCCAAAGTCTGTATTATTTTATGGATGTACTATATAGGATTAGACTATTTTGCCATGCTTTGCCCCTCTGACCCTATTGAAAATCAAAATGAAATCAATGCCAGGTGACAGCTGGAACAGATTTAGGGTTAATCTCCATGACACAGCAAAATGCATGTACTTGAAGACTAACCAATAATACACTCAACACCAACAGACAACTTTCATTTAAATTTCTCACTGGAAACAGGCTCCAATATACTCTCTCAACTGTAGACAAGACATAGAACAATGTGTTTAATCAGAAGTTTCTCAGTTAACCATTTAATAACTTTTTTGTCACTTCTTCTGGAATTTTTCCTCAGTTGGACTCTTCAGAGACCAGGCTTTAAGTGTAGAAAAGCACAGGACTTTCAACTAACTTGCTACAACAAACAACTTCAGGTAATGAGCATTTACAAAACAAAGAGTAAAATAGGGATCTAATGAAAGGTCAAAGAAGGGGTTGAAATGAGTATGGACTTTCCCATTCAGTTTAAATTTCCAGGCATAAGCAATTGCTTATCAGAGTACATACTTTCTTTGTTGCTGAAGTGATCAGAGCCTTTCCACATTAATGGTATTCGAATATCTAAAGGTGGAGGAAAAAAAAAAAGGTGGAGAAATTAAGTTTTAGTCAATACTCTAGGTTTGTGATCAAAAAGTTTCTTGTTTCTTTCTCTGATGTTCTGGTGGTAAGAGAACCTTCCAGCCAAAGAATAGCATAACTATTCTAAGTTTATTATCCATTTCTAAAGAAAATTCATCAATTTAAAGTGCCATTTTTGTTAGAAATTATGATAGAATAAAGAATATTTTAAATCTCATTTGAAAGTACCTGAAATCACATCTCAGAGTGGCTGTGCAACATAGTTCTGAGGGGTATTCTCTGAGGCCAATACTATGCATACATGTAAACGGAAACTCCGCTTGCCCTGTGCTGGAAACCACTCATCCCACTGCAAGAGGAAAACCTTCCTGATTTAATGAGAAGGCTGGGGTACTTATACTGCAAACATTTAAGTCTTGTTTTGCTAACCATAGACAAAAGTAGCACCTGCAATCACATTCCCAGTTAGAACTGTCTTACTCGGCATAAAAAGAGTTTAGAAATCTCTTTTTTTTTAACGCAAAAATATCCTTCTACTTCAGAACCATAGCAGAGAGGTAATTACAGAACTGTTATTTTACATCATGTCTGTCATTTTAATATTAGGAAAGCATTTTCTTCAATAAATTTTCCAATCTATCTACTCAATCCAACCCAGTACTGAGTGACATTTTCCTCCAGTTTTGAGAAATCAGGTTTAGACAATGTTTCCTCTTAATCCCCTGTTAAAAGACAAATGCGGTGGGGGGTTTATAAATCCAAAGCTGGTTTCTAAAGTACAATGATGCTATTTAAAAGTATATGCAATATATTAAGTGACACATGATGGCAGCAGTGAACAGCACAAGCTCAATTGTCTTCTGATGAAACCTCTCAATGTTGTCATAAAGGAGCGTTGCTGACTCCAGTGTTGATCTTCTTATGAGGCAGATGGAAAAATACACATACAGGATGCTAAGATGCAAAACAGTGGTGGTATTTTAGCAACAGATTGTCATATATTCCTACAGGGGTTTACCCACAAAACTTCTTGTTGATTTAAGTGAAACCACATACCGTCACTCTGTCGCAGAAGTTAAATGAAAAATTCAAATTTAAGTTAATTTTGATTGTGAGACATCTTATTATAAATGCTATTTCTATTTTGAAACTTTGAAATGAATCTATTCCTAAGTGTTCATGAAAACTAACAAATATTCAGCTTTGGACTGCCACAACTTCCTAAAAACCAATACTTCACCATGTTCTGAAACTGATTTTCACTTGTAAAGGTGCATTTGCATAGTAACTATTTCTAAAAAGNATATATATATGTGTGTGTGTCTGTCAGACACAAAGCACAGAATGTTTCTTTCCTAAAAGACAAAGGTCTTAAATTTACATAAAAATAGTTACAAATAAAAGCCTTTTCCCCTTCTTTAATCATAGCAAACTCTGAATGACAATTTTAATGCGCTCAATAGGCCTTGTTAGAAATTACAGTACCAGATTAAAGATTATTTCTGTATGCCACTTCCAATATCTTGCTAGCTGAAAAATTTACACCTTTGTCAGAAAATCATCAGGATACAGATCATCAATTGCTTGAACAAGTTTAACATGATACTTGTAAATCAGCTTTCAATTCATTCTTGGATGGAAAGAGCTGTCATTTATTGAAAGCTAAGATCAATTTTCACACACCTTAGTTTCAGTTACCAGTAGCTGTAAATCCACGTGGATGCAAATTGGATACATTCAAGCACTACAATTAATAACATTTAAAGCCAATGATTCCTTTATAAAATTACTTTATAGTATGATCATGCTTTTTGTTTAACATTTAATATATTGTCTTCTGACAAAAAAAAATAAATCAATTGATACAATAACATAAATTACATGATTTATTCACACATGGGGGATGGAAAAGTGAAAATGTGGATTAAGGAATGCACTCCGCACACTGTATCCAACATATACTTGCTTTCTGCAGGAGCACATTCCTCCATAGTCCTGCACAGCTATTCCTGAACTCTTGGTGCTGATCACACAACCCCATTCCTTCTTTTGGTAATAGTCTGTGCTTCTGGCATGTACTAACCATAAGATATGCTAAGAGATTTATAAGTGGGTGGATTACTTGATGGTGGAAAATAAGGACTTAATAACAGGTGATCTATAGAAAAACCAAATTTCTCATACTAAAAACAGAGTCCTTAAAAAAAATCGGATTTTCTAAAAATAGCAGAAGTGTATTGTATGACCCTAAAGTCTTCACTGCAGATAACTCTCCAAATCCAAAGAAAGGTGCAACCACAGCAGAGATAGGCAAACAGATGCTTTCATCCAACTAACATAAGGAGGAAAGACAGATACACAGCCTGCAAACAGCTGTGCTGGCAGAAAACATTATTGAACCATGTGCTCATCACTTTTCTTCTACTAGAAGTTACCTTGCTTAAAGATATGTCAAAATATGCAGAATTAACAGAAATGGTTTCAGTAGTGAGCCCTTCTACACTATTTTATTCTTAACAAAGCTGGTCAGGGAGCACAAACAGACCTGTTAGCAAAGCTGGCAGAACAGCCACAGGAATGCTGAATGTAGTAACATCCACAACAGGCACAGGCAACAAAAACAATAGATCCACAGCACCGAAGCTTGAGAACAGGTTAGCAAAGTGTACCAGTCCACTAGAAACAGCTGTTAAATATTGTTGTTACTAGCCTGCATTGAAGCCATACCACTATACCTTTGCTCTGGTCAAGTAACCTGCATTGCCTAAATAGCATTTGTGTACTAGTTACAATACTGCCCTCAATTTGTTGGACATACCCTGTATTATCACTGCAAAGTCGGTTGTTATGGGGAGAAAAAACTTCTCAGTACATTCATTTATTTAGCTTTGAAATGCAGGGGAAAAAAAAGTATTTTCCTCTGTGGAAGGCCCTGTAAGTAAAACGGAAATACACGGCAGGATCTTCAAAAGCATGTGTGTGACTTTAGCACAAGTCTCCCTGAAGCACTGGTGGATTTATGCCTCTGAACCACACACACACTTTAAAAATACCATCTTGTTTGTATAGTTTGTATTACAAGCCACTGTGCAGCCAATTAGCTCCTTAATGAAGTGACTACTCAGCCACTTACCTGATATGGCAACCTTTGCGCTACATGGCACCCGGTCTTTTGTCCTATTTTCTGAAGACCTGCCGAAAAAAGGAAAGAAAAACAAGATTTGATATCCGTGCATTTCAACACTTAAAACTCAACCCTTTAAATGCAAAAAAATTGTCAAGATTTTAATATTATAAATCATTTCAAGTGCTTTTCTTTAAAGTGAATTTTGGTATCTCTGGTTTAATACATGAGACATTAGTTTCTTAAGGATAATCTGGAAGGAAGGTATACTATCAATTTCCTTAATTCCCCAGAAGATTTTACTCCAAAGATTATGTAACCTGGGTGTTAAAATACAAGTAGATTCATCTTCCTTGTTTTTTCCAGCTCCAACAGGATCAAACACGTTATCAGTTTTTGCTTCTGTACATATCAGCAAACTTAATTTATCACTTCTATTATTGTTTAGAGAATTGCCTCCTTCTCCATTAATAGAGACTAATTATAAAATGTTGCATTGCTAACATTGTGATTTTACATGCAGGCCGACAGTTTGCTAAACAGCCAGAGCGTGGACCTCAAGGACAACCTGAAATTGAATTTAAAAAAAAATCTGTAGATAATGAGTAACAAGAATGCTGTCCTTACATCTGCCACTGCTCCTAAAACCCAACTAGATAAGGAGAAATGAAAATTTGTAGCTGTTACCAGTATAATGACTTCCAGAGGAAGTTAGAATAACTTCGCAGCTCACAGTTTACAGACCCATACAACAAGAAATGGGAACAAAATCCACTTGAAAACCCTAGAATTTTCTCTCTCAATCGTGATTAAGTTTTCATCAAATTCCAAAAGAAAGAACTGCAAATGGACTATCAACTATCAAAGATACAATTTAAATGATAGAGAAATGACTCCATAGTATGTGCCTCTTCTAATGACTTCAGCTGAAAATTCCTGAAAACAGAACTCTAAGCCATGCATGCCAGTCACAAATCAAGCAAACAATACACCTGTTCAGATCCATCTCAACCCTTTCCAAACACGTGCAATCACCATTCTGTGATCACTGGTATCAAAGACAAGGAGTTGAGTAAATCAGGATATATCCATACTTGATATAATTCCACTGGTAAAAACATAGATACTTCATCACTCTAAGGATCATTTAGTAGAAAAAGCAATACACCCACAATAATTACAGAATACCACACTTTTATGTGCTAGTTTTCAAAATCAACTTTCAGATAGAAAATGCAGCTCTTTCCTCTAATGAATTTCTCCTATAAAAGCACATTTCTAAAAACTAGAGTAGCAGAACTGCTTTGACAGATACAATTAACTGGAGCCAAGCATATATTCAAAGATTTTCTATGTTAAACTGCAATATAATATTTCATCAAACTAATAACCTGAGAGCAATAGTGTCTCTGCACCATGATTCCCAACACTGCAACGAAAATATATTCCACTAGGAAAAGAATTATAACACTAATCAAATAAAACACTCATACTTTACCTCCTTTAAGAGTTAAAACGTGAGAATATTTTCAACCAAATTTTCTTACTATTTAGTGTTGCTCTTATCACTTCGCTGTAGTTAACACAAGTGGCCAGCAGAGGGTACCAATTAACCATGATGATTCTATCATTAAAGGGCCCCTAATAACAACTGAAGTAGAAATAGGTATATTCTAACTCCGGTAGTTTTGTTTTGTTACTTCAGTCTTGGTTAGGTACCTTTTGTATGCTAAAGGTAAGCAAGGAAATATGTCTATTGTATTACTTGATACTGAATTAAAGTTTAATGTCAATTAAAAAATCTACCCATAAAAGTATGACTTGTATTTACTTTTCCAAAGTGAAAAGAAGATAAAGGAATAGTCTTTTAAAGTAATGTTTTAATGTAGCTGTAATACAGCTACATTATTCTGGACAGGTGGCTAAAATTTCACGTAAGTAAATGCCTGCGTCACACTGCTGCCTTTGAATTCGAGCAGTCACTCACCGTTCCTCAGGCCTGCACGGGTTCAACTCCTCTGTCTGGCTCCGCAGCTGTGCCCTGTACGCCCGGATGCGTGCATTGCAGACCAGCAGGCTCTTAACGGCACGCAGGAGCTGGTCCTTCTGTGTGCTCACTGCCAGCAGTTTACAGATGCCTTCGCGCATGCGGATCTCAAAGTCGATCTTCTCTTGGATGTCACGTTCCTAGAGATGCAAAAAAACAAAGGGTTAAACAAAACAACTAACAACATCCTGAATTTTTAACAGGCTCTTCTTACTTCACGGTTGGGACAGAAAACTCTTAAGTTTTAATTATGTGCAGCTATTGCAATAATTAGTGATTGTAAGAAAGATTGTAGTTCTCTCTTCAGGAACAAAAGAGTAAAACAAGGGGTGCAAAAGATTCATTACACCCACTATGCACGCAAATTCCAAACCAGGGAGCAAGATGAACTCCCTGTAGCATCTGAAAGTTATATGTGTCATTCACAGAATAATAACACATGACCTTTGAGAGGCCTAACTGAACAAAACTTATAAATTAACACCCCACCTTTTGCAGCAATCCCTATTAAATAAACTTTAAACTGAGAAAAATGTCTTAGACATTTGAAATCAGAAATTTAACTTGATTACCACTTTGGCCATCTTCAAAAGAATTAAGAAAATGTGGGGTTTCTTTCACGTCTGGTTGATATCAAATTCAGGCAACAGAAGAAGCAAAAATAAAGGAGGTTATCCTAATATTTGACTGTTTCAAGCCACAAACAAAGTCAGACAACTCTGGTAGCTTCAACACTATACAGGGATCATACCATGCATGCTTTTCATTCAAAGTATGAAATAAGCTAAACTTGCCTGACAAGTCACATGAATTCTTCCATCACTGTTTTCTGAAGGAGCAGAGTTTCTTAAAAGATATTATAAAAACTTATGGAAAGACAACTTTTTCCTGCCTACTTAGAGAGAAAACAAACATTTACAAGTGTGCATTATTCCTCACTTGCTGCTTCAAAGAGGTCAATCCACACTGAGTCAGAAGATAAGTAAGGTGAAGGATCACAATTTACTGGCTCCCAAAGGTGCAGTGGATGCCACTGATGACCAATACACACTTCCTTGTTAGGTGACCATTCCTGGCCAAACCAAACATTTCTGGCAGGTGAAGAAGAGTGTTGTCACTGTATTGCAGGGCTGTATTGCAAATGTATTGCAAGTTAGTGATGAGTGAAAGTTTGTGAACAGCGAGCAAGAGTATCCCAGGTACCTCTGGAATTAACAGGATTGTGTCAGTTTTCAGTCTGAACCCAAAACAAGTGTTTTGGTGATGGATCTAGGAGCAGTTGCCTGAAACTTGTGGTACAGTTTCTCATTTTCCTCAAGTAATAAAGGAGGTGGGTTCCCCCCTCCCAAGATGATAAAGACCCCAGACTTGTGCAACCAGGCAAATTTATGTTCTATGAATCTGCCAGTGTTTAAGGCAACTTGTCACACTGTGAGAACACAGATAATGAGCATACACCACCATGACCGAGGAAACTAATAAGGGTAGAGAACTCTCCAGAAACTAAGGACTCTCAATCAGATACCCCATGAGAAACACCTGGAACACACAGAGGTTATGATGACACAGGCTCTCTGGCACCAGTGAGTTGTTTTGTGTTGAACAGCTCCCAGAGCTCACATCAGAGTTGTTTTCCATAAAAGTTTTGCTGGTATTTCCTACAGCTGATATATGAAGGCCTGAAACTAGTTTGGGACTAGATTACCCCAGTTTTCCCCCTCGGGATTTGCTTTTCAAAGTTTCAATCACAATCACAGCAAGATAAAGCAGGACACCAACACCTCTGCATCCACAGCATCTGCTTCTCTAGCCACATTTTTTCTCAGGGCTCTTCCCAGGAAAGAAAAAAAAAAAAAAAGTTAAAAAAAAAAGCAGCAGTAAATAGCTTTCTGACAATCTTTTATTCTAGTCAAATTTTACAGTTATGAAAAACTAAGCAAGGCCCACACCTGCCTCTAAGAAATAATTACTTATTCTTTGAGCCTAGGCTAATAAATCAGCGGCTATAAAGCTCAGAAGAATGAAATAGTACTTCCCCAGGGCAGCAGCCTTTGTTCTGCCTCAGCACCTCTTCACATCTATCACTTGCCACGTAACTATAGTGAGGAAATAAACACTCCTAGTTTGGGGCATCTGCATGGATCCATACTGGGACTTCTAGGACTACAGAAAGCATTCAGTCCATGCTACATCTCAGCCAGGCTCACATAAAAAATTCTGGACTAGCTGGGCCACAGATTAAATAACTACACCATATAAATCTCATCTGAAGGAAGAACTTAGCAGGCTGATTTGGAATGCATGGAGTTCTTTGTACCTACCAAAAATGACTGGTCAGCTTTTCTTTCTTTTCCCATTCCTTCTAAAAATATGAGCACACCATCTGGACTTTGAGGAACGACACAGCACTGCTTTGCCATATGTTGTCTACTATGCACGGTTTCCCTCCCGATCTCCATCCTTCCCCACCAGTGGCAGCAGAACCCAGACAAGATTACCAATAGCTGCTACAATTTTCAGCCCCACACCCAGGAACTGCCTCAGCAACACTTCCAGAAAGTGTCTTTGTATCCCCCACCTAAGTATACCAAGTGTAACAAATTTCAAAGGATTTCTAGTAGTACATAGGTAATGCAGTCACAAACCAAAAACTTCCAACAGCAGCTGAGAAAAATTATACCAATACTGCTGAAGGCAGGACAGATTGACTTTTTTCTTCATTTAATTACTAACTTAATCACAGGCTTTCAGAATCTTGTTCCAAAGTACACTTCTGATTTACTGCCACAGTGTCTTACATCTAAACCCTTTACGTCTGCTATATTTATTTAAAATAAGCAATAATCAGGCAGTGAGTACTCTTCTAAAACAGGGGCTGTGAAGTCAAGACACCAACTTGGGCACTTTGTAGCTGGATACAGGAACGAGCATTTGGCGCAGTTGACCGACGCAGCTTTACAGACACTGCCGAGCTCGGCTGGTTCAGGGTTTTAACTGACACGAGGTTTAAAAAACAAACAAACAAACAAGCTAATTGATCGGAAAACCAATAGCTGAAAGACTGAAGAGAGGCGAAAGGGCCCAGCCCCGAGCGCCTGCGGAGGGTGAGTGGGATCTCAGCCCTGCCGTGCCGGGGCAGCCGTGCGGCCGGATGGGGCTCGGCGGGCACGGACCGCCCCCCGCACCGCCCCGCGGGCACCGGGGATGCAGCTCTGCTCGTCCCTGCTCTGCCTGCCCTGCCCGCCCGGCCACGCCACTCACCATCCCCGCAGGGCTCGGACCCTCCATCCTCCCGTCTCGCCCTCCGCGGCGCCGCCGTTCAAACCTCCCGCCCCCGACAACGGCCGCAGCGGGACCGCCCCCGGACCGCCCCCATCCTCCGGGCACACCGCCCCCGGACCGCCCCGCATCCTCCGGGCACTCCGGGCACGCCGGGCACGGGCCCGAGCGCCGCTTTGGCTCTGCAGGTGTGCCTTGGTGCTGCAGACTGTTGCTGACAGCAGCATTAAAGCCGCGTAGCCAGTGCCAGTAATAAAGGCCAGGACAAAACCTCTGTTGGCTCCTCGTTCCTCGTTCATCTACTTTCCTGGAAAACGCCAGTCTGTCTCTGTGTTGAATACTCTTTAGGGGAGCTGGAAGAAGAGGCTCATGGCAGCCTCCGCAGACACTGCCGCTCCGAAGCATGCAATTCATTTTTAAGTGTTCTTGGTTTTCTGCAGTTCAGCTAATTATGCATCTTTAATGTGATGGCACTTCAATAGCTGCGCTAGTAGCATGTATTGTGGAAAGTATACTATACAGTTATATACTGAATAAGTGCATTCATTATATTATTATATATTACATTAATAAGTGCAATCCAATTTTCATTGAATTGACTGGAGAGGAATGGGAGCCATCTCTTCTCCTGCTGCCAGTTTTGTAGCTCTGTCTTCAGCAGATGAAACAAATGAGCCAAAATAGTGTCTCCCATCCATCCCTCATCCCTGATTTCTTAGCTTTCCTCTCTGAATTCCTTCTCAGCAGGTGATGGTCAGAAGCACAGATCCTCATTCCTTCACACATGGTTGTCAACATTTGTGGGAAGTAAAATGTGCTGGAATGAGTGAGATGCACAGTGTTGCTAACAGCTTTCTACAGAAGACAGAAGTCTCCAGGCTAACATATGCTTATTTAAAATACAAGAAAGTGCAGTTAGAAAGGAAAAATTTTACAAGCCTCATTGCTTGGTGAGAATTTCACATTAGGTGCTCTGCAGCTCTGCTTGCCCCGTGACATTTACAACCAGGGCACAAACACAGGGGGCTAGCCTTGAAGGAAAATAATGAGCTTCTGGATCGCAGAGGATAGGGAGCTCTGCTTCCCTCCAAAGTGTTCAAGTCTCATCTGAAAGCAGAGATGGCAGCAGCAGCTGTTCAGCAGTTCCTGACTCCACCTTGGGCCATGTTTCTTGGGGTAAGGAGGCATTCAGAACTTCATTAAATACCTTCATCCCAGGCTGAAGTGACAATTGGCACAACACATGCCACAACTAGGAAGCCCTATCCTAGGTTATTTATTTATAGATGCTGTTTTTCCCCATGTTTAGGTACTCCCTTCTGTTCTTTAGGTACTGTGGCTTTCCCAAAAGAAGTCTTTCTTCAGTACACACAGTGGAGAGATCCCATCAAGGACGCAAAAGGCTTTTCCTTAATCAGGGTATGATCCTTAAAGCTGCATATAGGCAGACAAGATATCTAAGAGTAGGTTTGAGGGAGATTGAAAGGAAAGTCTACATCTAATCCTGGTGCTTCGTGGATCCCGTCACAAACCTTGGGTTCCCATCCCTGCTGCAAAGTTCAGGATTTCAGACACATCAAGAGAGACCAAATGAGGGGAGAAAATGAGATGTCAAATCAGAGTGCCCTTTTGATTCACAGTAAGGCTTATCTCTTAAGGTGTGGTCTGGTCTCTCTTGAATCAGTCAGAGATGGGATTTCAGCCTCAAAAATCTTCAGGTGATTCTTCAAGGCTACAGAAGAAAACTAGAAACAAGCAAGTCACAGAGTGGAATTGAACCAAACAAGTGAAAGTCCCAGTTTAACTGAACTGCATTATCCTTGAAGCAATGTTTGACCAAAGTAAGTGAGGCTACAGTCTCAACTAGTATCAATGGTTGAAACCTTTTGACAAGTTTGATGTAAAATGTGGGAGCAGCTGAAAATGGCAATCCTACTGTAGAGATAAATATGAATTGCTGTAACTTTTCCTTGCACAAATTCATTCACCAACTCATAAAGCAGTGCACTACCACAGAAAACTAATACAGCCTGTGAAACAGACACACTAAAACACTTCCCACCCAGCATCATCCCAAGCAGTTCAGGCTAGACTCCTGGTTCAAGCCTGGATCCACTGATTCAAGCTTTCCAGAAAAATCCTCTCCAAGACTCCTGAGAACAGCTGTCTCAGGTGTGCCCTATTTTGCCAAAAACCAGAGTGGTGACATGGATGCAATAAAAATCACTGCAAAAGGAAAAGTTATGCCCAAAATTATTGCAGGCAATCAGCATCTCTGAAGGCATTTTTGCTGGTGGTGTAGACAGTTCCCAGGAATTTGTGGCAGCTGCCCAAGAATTTTAGAAGCTAATTAGCATGCTTTTGCAGTACAGTCTGTTCAGCAAATCCTAGCCTTAATAAAGTCCCAAAATGTGACTGCTAGCAGCATAAAGAACCCATGCCCACAGCCCTTACACGTTCCTACTGACATTGACCTGAATTGGAACCCTTAAGAAATCAGTGGGAGTTAAATGTGTAGGACTTGGCCCCAAGCAACACAAATAGTATCTTCTCAAGGTCAGTGCACACCTGCTCTTTGGATGCTTCAAATGTCCAGTTTTCCACCACATTAGGAACATGTTACTGCAAAGTCCAGCTTTTCACACTCTTGCACCAGTTTCTGCTTTGGTCCTCCTTTGCATTCACTTTCCAGAGACATTCGTTTTTTTTCATTATAAAATCAAGCTTCATAATTAAGAGGATCTGTCAGATGCTTAATTAAAAAATTAAACATTTCACCAGACTTCTAGTTCTGTCTTTTAAGGGAACATGAGACTGAGGCTTTAAAAGGCATTTCTGCAGGTTTTGTACGAGGAGAGATGTTTTCTCCACACTCCAAGTCTAACTCCAACAACGCTCTCCTGCTGCTGTTGCAGCACACAAACTAACTTGACATAAAGAAGGCTTTACACTATCTATATTATCAGGAGATCTGGGATACAGCTAGCAATTATTCTGCTCCCTAATTGAGGAGTAATCCCAGCAGACAGCAACAATAAAAAAGGAAGCACTGTAACCGTATTTTTTTCTCCAGACAAGCCTCCACTGAAGGGCAAAGAAACCCAAAGCACAACCTACAAATCAAGGAAAATCCTGCACAGTCACTGCTGCTAGTGCAGAGAAGTCAGAAGGGGATAAGGGTGAATTAAATAGGGGATCTATATCCTGCCTTCTGGGGTTTCTTAAGACATTTTTTTCAGATGAATCATACAATCCTTTTATTTGCCACTCAATTTCCATTGCAAAACATTTGGCTTCCTTGTAGTATTATGGAAACTGGATAGCAGAGGAAAGATCATTGTCTATCTAAATCACTGCTCTGCTCAAGTGTTAGATCAGCATATTACTTTAAATGTGAGGCCCATCATTTTGGTTTAGCAGGTACAAAGTGTCTACACCTACTCTTGACAGCACTGCGGTATTTTTCTTGATTTCTTACTTCCCACAGCTTGCTACACCTACTCCTTGAATAACACCAGAGTGTGCCAGTAAAAATCTATTCAATTCCTCTTCAGATTTATCCTAAATGGAAATATATGAAGATTTGTATTGGAGGCATGGGAAAGAATTTGCAAAGGCTTTTTATAACTGACTTCTACTTATTTAATTTTAAACTGAAAAGCAGACTGTTGCCATTGATTGCCACTTACTTTTGTTACTGGTATATGACTGGTATGTGACCATCATAGATTTCTCAAATGGGCAGAGACTCTGGAATTTAGGGTATTTACCCGAAGGCTTACTGGAGTCTCAGCAACTCAATTCTTCATTTCAGCCTGCTGAGGTCAGTTGAAGTCTTTCAATTCTCATAGCTGGGCAGAGGGGCAACATGTAGTCCTACAAAACAAATTAAATATGGGTAACTACCTTATTGTAATGCGCTTCAGTTTCAGTTTGATAGGATAAGGTGAAAATTAATCATCTGGCTACAAGGATTTCCTAGAGATTCTACAGTGTCACTTTCATATCATGCTTTTTGCCATCTCTGTTGGGTGTACAGTCCCATTTGATATCTTGTGCCTTTACTGCAGGTGGTGTTTGGTGATCCATCTGAGACAGCTGCATCCAACTCTTTCCTGGGCAGCGTGCTGGTGAAGTCACCAGTTTGGGTCCTGGGAAAATCTAACTGGGCACTTTGTGTGCTGTTTCAGGATCAGGTCTGTTATGATTTTTCCCAATTGATAATTGCACACCCAAGTGAAAAGTCACTGGGTCATTTAAATGGATTGCTATTTTGGATTTGAAAGGGGGAATAAGTGCACAGAGAAAACCACAAATCTAAACTCCTCTATGAGAAAATTATGACAGAAAAACGCCTTCTTTTGATCAGCAGAGGACTACCATGTATTGCTGAGGGGATTGACAAAGTTTGTTTTTTTGGTTTCTTTTTTTTAATCTGAAAATAGGTACAGGCTGATTATCTGCAGATGGTCTCTGTTTTCCTCACATGATTTAGAATATCTCTGCAGAATACAATGCTTGACAAACAGTCTCTGCCTGAAGTGAGTTTGTAGTCTGGTCTGACTTTTTCCAGGTACTGGAATGCAGGTATCTAGGGAGAGAAACATGGCACAGCAATCTGCTCTAAAGGCTAATGAAGTAAATAGTGACTGTTCCTTACCAAGGCACATCTTGAGGTGACAGCTGTTGTCCCAGATAACTGAGGCACAATAGACCAGTGGACTAGTGAATCAATTTCTTTGCATTTCATACACTTGCTGGATTGATTTGTTCCTGTCTCAAGAAGGATATTCAAAGGAGAATCCATACTTTACTGCAAACTCTCACTTTGCCTCAAGAAGTGTTTCTCATCAGTAAGAGATTGCTTTGTCTCAACAGTTACCCCAATTACATTTGGGGCTATAACCATCTGCACCTCTGTAGTTCTTCCTGCCTTGCCACAAGGCTATAGTTTTTCTGCATTTTTTAAGTCCTGAACTGGGTTCCAGCTGCATAAACAAGCATTTGTCATATGGATCAGGAGAAGGAAGAGTGAGACAAAGCACGAAGGATTAAGACAAGTGTCATTTCATGAAAATATAACTGTAAAATCCAAATAACATCTCTTTAGTATCAACATACTTATTGATATGTGCAACATAATAACCACTTGTGGTTGGAAATTTCTATCAGAGGTTTTAAGCCTCTGATTCTTAAGGAAAATCTGCCTTGCAAATTATGTCCTGTTTCTTACAGAAATAAATACTGAAAAAATATTGCGCATTCATCCACTCAAGAGCTTAAAGAAATACATCCATATGGGTAAGAGGATTTAAATTTTTAGATCTGACAGTTAATTTTCTATTCTGAGTATCCCTAGTCCCTGTGTCTCCACCAAACTTCCCCCTAAATACAATCTCTTCCTTTGTCCCTGTGCAGAGTGCAATACCACTGTGAAATAACTTGCCTCCATGAAACCTCAAAAGAGCCATAATGCAGCAAAAAGCATTTGCCATGGCACAGCAGATCCTGGGACCTCATCAGGGTTGTAAGGCTGTTCCTAGGAATAAGCCCAGTGTCAGAGACAACATCTTTTACAGAGGCAATGATTCACTGCAGTGTTGGATTGAAATTGTCAATTCACATGTAGGAGGGACTAAAATATTATTTTCATAACATAAAAAGATCTAAGAAGAGAAACTTGCTGCAAAGGACACTATGCCCTCTGGACACCCCACAGCCAAGGTGAGGGGCTGCACAGCTTCTCTTCGAGCTCACCACAGTTTCATTGCAAGAAACCAGTCAAGCTATTTGAACCCTTGCTCCAGTTCCCCTTGAAATCAAACCATTACTTCATCCATGGGAGGAGATGAAATTGGGTTGTACCTGTGCTCTCCTCAATGCGAGATGGAAACATTTCTTGCTAATTATAGTATTTTTTTGCCAAATAATATGACCCATTTTTCCTCGCCATTGTGAAAAATCAGGGGTTGAGCAGCTAATATAAGTAACTACATTCTGCTTGAGGTTGGTTTGTCAGAGTTTTCTGTCATCCATCTAACCATCTTACAGCCTGTCAAATGGGTTGAAACAACTCTTCATGTCACCATTAGCATTTTAAATTATAAATTATGGTAACAATAAATAGCACCTCATGTTTTTACAGACAATTTCATCTGGAAGAATAAAAATAACTAGTTCTGCCTGAATGCATGCATGACTTACACACATGCACGTATTTACTTTTTTATTCAGTTCTAATAAGTTATTTCTAAAACTTGACTCTAATGGTGTGTTTGTACAGTATCATCAAAAAGCAATCCTCCTTTTTAAAGAAAAAACAACAAACTGCAAGTAAATTTTTCATAACAGGTTCTTTCAACAGCTGATGCACACTTAGAGGGGAAGTTATCCAAGTCTGATCCAGGACACAGAGGATCACCTGTTTAAAATAATTCCCAAATACTTCTGTACAAACAATGTTTGTACACTAAGTCAGTTTTAACCAACAAGTCAAAAATCTCTGCTTTCTTTTATTCTTTCCCTGTTGGGAAATGTCTTTCATGTTCCTGTCCATCAAAAATCTCTGCGACACTGAGTCACCCTACTTGCACAGATAAGGCATTAGATTTTGTGAGAGAAAGCACGAGTGAAAAAGCAAGCCCATACGTAACATGAAGATCATTTTTACTTAATTTATTTTATAGTGTGGACTCTCACAGTCTTAATTTTTTGAAAATACCCCTTCTCTGTCATACAGTCCCCTCCTGACCTGTATTGATTTCCATCTGTCAAACACCAGCCCAGGAGGGAGCTTTGACAGGTATGAGTGGGCTCTTGCTCCAAGTCTCTCCCATACTTTTAGTGAGGGATGTGTTCTTTCACACACATATATGTGTTGTTACAGCTGCCTGCTACAGACCAGTACCTGCTCTTGCTGGATGGATTTAAATAGGATTGGCACCACCAGACACTGAAGCACCCAGAACTTCACTGTCAGCTTTCATGCAGGCAGTACACATTAGTAATCTGAACAAGCTTTCTCATCACCACTCCAGTCACACACATTTTTAGGCATTCCTTCCACATTATCTTACTACATGGCACTGCTAGGTTGGTGGAGAACAACTGAATATTTGACCATTTTAGGGGTAATAAGTTTCATACACATTTGGTACCGTGTTGGTTTACATGCTACCAACTGCACTTCTCTGTCAGTTGTCTCAACAGCCAGCTAGAAAGTCACCCATAGCAAACAGGCTTCTCCAGGCTACAGCTCTGAGAATCAGATTGTTGTAAGGGATGAATCATTCCCTTGTTGCCAATGGTTTCACCTCTGGGTATCCCTAAACTAAATTTACTGATCTAACCAAATAGCCTGAATTTCGGATAAAAAGGTTCAAGAGAGAATGAGCAGCAGACTCAAATCCTGGGTAAAATGGCAGCTTTCATGTAAGTCTTGGAGAGAAACTGAAGGGGGAATTTTGCATGCTGGGAAGGCTCACCTGAGTTTAACATAAGCACTAGTCAATCTGGAGATGGATGGGACTAAGCTCCATTTGGATGAGATCAGTTTGGGCTCAGTTCCTGCTCCCTGTGAGAGGATCCTTGGCTGCAAATCATATCAAGTTAGCAGCCATCTGGGGGCAAGAAATTTGAGAAAAAGACAGAAAACACCATGCCACAATACATTTTTTGCTGTGCTGAAGACAAGTTTTTTCAGTTCCCAGCCTCAGATGGAGCTAGAAGTGTCTGCTCTCACAGCCTTTAAGACCTGCTGCCTGAAGGACAGATGTGTATGTGAACATCTGTTTTCAGGAATCTTTTAACATATCAATTGCTACTTACGGTTCAAATTTTAAGTGTGTCTATGTTTTCATTGCAGATGTGGCAGTGTCAGGAGCATAATATTTCCCAAGGACTGTGCCTTTTATTTATTTAATTTTTCCAAGGATACATATCTGTTAAATTTTAAATTATCCAGAGCATTATGTTTTCTACCTCCATACATATCTTTGGCTCATTGCACTTTTTAGCCCCTGTGATGTCATGAACTTCAGAGCCTTCTTTTGAAAGGAATCTGCTTTGTGCAGGTAACCACTGACAGAACCTTCTCACGTGCTCACAGGCAGTGCCTGCAGAGTGGTAAGAGTTAAAGATGATCCATCACCTTGCTCTCAACACTGCAGATTTTGCAATTGCAAAGGGTAGCATTTGTTATAACAATAAAAATAAAATTATCCCTTGAAAGACAACAAACTCACATCTCATGTTATGCTGCAGAGACATTGCTTTAACTTAGGTCATTTGGCAAAAACACTAGGTGTAAATAAAGGCTCATTTCTGCAGCAGGCTATGAAAGCCCCATTAATTCCCCCCTTCAGTGTTCTGCCCAGTTGCAGGAACCTCCAGCCTACCAGTCCTTCTCCCTGGACAGCAATAGCAGATCCCCCAGACCTTTACACATAATGGAAATGTGAAAATTGACAGTTCACATGTATATCAAAAAAATAGAAGAAAAGAGTACAAAGGAATAGAAGCAAATTGTCCCTAAATATGCAATAGAATCAATATAAATTCAGACAGCATTAAAGATGAAAGTCTGAACTGTCTTGTGTGTTCCTCTGTGATATGTGGGGTGCAGGTACCCTGAGCAGAAGAGAATTTAATATATGGAATACATGGCAAATTCTGAGTTGCACTGAAGTCTCTGGTACAGGTACCAAAATGAACTTGAGATTTTACTTATGAAAAATTTTAAGTCCTTTTAATATGGATAACTACATAGGAAATATAATGGTATTTTCTTCATAATTTAAACATTCTTATCTGAAGGCAGAAAAGCTTACAGGACATTTGAAATTGAATTGAAATTTGACTCAAAATCGAATTTGAATTGGAAGGACCATAAACACCTTCTGAGGTTCTCTCTTCTCAGGGCTTCATTCCAACCAGAACCTGGCAATTGTTCTGCTAATTGAAACGCCAGTGGACACACTACTGTGCAAAGACCTGTCATCGTTCATATTGATATTTTAATTTCCAGAAAGAGTAAGAATGGAAGACCTGTGAGTTTAGTACATTTGAATTGACACATTTATATGCCCAGATGTAGCATGGAAACCTGCTTGCTCATGCTGTCATTTCCTGTTGCTCCCAAACCCATTTCCAAGTGTGTGACAGCATTAGGTGGCCAGAATATGGGAACAAGCAACATTTTCAAATAACCTAAAACTGAAATGGGATGAGCTGTGGATTCTTCTCTTCCATTACAGCCATATTAAGCGCTCCCCCCAAAAAAAGTCTTTGACCTGTGACCACTGGCTCACATTTACCTTTTGCGACCTTTGAGCCCTGGACAACCACTGGCTTTGTGATGTTTGACCTTTTGTTACATTTGACCTTTAGATGACCTTTGATTTCTTGGTGCCATTTGACTTTTTGCAACTTTTTGGCCTCTCAGTGACTGCTGAACTCTCGGAGTCCTGGCACAGATGTCAGGGATGTGGCAGATCAGGGGCAGGGGAAGGCCAGCCCCATTGCTTCCCACAGGGCTTGGACCTGCTCCTCCTCATGCTGGAACATAGCAGAGGACTGAATCTGCTTCCACAGCTTAACACTGTTCTTTTTATGTCTCTGTTTATGTAAATTAAAAACTTTTAAAACCCTGGTGCATAGGATTAGGCACCGAATCAGCTAATTAGATATAGACAACAGTTCTCAGGCTTTTTATGGCCTTTTGGGCACTTTTTTCAGTTGGGAAATCAGTGTGATCTGTTTCACACAGAACTCCTCAAACGTGCAAGGCATGTGGTATGAACTTTTCAAGTGATGTTCCTCATTATCCAGTGCCCATTGCAGAAAGAATGCTATCCAAATGAAATTTATTTGATGGCAGGCTTTGTACTTTTCTTTTCTTTGGAGAAAATGTCTATATTTTAATTAAGTCCCAAGAAGGGAAAGGCTTTGCTTTTGGAGAAATCCAAATGGAGAAAACTTTCTTTAAAGACATTCTGACATGCTTTTTGCTAGCTTTCAGTCTCTTTTTTTGAGTGGACCAGCTTCTTTCAAAAACAAAATAACTCCCTTTCTTCTGCAGATTACACCTCATTTCAGAAGAGTTCTGGGAACAGCAGCCTGATAGCTAATCCCACACTGAGTACTTGAGCAGGAACTCATGTGCTGCACAAAGCTGGCTTACACCAGGCCAGTTTGCTGTAGCTGTATATGACATTCTTTCTGGAGAGCCATACTAAGTTTGCCTCTTGGTGCCACCACAGATGTGCTGACCCTCCTCAGCTGCTGTTACCTGTCCCAGAGTACCAGGCCTCAAGGTCCCAGTTCTGTTGCCCAGAGCTGCTGCTACTCTGTGGCCACTGGTGTGAGGAGCAGGAGCAAGATAGCTTTGTTCAAAGGCTTCAGTTTATTCTCGTGCACATTACAACTTACAGCTCAGATGTTCATCCTCTCAAGTAGAGGAACTAGAAATCTCATATGTTCTTCTTCCCTTTCAAAATTAGCACAGGAAAGAGTAACTTGATTAGAAGACAAGTCCCCCCAACTTTTCCACTCAGGAGGTGTTAGTTTTATTTTACTTGTCCTCCTAACTAACTGGAGTAACTGTTATTGAAGAAAAATCAAGATGGCTGAAGTTCAGGCCATATCTATTGCCAACACACCTTCCCACCTGCCTCTTCTCCTGTCTTTTGGAAAATAAGCCCACTGCCATCTCACACTGGATGACTCTCACCAGGTATGGCCTAAATGGTGCAAATCAACCCAGAAGAGAACACTTTGTTATCTTTTTTTTTTTTTTTCCCCAGAAGACCATGCAACAGTATGGGTAGAGAAGAGGAAAGCTCAACTTTCTGGAGTCAGGTCCAGCCAGGAGTTACCTATGGGGACATGAAGAGTTTGGAGAGCCTGCAGAAAGGCTGTAAGCTGACTGCAAACTGGGCAGGATAAGCTGCTACAGGACCAAGGGCACTCCTGCAGCATGCTGTCTCTCTTGATGCTGTAACAATTCATTTGAAAACACAGACTTGACTTTTTTATGATTGTAAAAGATGGAAGACTGACTTTCAATGGTCAGACTGAAGTCTGCACCCAAAAGAGGAGAAGGCAACAACTAACCAGCACCAAACAGTCACATGAACTCAACACATAGATTCATGTTCTCCTCTTTCCCATTGACTCTCTCTGCAAGAAGAGTGCTACTCAATCATTGTACTAAAAGTACCACCAAAAGTCTTTATCCTGCTTGGTGGGTATGAGTGACTGTGGCAGCAAAATAAACGTTATTGTATGTTTGATGATTCCTGAATATATCTTCATGCAAAGCTAACATGAATCCCAGTCTGAGACACCACTACCATAAAAGTCACTAAGTCCTTCAAGTTTCTAAGGTCATTCCTTAGATTTTACTACTCACTTCCTCTCAATAAATTGAGAGATGGTAAATGCTAAATGCAGGCAATTTTCAGCAGCTCAAGTTATCATATGCATTTGTGTTTCATGCTCAAACACCAAGGAAAACACAGCACTTCCCAACATACAATTTAACTGAGCTGATCAGGCACACCTTTTACAGAATGGGAGGAAGTGTGTTACTTGCCAGAGCCAGTCTCACAACCCCACCTGCATGCAGGGGTGATGGATGTGCAGCTGTGTGTCTTTACATGCCCATATATAGTTTAGTAAAACTTCCCCAAAAGTAACTCCATGCAGATTGATGTCTCCTACAAACCAGCTCAATCATGAAATGAAGACCTGAGTGGTGAGAGTGGGTGTGAATGGGAGAGACAAAAATTTCTAACACCAGTTTTTCAAAAGAAAACCAGTACACAGACAAGGAAGCCAAAGGCTGCTGTATGTAGCCAAAGTGATCATAGTGAATCCAGTTCTACACCACATAAAAAAAGCCTCCTCAAACATGTCAGCATTGCAAGCCTGAACGGGAAAGTGGCTGCAAGTGAAAACAAAACTTACCTATTTTCCTTGTTTAGAATGAGGAAAAAAAATCAGAAGATGACCAACTCAGTAACTCCTGAAAAGCAGACTGGTTTGATAACACTCCATTTTCTATCCACCTTCAGTAAAGTGGAATTATCAGCCAACAACAAACTTGCTTCACTTTTGAAGTGTGATTTTTAAGCTTGTAGGAACCCTCAAAATAGGAAGAGGTCAGGTGGGACTCTACAACAGATACAGATCACTACCTGAAAAAATGGCTGATCATGAATATTCCACCTTCCTTGCAGCCCCAGGCAGGTTGGTACATGCTGCTTTTATTTAACTAACTTTCATCGTTCTAGAAATCATACTGCAGAGTGTTTGAAGAGATCTTGAAAGAGAGAGATGCATACAAATAAACTGGATAATGCCTCCCCAGCACCTGGCAAAATTTCACAGATGAGTCATACATTACGGCTGTGTCATTTCGGGTTTTGTGTTAGTGATAGTGTTAGATCCTACCCACGCCAGATTCCAATCACAGGGGATGAAGCTCAGATGTATAATGGTCGATACGCATCCTTCACTGTACAATGCACACTTACTGGTATATAAAAGGAGACTGTTCCTTGCCAAATGCTGAGAGAACAGCTGAATTGGACATCCAGATGGGAGCAGCAAGAGTAGATGAAGTAAGGAGATGAGGAGCTGGATCCCAATCTAACAAAACAAATATTTAGAGTGCAAGTAAACCCTGAGAAATCTTTAAAGAAGAACTGCTGGAGTTAGATGGTTGATGGATTTCAGATCTAACTGGCCAAACCCATGTAGCTTAGGCTGTGATCAATGGGGTCCCTCAAAGTCATCAATATTTTCTGTTCCTAGGACCCTGAGGGCTCTCGTTACCATCAGGTGGGGAGGGTGTCAGCTCTGCTAAAAGTGGATGGAGCCTCAGGCAGTGCCCCATCACACACCCCATCACACTAAGTTCACCTCACTTGTATAGCATCTATTTGCACTTCGGAGCATCAGCACTAAGCACCTTCCTCTGATGTGAAGGAGAGGGTAGGAAGGCAATGGGCACAACAGAGAGAGATAATGGACAATAGAGGACAACAACCAAGAAAATAAGAATCAGAACAGGGTCACCTCCTGCCTCCTACAAATAGTCATGAGCCCCGAATCTGAAAGCAAACACAATTCAAAACTACTCCCTCCTGACCTCCCTTCTGGTTTTTGGTACTGCTTGATGACTTAAAAGAAGGGAAAAATCATCACATTTAGACAAGGTGATACAGGACAACTAACTCATGCAAAATGTTGCAGCCTGGATGGTAGCCCACACACTTTAGAGATTAGCTGAAGCTCTGAAATGCAATTTGAGTAACTTCTTTTGATGTGCCATCTGGTGAATAATTTACTGGGAATGTCTTAATCACATCAAAGGCATCTATCAATGTGCTCATATTTTCTCAGTGTTTAGGACTCTGCCTGTATGTTGCACTCAAGGAACAGACATATTAGTACAGAATTAAACTTTACTGCAGTGCTCTCTCCCACAGTAATAAAAAGAATCTGCAGCATATTACCACTATGGCCTCAAGCACTAGATTTTGGAAGAGCAGTATTTCACTATTACCTCAAAAAGGCTGCTACTCTACAATCAGCCTTGCTCACGTGTCCAAAAATTTATAAAAATAGAAACACATCTGTGGTATATTTCCCTATTGAGGGAATGTATTGGCAGTTCTCTAACATCAATCACATGGATTTAGACTTAGACTTTAGATTTAGTAGATACTTTTTTACAAGAAGGATGGTGAGACACTGGCCCAGGTTCCTAGAAAGGTGGTGGATGCCCCATCCCTGGAAACATTCGGAGACAGGTTGGACAGGGTTCTGAGCAGCCTGGTCTAGTTGAAGATGCAGGGAGGCTGGACTAAATGGCCTTTAAAGGTCATCCAAAACCATTCTATCAGTCTATGACATACATTCCTCATAGTCCAAATAGAAATCCCATTATTACTGTTCCCTCTCCCTAAATACTGAGACAAAATTAGGGTCATACTAAAAAAACTCAAACCAACCAAACAAAAAATCCAACCCAAAAAACCAAGCAAACAAAAAATCCACAAAACTTTCTAGTTTCTAAATATAGTTAGATTATACTATATATATCTAATATATGGTTGTAATATAATTATATTCCCCAAAAGCAAAGGCCAGGTTATACCTATTTGCATGTGCCAGTCGTATTATCCCGCTGAAGTGCTTTTAATCGCGTTATCCTTCAGCATGTCCCCAACACACCCC
>VXAU01005259.1:155296-300563 GCA_013399695.1 Formicarius rufipectus | reverse complement strand
CTGCAGCGCCGCGCCGGGCGGGCGCGTCCCCGGGCGGAGATGGCGCGGCAGCCCTGAGGAATCGCCGGGAAAGTTTCCCAAGTTCCCTGTGGGGCTGTTCCCTCCCGGCCGGGGCCCGGCGAGGAATGCAACAGACGGCCCGGGATGAAGGCGGGCACCCCTGGCCGGAGCCGCTCGGCAGCGTCAGCCTCCCCTTCCGCTGCCCGCGATGCGGCGACCACACCAGGTTCCGGAGCCTGTCCTCCCTGCGGGTGCACCTGGAGTACAGCCACAGCTTCCAGGAGAGCAGCCTGCTGGCCAGGAGCAGCCTGTTCTCGCCGCTGAAGGATGCGGAGCTGGTGTCCCCGGCGGAGCCCGCGCCCCAGGGCAGCCCGGGCAGCCCCGGCGGCTCCGCAGGGCCCTTCCCCAGCCTGGGCGGCGCGTCCTGCGGGCAGCGGGAGCTGCAGGCGGAGCGCCCCGGCTCATACCTGGCCAGCTACGTGTCGGCTGAGGCTCCCAGCGAGCAGGTGTCCAAACCCGCGCTCCCGGCCACTGACTCCAAAGCCTCCTTCGAGGCACATGTCAGGGAAAAGTTTAACAGGATGGTGGAGGCCGTGGACAAAACGATCGAGAAGCGGATCGACAAGCTTACCAAAGAGCTGTCCCAGAAGACGGCGGAGCTGCTGGAGGTGCGGGCAGCGTTCGTGCAGCTGTCGCAGAAGAAGCAGGAGGTGCAGCGGCGGGAGCGGGCCCTGAGCAGGCAGGTGGACGTGGCCGTGGAGATGATCGCAGCCTTGAAGCAGCGGCTCAGCGAGTCCGAGGAGGAGCTGCACCGCAAAGAGGAGTGAGTGGGCAGGCGAGGGCCGATGGCTTGGCGAGGGCTGTCCGTGGCCTGCGGGAGAGAGGGGATGGCTCAGCTGCTTGCTGAGTCTGAAAGGGCCTGGAGCTCACCAGCTTCGGGTCCTGTATTTGTAGCCCATGTGACCATGTCCCCTGCAAGGCAGTGGACAGCTCCCTGAGCAGGTGGCTTTCATACTTGACTACTCCGTGACTAACTCATACACTTTCTAATGCTTGTGTAGGGAGAAGTAGAAGCTCTCATCAACATGTATCCTGATTTACACTGAAACCTCTAATGCATAATCTTTTTAAGAAGATATGGGTGGGTAATTCTGGAGGAAGTATGTGAGAATACCCAATAGCATTTTTTCCTGAAGCCATCCCAGCATGGTTATCAGGCTGCCTTGAAGTGGGATAGTCTCCTGTGCAACAGTGAAGCAGGACTGGAGACAGTGCTGAAAAGGCCATGTCCAAGTAGTTCATGCCTGGTGTTTTAGATGGACACAGAACTGTAAAACTGGAATTGCTTGTATGGGATTGGGAAGCAGGTGCTGGAATCGTTCTGACTAACGTAAGCTATCTAAAAATATGTTCATGATGCATCCATTAAAAATGTAGTGATAGCTGATATATTATTTATACTGAACTACTTAGTTTATTCAGCACTTGCTGAAGCCTTTCAGGCTTTTCAGAACAACACAACTGATTTTAGAGAAATGCAAATATAGAGCATTGGTAATGGAATGTCTCTAAACCAATTCATCAGCTTACAAAGGGAAGATGAGAAGTGCTAGTTGCCATGACACTGATCTTGGAAGAAATAAAGAAGGTGGTGTAGGAGTTCAGTGTAGGAAGTTTGGAGGTCTTTCATCATTCCTTCCTGTAGTTAAGGACTAAAAGAAAAGACGCTGATGGTTCCCACATCAGTAAGAGCCATCTATCTTGAAGCAAATTGATAGATGACTGAATTTTCAAGAAGGGGATGGGATTTTGAGCCCCTGTGGTGTGCGTGTTCCTTGAAGGGATATTCAACAGAAGCTCTGATTCTTGAAATATCAAGTAATCTTTATGGAAGAAAAACTGAAGGACTTAAGGTGAAACAAAAGATAATAGTATAACTGAGGCAGATTTCAAAGTATGCTGGAAGGAAGCCAAGAAGATAACTTACTGTTTGAAGAAGTTTGGGTAGTCCCATCTAGCCAGACTGCCCTAATGGGCTCTTTCACAGTGTGATTCATCCTGTTTGTTCTAGAAAAGTATCTTAGGGGAGAAAGGATTGCTCTGTGATGGTCCTTCCCCCCTCTGCAAGCTACAGAGGGGCCTCAGGTAAGCAGCTGTCTTAGACTAGATGCAGAATTTCAGTTATCTGAAGTTAAGTGGTTTGAATTTTACCCCAAACTAAATACAGAATGTGATTTTGAATTTTAAAGCTAGGATCCAGAAAGGAAAAACATGACTGTCAGGAGAAAGCAGAAACCATTCAGTGGAGCAAAACCATAATTCCACAATGCTGCAGAAGAACAGACCTTGTGGGAAAAGAGGAAGGGAGATTATCATTATCTGGGTAGAAAGAATGGGTATGACATGGGGAGGATGGCAAAGGACACTGATGTGTAAAAAGAATAACTCAGCAAAAGTTGTGATTTTTAGCTATATTAGGAAAAGAACAAGGAAGAGGCCACTTGCCCCTTTAGCAGACTGCTTACCAGCAGCACTGTCAGGTTGTGGTTCTGAGGCCAGAAAAGACTGAACACAGAATGAGGAGAAATGGGAGACGCTGTCCCTCACACTAGGATATTGCCAGGCTCAGGAAAGGGGCAGGAGCTCATGTGATTGTTTTTAGAATTCTACTCCTAAGGAGGAGAGTGAATGCCTAAGGAAACAATGAGGTAGCTCATAAGTTGATGTTAGGGGAAGACTGGAGACTTGGTTAGTGAGAAACATTGACCAAAAGAGGCAGCTGCAGAAGAGGCTTCACTAGAGTACTCAGGGTATTGCTCTTTTAGGATTATGCTTCTATTTTCAACAAGGATAAAAACACTTGAAAGCAAAAGCAGCAGGAGTGAGTGAATACCTTTTACACAGTAGCCTGGTAATTTCTAAAGGTAAATGTGCCTAATGTTAGAGGATAGGATGGAAGAATATCAGCCCAGAGTACTAGAGAGGTAAGAGAGGAGTCAGAGTATGTTATTGCCTGTATCTCTGCTTGGCCCTGTAGCATTGCCTCTGAAGGTACTCTGAGGACACTGGGAGGGTAGACAGGGTGTAAGATTAGGTAGAGTTCACCTAGGAAAAACTGGAAATGTGTTGGGTTTTTTTCTTGTTCCGATGGTTCCTGCATTTCCCATCTTGTGGGATAACAAGGGATAATGCCATATAAAAATGCACTGTATGGCTTTCCAGTTGAAAGGAACCCATAAAATTAGCAAATTGAAGCAAATTGATAGGATGGTAGGTATAAGCAACGCTTTGTAAGATCAGGACTAGTACTTCTAGAGCAGTGTTTCAGATTTGAACATCTAGAAAGACTTGGGACACTTAGCTTTGCTACAGCAGCAGGGAGGCACTGGATGGAATGCTGTAGTAGAGGAGAGAAGAAAGGATGTTCATGACTCTGTTAACAACAATGACACTTGTCTGGCTTTCTCATGCACAGTTGGTAAATTTTGAGACCTGTCTACTTATTCATTCCTTTGTACGTTCAAAACTTACTCGGTGTGCTAAAAAGACTTTCTCCTTCAGAAAAAGAAGATCTCAACTTTGGCTTTGATTTCTGGAAGAAGTCCAGATGATTAGAAAGCCAAACAAGTCTGCTTAATGGAAATTGCAGAAGCAGGAGTTCTCACTGGAGATTGTGGAAAGTCAAAGGCATCTCTTAGGGACTGCTTTGATACTTGCTGACCTTCAGAAATAAGTGCTTTCATTAGTTTCTTTGGATTTTTTTTTTCCATAAGCAATCTTGTGAATATGGATAACTTTTCCTAAAATTAGCATTGATATTAAGCTACTGTATCTGAAAATTTGTTCCTCTTTCCAGGAAAAAAAAGAAAGCACCTTCCCTGAGACCCCTCCTTATCCTATTTCTAAGGAAGTAAAAGCAACCAGTCTTCCCTTGGTTTCTGAACGGTTGTCCCAACTACCAGATCATGGAACATGGTGCTTGTAAAGGCAAGAAAGGGTTTATAATTAATATGCATTTCTAGATCTCACAGAGACTGAGGTAGAGCTAGTCTAGGTCAATCTGAGTGACAGTAAACCAAACAAACAAAAACCCGAACAAAACAAACCCCAACACAAGCCATCCAAAAGAGGGAAAACAAATTCTACTCTGAATCTTAGATAAGGTCGCAAAAACTCTTGGAGACTCTTCTGGAGAAGAAGCTGAAAACTTTTATGGTGACCTTTTCCAGTGACTCTTGAAAAATAACAGTGTCCTGAATGAAGAAGTTACAAATGTTTATATTGCACTCATATTGACTATGCAGAGGAAAAAAAGCTGGGATTTAAGAATCTCCCTCTTTAGAAGGATATACAGGAAAAGGACAGAAAATAACAGTACAATTGCAGTAGGTAATGGCTCTGGGTTTTGGTCAGTAGGGTTATTTCTTTAGACTTGTCAGTTGATTATTTTTTGTATGTTTTAAATAAGGGCTTTGGCAGTCCAACAGAGGGAGCAGTAAAGTGAAGGTATGCTTTTAGTTAAATTTTATTTCCTTGCAAAAATGGCAGTGCTAATATGCACATGGCTGTTTGCTGTGGTACCTGTGTCATGGCCCCAGGGAGAGGAACTGTGTTGAAGGGTGGGACAGATGAAAGTGCAACATTGACTGTACTAATATATAGCTGAAGTAGTATTACTCTAAGCACAATGCTGCTGAGCAAAGGAATGATTTAATTAGAAAATGTGCCCTGAAAGGGATTATTCAATGTTTGATGAAGGAGATTGCAACTCAGAGTGAGTACTCTGATCTTAAGATAACACAGAAGCTTGCCCAAAGGGAATAGGACTTTGTTGAATAAGATATGAAGAAAAGCATTGAAACTAAAACCAGCTATGAACTTAACTTCTGGAGGATACTGAGAGGCTTGTTTCTGGAAGTTATGTAAGAAAATTGAAACTGATGGAGTTTGATTTTCAGTAAGTCTGAACAGGGTAAGCATTTGAAGTTATGGAGCTTCCTTCATGGTGACTTAAACAGTTTCACTTTGTCTACAAATTATAGAGCAGGATTATTAATGTAGTATGCTGGCATATGACAGTAATATCTTTAACCAGTCTAATGTTTTGGGACTGGTTGTGGCTCTGCTCTGTCATGGCCTGGAATGCAGGGGTTATTTCAGAATAGCTGTGGTGCATAGTTATTTTCGTTAGTGGCTTCATTCTAAATTTGCAATTAGTGAAATTGCCTGTGCAAATAAAATCTTGACAATGATATTAAGAGCTGGCTTTTAGAGGTCATTGCAATTTATACTTTAAAACAGCTTTCCTTAAAATACAAATTTCAGTTGTACAACAAAATAGTTTTGATAAGCTTTAAGTAGAATACAACTGCAGTTACATATTGTTCTTCCACCCCCAGGTTTAGGTAGTCCTGTTCCCTCTTTGCTGTTTTCTTTCATCTTCCCACTGAAGAGATTGCTCCCCCCTGGCAGCTGCACAGGTTCAAGCCTAGCATGACTGTCCCACAGAATGCCTCTGTGAAATAAAGCATTTTAATCTTCAGTGTCATGCCAGTAAATGCAAGGCTCAGATGTAGAGCACAGCCCACTGAATGGGTGCAATAACTCTGAGGGGTGGAGGTGTGAACCTCTTAAATCAGTGTGCTGATAGTGGTGTGGGAACATGAAACCACAACCTAATGAGTAACAGCAGTCTTCAGGCAATAACACCATTCGAATGATGGATAAGGTCAGTGGCATTAATACTTAGTGAATTTACATATTAAATATTTTTACAAGTAAATCACTCTACTGGTTACTGTAGTAGGAATTTCCCCATCTTTAGGTCAAATAACGTGTTTCATTTTCTCTTGATTTTAGGCAGTTATTCTAAATGTAATTCTCTAAAGGGATTTGATACTTGGGTGCAGAATCCATAAAACCTCGTGCTTGGCTCCGCCTACAGAGCAGTTGCAGGTGTCAGAGTTGCTGTAATTAGTCCTGGACCAGTGCTATGCATCTGTAGGAAGGATTGGTCGAAATGTGAGAAGTCGTTAGCCCTTCTTGTCAGGTGTTAAGGAGCTGGAGCTGTCCCACCCTTTGCATCTGTTCAGTGTATCACATGCTTAGCTTCTGAAAGCCATGCAAATATTAAGTGTATCCTAGGGTCTGTGTGCCAGCAACTGCTCCAGTAAACAGGAACTGATGCTCACTCATCCTTCAAGGAGCACTGTATAGTCTAGTGGTAAAGTCAGAAGAATAGATGTCTCCCAGTTAGCCCATTATTTATAACTTTGTTGACCACATGCTGTTCTGTGGTAACAGCCCCCATAAAGAAGGTTTTGGGGTAGGTTTCAGGACAGGTTATCTGCAGCTAGGCCGCAGTTGGAATGCAAAATGCCAAACTACTTAAGTCTAGTTGACTATAACATGTTAACTCCCCGGCAGAATCAGATTAAAATAAAAGCCTTGGCAGCAAGTCTTTCTTGCCTATAGTGAGTCCTTCCCCCTGCACATGTTTTTTCAGCTGAACATCTCTTGAGTTGCCTGCTGCTCTGCAATAAATTTCCCCCGGACTCCTCTGGCTCTGGGAACAGCTCTTCTCTGGCAGTACAGGCACCTCCTGCTCCTCTTGGATACCTCCCAGACTACATCTCCCTTGTCTTTCCCTCTCACTTGCCTCAGCCCACTGCTGGCAGTTCAGCACACCCTCTGCTCTCTGGGCAGCAGGAGCAATTCCCTTTTCCTGAAAGGTTTTGCCTGATAGGAGCACCCAAGACAAAGTAAGAAACCCACCTTTCTCCCTGCTGCCCAGTCACAGCTCTCTAACAAAACATTTTGCATACCACATGCCTTAGCATTGGTATAGTAAACTGAGCAAACAGATGAGGTCACTCTGCCTTCCATCACAGAAACTGAAGAGATCTAAGCTGCACTGACCATCACCTACTCCACTCAGAAAATTTAGTGGCAGGCTCTATTGCTTACAGGGATACAGCAAGTGCCAGGGTGCAGCTGCTGAAAAGGGGCAGGAGGCTGCTGGGCAGCGCTGCAGAGCAGGAAAGAGATGGTGTTGAGAGCACAGGAGTTCACAAGGAGAGTTAATAACTCCACATAAGCTTTTCTCAATATAGCAGCAGTGCTCCAGATGTATAATAGTCAGAACAGGGAAGCAGAGACCTCTAATTAGAAAGGGCAGTGCTTCAGGTCTGAGCCAGGCTTTAACAAAATGATTCCTGTCTCAGGTGAATGCTGCTGGCAAGGGTGTTCTGTCAAGACACAGAGTCCAGTGGGCTGGTGCTACTGTGCTCTGGTTTACGCCTCTGCCAAGAGGACCCCACAATATTCACAGCCTCAGCTTCCCTGTGACTTCATGAGGAGCAGCATCTGACCTCTGTGAACATCTATCTTTCCACAAGGGTAAGAGGAGAGAGTAAAAGATAGAAATCTGATCACATAATCCTCAAAAATTTATTGGAGGCCTGGAGAAAATTTGAAAGTAAAATAAAGAACATAAGCAGAAAATCATCACAGGTATTCAGAAATAGAATTTAAGGGAGAGGATCTTCAATATGGCTAAGAAAAAGGTGGTGAAACTACAAGAGACAAGAAAGGCAGTTGGACAGATAAACAGTGGCTGCAGGAAGCTACCTTAATTCTTTGAACCATTTCCCTGTTGTTCACAGTGGGAGAAGGGTAAAAATTCTTCTGGGACCTCGCTTCAGGTAACCAAGGCATAGCAGTGGCATGGAGTGAGCTCTGTGAGAAATAGGCATTGGAGCAAGTAGGGAGAGTTATTAGCAGTCACTCTTCAGGGCTTGATCTTGTTCTTCCAAGATGAGAATGAAATAAGAAAGAAAGTAGCTGAACTGACACAAGTGCTGCTTATCAGGACAAGACGTGTGACTGATATAAAATGTCTGGGTGTGTTCTGGCTCCTGTCTTTCTAAAGGCAATTTACAGAGTGCATTTCAGCCCAAGGAAAAGTCTTTAGATTAAAGTTATTAAAGGCAGGTTCACAGACTGTATAGGGGCAGCTAAACAAACAGAGAGAAATTATGGGTACGATGTTACTGATGCTAATAACAGTTCCTACAAATAATGGCATGTAGGATGTCAAGTTATCTTTAGTAGTCTAGAAAGCAAGGAAAATACTAGGGAATTTATTGACCTTGTGAGTATTTTCTCCTCTTGATAATCATCTAAGTCTTCCTGAAAATAAGACTGTCCCTCTGGCCTCCTTATGGCATATCTAATGACATATTTGTAGAAAAGGAAAATCTGTTGGTGATTATTCGTTCCGTAGAGCAGGCAATTAATGAATGCTTTGTAATTATCTTAGCTGAGACAATTAAAAATGTTAGCATTCCTGAAACTATCACCCTAATAAAAATAAATGCCAGGTACTTGATGTTTGTGACCTCCGGGTGCAGTGAAACACACGGGCTGGGCTGGCTGGGAGGTGTCATCCTCATGGTGTCCCAGGCTGGCAGCTCCCTGTGCTGCCCACCCTTCCCACTGCAGGGCCTGCAATCTACCATGTTGTGCACAGCCCTTCCTTGCCCAAAGGGGAAGGGATTTGGAGTCAGCCTGCCGAGTTTCAGTCTTTTTCATCTTCCTGTCCTCTGTGAAAGAGGAGCCTGATGGAGTGTCAAGGGCTTCAGGTTGCTCCTATGCTAATCCAAAACCAGAGCAGCAACATGAAATCAAAGAAGTTACAGTGTTGTAAGTGCAGTGAGAGTAAAGCCCTAAAACTGACCTTAATGAGTTTAGGTTGGATTCTTCCTTAGTGGCTCTTGAGGATCAGGTTGCTGTGGGCAAGCTAATAGTCACAGAAACTGTATGGAGTCCTGAAATGGAATGGAATAGCTGAGCTTAACAAACAGGGTACCTCTCTGTTTCTTAAGCCAGGTTTTGTGGGTGAGTTAATATAAACTAATATTCATCAATGTTCTTCGTCCAAACAATTCATGCTTGTTTTTGCCTCATTCCTACCATAAGATCAGCCATGCAAACAGCACTCTACTGTGGTGCAGAGCAGGCAGGCACAGCCTGAATCGTAGGTTATGAATTTCCATAGCTGACCGCTTGTGCCTAACTCTGCTTAGCACAAAACTGCTCACTGTTAAAACAAGCGTACTGCCTTAAACCAATTGCCTACATTGTACCCAGTTAAAACAGTGAAACACAGAGAAAAATAGGATTTGGTACAAATAATGCTTTGAAAGGTTATTTCTGCTACAAACTGTTTCATAGTTTCTATTTAAAAACCTTTTTCCTCAAGTCATGTATTTCTACCAAGCAGTCATGCCCTTTCTCATTTATCAAGAACTGATTCCCTCAACCCCCACCCACTCTGCTTTGTACAAAGCAGAAATTAACATGGTTTCATTGGCAGAGTAAGAAATATTTGTCCAGGCATTTATCAGCCGGAGAAGTCCTACATGTACAGATTTGTCGTATTTTGTAATACATGCTTAATTCTGCAACCAAACTTCTCCCACTCATATACTTCTCTGAAACCCAAATGGTGGCCTGATTGCTGATAGTAAACTGATAGTATGCAGAGTTCTTCAAAATGAGCTGTGTGTCTCAATGCAGAACTGGGAGCTTTCACAGTCAGTGGTGCAGTCTGTTCCTTCCCATTGTGTTACCAGACAAGACCCATTTCTAAATTCCTGACCTATAACTTGCTCTTCCAATGCATACAGTCCTTTATCTGCAGTCTGTGGATTATCTGTTAATCTCCCATGCTCCCACCAGCTCCAGATCGTAACACTGCACTTTGACATACTTGCAGGATTGCAGCCAAAGTGGAGTTTAGTGGCCACAGTGGTTCTGTTAAGAACCACCCCAGTAGCAACATTAAAGTGCCATTATGATGAAATGGGAGAATGAATTTGGAGGTTCATCCATTTCTCTACCTGTTTTGGGGCTGATGTAAATGATGGTTAAGTAAAATGAAAAGAAAACAGATATAGCTGTTTCCAAATACCTCAAGAGGTGATGCTTAATGACATTTCTATGCTATAGACCACTAAAGACTATTTCCAAGAGATGTAATAATGTGAAAAAAACACACCCCAAACCCACTGCCCATAAACTTAAATTCAGCATTCAGATTTCCAGATCTTCACCTTGTCCACCAAAAGGTCAAAATATTTTGATAGAGGTGAAGGACAGTAGTGCACCATCACAGGCTATCACCACGAAAAACAGGAGAAGCATCAGTAATTTTTGGCAGTGGTGAGACCAGGGCCCCTCTGTTATTTAGTTGTGGCCTCTTTTGTAATACTTCTGTCTTGCAGAGAGGTTGTTACTTTCAACCACTTCCTGGAAGAAGCAGCAGAAAAAGAAGTGCGGGGGAAAGCCAGGCTCCAGCACTTCATTGAGAACCTGTTGCAGCGCGTGGATCTGGCAGAGAGGCAGCTAGAGTATTACCAAAATCAGCAGATGGTGTGCCACCACACCGACGTCAGCGAGCACGTGGTAAGCCAGCAAAGTCCTGCCCCTACTGAAACCTTCCCCTGAGGGACAGGACTGCAGTTTGCATATGGGTGGGCTCAGTGGGTCAGGCTGATTGCTACTCCAGGCAGATGTGCATTTGTAAAATGTTTCTTTAGGGGTGTTTTATTTATGTTTTAAACTGCCCCTTCACATGAGTGAAAGGAGCAGAGTATAAGCAGCAATAGCCAAAGATGGCAAAGGGAGTGCAGAGAATAATGAAAGATTTGACAAATATTTAATTTTTTTTCCAGTTTTGGCTACTGCTGCTGTTGCTTTTGGCACAAACAATTTTCTTTATGCCATTTAGTGACTTGGCAGATTTTTGGGTTGTCTAAAGACTTTCAGGAAAGACATGGCTCCCTAGAGGTGACGTCAGCCTGCTGGCAAATTGGCATGCTCTCGCTAGTTACCTATCATGGAACTCTTAGAAAAGGTAAATGGATTCCCACCAGCCTGTCCCCCATGGTTTAGATAAAGTAAAGCTGTCTGAACATTGCTTTTAAAAATACACTATTTTCTCTGAAAGCCCTCACTTTTAATACCTAACCTCAGTATTTTCCCTACAATGCATTACATTTATATGGCAAGTTTTAGGCAGAGGATTCCCCAAGAACATTTCATTTAAATGAGTACCCCATATTGCCTATGCTAAGTAATTGCTCACCCTGGGATGAGAGGAAAGTATTTGATCATGCACAACAATGAACAGGTATGCAGTGGTGGAAAGGCTCCCATAGCCACCCCGAAGACAAAGAGCCATAGTTAAGACCTGAATAAATATAGATGTGCTGAAATCCAGCACAGGGCATCTCAAACAGTGTCTGTGAGAAGATTGAGGTGGACCATAAAGATGATTCTCAGTATTACATCATCTCCCTTGCTCTTGATGTGTTTACTGGGATTCCTGGCTCAGCAGCATCTCTTGGGGAAGGCTCTAATTTTTAAGGCAGTTGTCCTGCTTTCTGGGTGACTTCAGCATTCCTCTACAGTCATCCATCCACATACTGGCCATCCTGACCTTCAGGAGATAATTACAGAAAAGCACATGATGAGATGGCTGCAGACTCCATACAAGACAGATGACAAGCAAAGTCAGGCTGGGCAAAAATCCATCTGCAAAGTGTGGACAATATCAGGGACAGAGGGAACATTTACAAGAACATAATCATTTTCAGATGCCAGATCTGACTTGCTTGGCTCAGTGACTTCATTAAATGATATTCAAAGGATCAGTCCTGTAGCTCTGATGGGAGCTCAGTACAAAGAACTGATTTAGTACTCACACTGATTTAAGCTGAACTGGCATTAAACACCTCCTTTCCAGGCCCCTGCCAAAAGAGGGACTAGACAAAGTGTTTCCACACTGTGAACCAAACTGTTGTAAAAAATGAAGCCATGGAAATTTGTGCTTGCACTGAGACTGTGCTGTCCCTTGCTGGTCTCAGGATTTTAGGTGGGAAGGAAATTGTTTGCATCCTTGCCCTCCACCCTTCCGTGCCACTGTGGCAGAGCCATGGGCTTGTAGCTGGAGTTTTTTACGCACTTGTATAAAGGAAATGGATCACTGCAAAATTAAAGGCTCTGAGAGAAAGTTAATTTAATACAGCTTATTCAGGCACTGCTCCTTATTAAGTATCTCAAACACAATAATTACTTCTCCCTGTATCCATACTATTTAATCTCATGTGAAAGATCCCTGTTCAGCCCACACTTCTTTAGCAATTTACTTTGATTATAGTTACATTAAAAATAATGGGAAAAACCCAACCACTAACAACTCACGTATAATGAATTTTAAAAGCGTGTTCATAAGCTGGGAGAGTAATAATCTGTTAAAGAGGAGGATTTTTCAGTTTCTTTCATGAATGTTCTAGTTTTAACAGCAGGTGAGAATGGAAATATGATTTTAAAGACTGTATATATTTTATCCTTGTACTTTATTACTTGATAATGTAATACTAATAACCTGGTTTTGTTTTCATTGCAGTTTACAGACATTTCATTAAATAAGAAACCCAGATGCCTGTATGTATATCTTTTTTTTTTTCTCTACTTTAAATATACTTAAGTTGACATGCTCACATTTCTGCCTTTGCATTTCGCCTTACCCAAAAGCCTGATTCAGTTTGGGTTTGGATCGGGTTCTTTACCTGCATATGATCTATATTTATGTCATGTAATGAAAAAAAATTAAAGCTAAAATCAGATACTCTCTGAGGAAAATAAAGACTAATTTTCCATTGAAGAAATTACTCCTTCCTGCTGACCTTAATAGCCTGTTGCAAAGGACAGGAGTTGGATCTCTTTGGCAAACACAGACCAAGATTCAGTTGAAAATCTCTCTAACATTCTGTAAGTAGGAGATGGTCAGTTGTAATTTCCTAACTGACAGTAACTCTGTAGCCCTCAGAATCACATGTAAGCAGATAAGTGCCCTGACAGACCATGGGCACTAACATCATCTCAGGTGACTCTAGCAGCTGTCCTTGGAGCAGCAGAACCAGTTGGGGCTGGTCTCCATGTCGTTATGACTTGGTCATGAGTCCCAGCGGTCCCAGTCTGGCACATCACATGTGCTGCCTGGCCAAGTGATGGTCAGGCAGTGCATCCTTCTTCAAGGGCACCCTTTCCTAGAGATCTTTTCAAATCAAAAGATTGCATCTTTTTCCCATAGCACCACTACAGGTCTGGGACTTCTACTGAACCATATCCCTAATGTGTCATGTTACGGAGAATGATGTTCAGATTTCCAGTCGCTTGTATCAAGGAGCTGCTGCTTTCACTGAAAAAGCATTTCTCACATCTGGAGCTGGCAGTGCTGCATTTCATGTGCAATGACATGCTTCTTCATCTGTCTTGGGTACCTTTTTACCGTGACTGTCAATTAGGGTCAGGCATCCATCTTCTCTATCATAAACTTGTTCAATTTAGATACAACTTAGCACCTTTAGGCAGTCACCTCTGACCATATTAACCTTGACCTGGTTTTATTAGCATCATTCAGTGCAGCAGAGAAGTGCCTAACATCACCTGCAATAATGCCTGCATGTGTTCTGGGAATAAATGATGTAAATTTTTCACTGCAACACCTGAGAAGAACAGAGCAGTGCATCTTTTCCCAACAATTAAGTAATGGACTGTAACAAACAGTGCCTGAGAACCAATTGTAAAGTAGAGTAGCCAACACTTGTGCATTTACGCAAGTCATTCCTAACCCCCATCAGGTGGTTAGAGCCCAGGCTTAAACCAGGCTAGCATGGCACAGCACCTGCAAGCTCCAGGTTGGACCTGCGTAGCGTTTCACCTGCCAAAACTTCCCCTAGTCAAGTCTGGTTGGCAAAGCTGCTAACCAGGTTATACAGTTATGTAGGTAAAGCTTAGTTCCTGTGCCATCAACTGGCCCTCACTAACTCCCATCAACAAATACAGATGCTTGTGATACTTTTCTGGTCTTTTTAAAGAGCAGGAAAAGGTTTGTACCATACACACTGGAATAACCATAACTTTTTCCAAAACTGCCTCTGTCAAGTGTGCAATATCATGTAACTCCCAGATGAAGTAATACTACCAATACATGGTATTGAAAAATAACAAACTATGGAAAATAGCCCTGTGGGATCCTTTAAGAGATTGACTTGGCAATCAGCACACCTGTTCTTCACTTCAGTCATAGGAGCTGGGCAGACATGAGCTGGTGCCTTATGTTCATAGCTCTGCTGTTACACTACGTGTATCTGCTGTAAAATATTTCAAGATTATGTTAAAAGGAACTAAAATGATCTTACTTAGCTGAACTGTGGAACTGGAGTTTCAGTGTTAAATTTTAGAACAGAGTGTGTGGTGCAGGCTTTGCAGCACCAGGCACCGTGCTGTCACTCCACCTGAGCTCACCAATTTCTGCAAATCCTGCTGGGCTTGAACCATCACAGAGAGAACAAAGAATTCAACTTACTTTGGCCTTTAAGTTTTCATACCCTTCTTCCAACCCCTTTTGGTATTCCCTTTTCTCCCATTTCAAATCAAAGTCTAAAAGCAAAGCCGAAGTTTCCCTTTAGATGGGTGGTCAGCAGAAAAGCAGAGTGGGGAGTTTCCTCTCTATTTGTCATTAGTAGCAGGAGCTCCCTGGGACCTGGATGCAGTCCAGGGCAGCACTGAGATCCCACCAAGAAGTTAGTACAGTTCCTCCACCTACTTTTTACTCTCAGTAGGTGCTGCGGGGTCTTCCAGAGACCATGGAATGTTCATTCTTTGCAGAAGTTTTCTGTGAACATGTGCATTTTTAAAATCCCTGCTGATCACAAAGTACAGACCTTAGCACTCCAAAATCAACAGAATGCTGATTGGAATAAAAGTCTAGATGAACAGGCATGAAGAGGCCACTAGTAATACATGTAGGGATTATTTTAGTGAGGAAGGCTTTTAAGCAATGAGAAATGTAATTCATCTTGCAACTCTCTTTTTAACATGCAGTCTGGTTCCATAAAACAGGGCTATTTTAGTCTTCAGAAATGTTTGGGATATTTTAGGGACTTATCATTTTGCAAGATTGAATAATAGTTATTAATAATCACTACTGTTAATTTCAGGAGCCGAGGAAGTCAACATGCTTTGTATAACAACCCTGACGCAAAGCCGCATTCCTTTCAAAAAGGAAGAATCTTGTTGAAAAAAGCAAAGGATGAAAAAACCAGCTTGCAGCCAGTGAAATGCTTCTATGAACCTGTTGATTGCCCAAGAGAGATCTGGAGAGCACAAAAGAAAGGTGAACAAGTCTGCTCTGCCAGGAAAGTGAGCGCAAAATCAAAGATGGGTAAAAAGGCCAAACCGCTACAGGAGCGGTAAGCAATACACAATACCACAGGAACTTGGCTTCAACACAACAAATATTGAATGAAGTTAGTCATCCTACTTTTTCCTATCCATCTGGCCTTGCCAAAACACATCAGCTGTAATATATAGAAATATATACATATGGAAGATTTATATTATTTAGTAATGCCATTCCCTCTTTGGGTGCTGTAACAGAGGTGACATTCAGTTTACTTGGTGGTTTTTCTCTCTCTTCATGTATTTATTTATTTATTCATTTATAGAGCTTATTTTAAATGACTGCAGTTATCTTGCTGGGCAGCATGTGGCCTGGTAATTTATTTTCCATCTGTGTTGCCGAAGTTCAGAAGAATCCATTTAATCGGCACCTAAATATCCAATCTTTCAGCCTAGGTAGGTGTAAGATCAATGACTAACTGTTATCTGCAGACACACTTAGATGCAAAAAGCCTATTTTAGTTGCCTGAAGGCTGTTTACAGAAGTAGATTGCTATCCTGGATTTCCTGCTGTAAGCCCAGTCAAACACATTTCTGTGTTTTATTAAATACACTAAACCGCTCGATCCTGCCAGCAACCACGTTGTCTGTTGGTGCAAGTTTGGGCTCCTCTGGTGTCTCTTAACAAGGGAAACAGAAGCTGGTACTGCAGTTCTGACAAGCACAGACCGAACTGAGCCAGAGGAGGAATTTCAGTGCCAAGTGCCAGCAGCAGGTTTTCAGCTGTGGCGCAGCAAGTGACAGGCTAAAACATGTTATTGCATGGCATCGTGCTCAACGCCTGTGCTTGGTTTTAGCATGAGAGGCCCAAATGGCCATGATCGTAGCCCAAATCCTTCACATTTTTATCTCTGAAGAATCTTTACAGGACTGAAAGATCCTTGACTTTCAACTGAAAGCCCAAGTGCAAGGAAGTTAGAGATGATCACAGAACAGGAATGCGTGTATGTACATTGGTTTGTGCCAATTAAAAGGATCCTTATTTTTCAGAGTATTTATTTATCATGATGATTTTTTGTGTGTACAGCTTTTTGGTAACATGAATCCTTATGCCATGTTTACAGATATGAACATCCTGATGATGTTACTGATGAGATTTGTTTTCTCAAGAAAAAGAAAGGATAGGTGAGACTAGTCTGTGTGATTTATTTTTTATATGTTCATAACAGATGTAAATTGTTTATGTGGAAGGTGATTTTTACCGTATGTGTACAAAGATTTGTGAAAAATGTTTTTCATTTTTTATAACTATGTCTGTAAGCAGAACTGAGTATTAAAAGACAGTGTTTCACTATGATTACTGCTGCAATAAGCACCTGAGTTGCAATATTTTTTAAGTAGAAGATGACGAATCAGTCAGCTAGGCTCAGGTAACTACAGATGTCATACATTTGTCAGTGTATGGAGCTCCCAGAAAGTAGCAGAGTGAAGAAAGAGTATTATTCCTCACTTTTATTTTAACTAGTGTATATGGAACAATCTGATATATGTTTAAAGTTTTTCAACACTGTTTCAGTAGAAACTCACAGTGTAAAACCAATTCAGGTATTTAGGTTGTAATGATATTTTAGTATTTATTTAACTATGTCACAGGCCATACTTGGACTTATACTAGGCATTGTGTGTGTTGAAAAGGAGTTGTTCACTGTGTTGCATGGGCTTGAGTCGAATTGTGTGTTACGACAACTTTTGTAGGCAAGCTACAAAATAGAAGCATCCTTGAGTTTTTTTCTATTGCTTCCCACATGCTTTTGCAACCTGAAAAGATGACCTTTTCTGAAGATAATGAAGGTGAACTTTAGAAAGACAATAAATTAAAATATATTAATCTGTTTCTTTATCCACTTGACACTGAAAGAATATTTTTATTTTTAAATGCCTATCTACTCTGTTATCACCAAAGTTAAAGTGCAACTACTAGTTCACAAATGAGATGTTTATTTTATTATTTATAACACCAAAATCTTGACTGTAAGTTGTCTGTTCAGAGGAGGAAGAGGAAAAGAGTAAAAGAAGTTGCATGTTCTTAAACTTTTCAAAGTCTAATTTACAGTTACTTACTGAGAAATGCCAGGTTAGTTAATTAGGAAGAAATTGGATTGTACTGTAACCCCAGATGAAAATTTTTAGACTATAAACATTCTAATAATAAAGATATATTTCTCAGTTACTGTGTCATTTAACTCTGTAAAACACAATGTTCCTTACAAAAGCCTACAAAACAGCGGAGAGGAAGACAAGAGGCAGCAGCTCTGACTTGAATTTATCCCTCAAATAAAGCACATCAGTGAAGTAGGGCTGCGATCTTTCAGAGCAATATGAGTTAAAAGAGCCACTGCATCTTGCCCTCACTGCTCACATATATCACCTGCTTCTCTCCTACTGTCATGATGCTTGAAAATCATCCTTGAGATGCCCCACGGGGTCAGATAACCTGCCTGAGGCAGGGGGAGCGGAGGGAAGGGTCAGGCAAAGGAAGGTAAGGGCAGAGGGGCTCCCAGGGAATGTTGGTGATGTGTCTTCCTCACACACAGCCAGTTGCTGAGTCATCATTTCTTCAGGTATCTCCCTGGTTAGACTTGGAAAGAGGTTTTCCCACTGGGGAATCAGGTTCCTGTCAAGATGGTAACCTTTGGGAGAGGTGCTGTAGAAGACTGGATGAGGAGACAAGGTAACTCTCACATCTGAGAGCCTGAATAGAGTTTATCAAGAAAAAAGGCTCTTCCCACTGACGTTTACACAGTTTACTAGCTCATTTTTAATGTCTGGTCATCAACAGAACTTGACTGCTGAAATTGTGTATCACATCCACTCTTAATGTCCATTAACAAAGACGGAATGCTTGAGATGAATCAGTATCTGCACTAGGCTCAATGTAACTGGCTTTAGTTTGAGGGGACTTCAGGAGGAGATAAAACTGGAGACAAAATGTGAATTTTAAAATATTTTTTCAATCTGAGACTGTTCTGACAAAGTTGACCATTCATCTTTGAAAATAAATTTGAAGTGCAGCTACCACAGTTTGCCCTTTGAAATGCTTTGAAGACACATGGGTGGGTTGTACACTCGCATCAGAGTGAATTTTGCTAGGACCTGGATACCTCATTCACATATGCATTTTTTAAATCCCACTTCATCTATAGCTAAAAATGTCTCGGAGCAGTATGTGTACTGGCTGGGCTTTTAAAGGTGAGCTTTCTGCTTAAAACAAAATGTTCTGACCGATGTGTGACATAATAGGCCAGGAAAACAAGGGACTAACTGAAACCCAGACCTTTAATTAGAGCTATGCATAGAAAAAACAATCAGTTTGAGATGCTCCTTCCAGTTCAAGAAGGAGCATTATTTTTTAAAGCAGTTAATGACATCTGATCCCCCTATAAACAGCCTCTCCCCTATCCAGAGGAGGTCTGAACACATTTGTTTTGTTTCAAGGAGAGTTACTGCAAATATTCAATGGGATATTCATATTCAAAGGGATGGCCGCCAATTAGAGCAGTTCCTAGGTCAAACAAATTATCCCTTCTATCATCCCTAATAATTCTTCCAATGCCACTGGTTCATTCAATCTACTGCAGCAAAATCTATCTCTTCTCTCTCTTTATTCTGTGTCATCAGATAGTTGCCTCTATTTGCTCTTACCTCAGAGTAACGCTGATTGTTTCCATACATCCTGTCTGAAGTGGCTGGAGTGGACTATTTTAAGTGCTCTCTGCAGTGGGCATGGGCATTATTTTTTATTGTTTTTAGAAAAAATAATCCCAGAAGTGATTTTATGGCATGAAACATACAACAAGCTCTTAAAAATAGAACCCATTGCAACACAAACAAAATGTCCTTTCTCATTTTGTTGCTAATGCCACCCTCTATCTAGCCATGCTTTTTTTATCCTGGTCTCTTGAATTTTCATTTGTACATCTCTCCAAGGAGAGGAAAAAATAAGCAACATAAGTTAAATGCAGTCATTGGTTTGACAAGCCTTTTCCCTCCTGCTGTCTCAGTCCTGCAGGCAGGTAAAAGTTGGATTGAATTTTTCATAAAATCATGGAAAAATAAAACAGATTTTGAGTTCATTATAATGTTAGGGAAGAGGAAGAGACTTTTATGAGTGGGAAAGGGAAATAGGAGCAGAGATTCTCTACTTCCTTGAGAAGTCACTTTCAAAGGTAAAGCTGATGGGTTGGAGGAGTTTACTGTATGCTAGTGTGAGATGAGGGAAATTCAGAGCCATGAGGCAGGAGTGAAAGATTGTGGGACTCATTACTGCCTGCTGTTTCTTTAGGGCTTCAACCTCCAAAACATCAACATACATTAAAATCTTAAATCATGTTTTAGACACATTTTTTGCAGCCTAATTACTAATTTCAAAGTAATAGACTTCAAATTCCAAGGAATTTCCCGAAGTCTGTCCGCAGTGTTTGTTGAAGCCCCAGTGTGTCTGCCTTACACTGGGAGCCTGTGCTCAGAGGACCTGTCAGCAGAGGGGTGTAGTAGTTGCTGTCTCCTGGCTGTGGCTCAGTGTCCTGCAGCAGTGCTCAGGGTGCCAGCAGTTCTGCCTGTACTCTGCCCCCCTGACTGTCAGCCAGTTCTCACAGCAACGCTTTCCTTCACTTTACTTTGCAGATTTTTCTGTCTCCTCCCCAAGCTCCCTCCTTTCTGCCAACTCGGTGCTTTCAACATGAGAGAAGTCTCCTGCCACAAGTGTCTTTCCCGGACCTCAGCCTTCTAATAAGTCACTGCATCGCACCAGAGACACATGGCAGGACAGAGACAACTGCTGCAGTAAGGTGGCAGATTCCCGCTTGTCCTGCCAGCTTTACAGTACCCGAGTGACAATCCTGCCTGCTGCCAGTCATGCTGCTTCTGCAACAAACAGTGGACCAACCAAAGGTCAGAGATGTGTGTTTGTGGGAGCGCATCTGCAGCCCATCACCCCTCAGCCAGAGGATGATGGTAACCTTGGCTGAGTGCCCGACATTTCAGAAGTATTTCCCTGAAAATGCCCTTCTTTGAAATACAGCTTGGTCAGGTGCCACAGACCTCTGCTCCTAAAGGGATTTCTGATCTCCTATCAGCCAGCACTGTTCGGGGTAAGAGAAGGGAGGCTGAACATTGGTCAAAAAACCAACATGCATACATGCAAACTACAGCTCCAGTGTGCACACTAGGAGAGGGTCAAGAAAACAGCTGGAAGAACATTGGCTTTGTTCTGATTTTACTCTTCATTAAGATTATATCACCATTAAATACAAGTGGCAAAACAAGATTTTCAAAATAAAACTACCAACAAGTTAGTCCAGGAACAGACCTGTCACTGAACATCACTTTTGGCATCACAGGACATATTCATCCATACCAAATGGATGGAAAATTTTTCCCCTTGCAGAAAATAGTAGGCTCAGAAGATATTTTTAATTTTTTTTTTCTCATGGGAAAAAAAAAAGGCAGGCAGAAAACCTGGAATATTTTATTATGAACCAGTATCACTCCAAATCCACAAACCTTATGCTAAGAAACTCTGCCACTAGTGACCCTGTAATTATTTCTATGCCAACCTGCTTGGCCTCCCAAGCCTTTCAAGGTCCAGGGTGACCTCCTAAATATGACATGGTTTAATGATCACACCCTCTAAGGCTTTGTGCAGGCACCTGTTTAAGAGGAGCACATGAAAGTCACCGGTTCTGCAGACTGCCAGGGTATGCCATGGTTTACATGCCAAGTTCGGGCCACCCCCAGGCAGAAAGAATTTAGGGATTGATCAGGCATCACCCAACACCTGGAAATGGCAACTGTAGCAAATTTGATTTGTAGGAGCTGAACCCGTTTCTGTGACAAGAGCCATGACTCACCCGCTCCTTGCCTGTATCTGCCAGCATGGCAGGCTAGGCTGCCTAGGCTCCCCCACAAACCCTAGATTTGGGGCAATGGGACGCATGGGGGAGGTTGAAAAACTCTGTTGAATACAGCAACTTAGAAAACAGGTTTAAAGGCACAGAGGGACCATCTCAAAGGACAGTTTGCAAGCACACACAAACTCATCCTGCCCTTTTCTGGTCTCCCAGAGGCAGAGGAGTATTTCAGCCATGCTGGGAAACAACTATTTCAGTGATGGGGCAGAGGGAGCCTGCTCTGCCAGTAAACACCTTGCCAATGCACTTCTTCTTAACGGCAGCAAGTATTTTATCCATTATGAGTTCATGAAATTAAAAGGATAATCACAACTAAATGAAGGAGCATAATTCCATTTTCAGTTAATTTAATTGCCACAGTGGGTATGCTGAACTGTTGGTAACAGATTTTATTGTAGTTTCTATCCAAAGAGAATGTTGTTATCACACTATCTGGATTTCACCCATAGACTCCCCACTGAGGGAGCAGTTGAGAGCAACAAGCAGAAGGCAGAAGCCTGGGTCCAAGTGAACCACGAGGAACATTTGCCAGGGGACAGGCATAAGTTTAAGATTCCGGAACTGTGGGTGGGGAGAACGAAAAGGAAGACATGACAGAGGCAGTTGAAAGTGATTAACTCGTCCCGTGATAAAGAAGGAACCAGGACAACATTATCTATTCTTTTAGTGGCCTTCAGTATCTTCTTAGCTTTGCTAACCATTTGTTACCAAGGAAATGGAGATGCCCTTCCTGCCTCAATACCATAAAGTATTCCCACGCTCGTTTTCTAGGGTTCACTACTAAAGGACATATAAGAACCAGATTATCTTTTATATTAGGGACAGAAGTTTCTATTCGTTTCGATAGAAATAGTTGAAAACCAATGTCACAGACATCTACCTCCTTGTATTTCAGGATTAGTGCTATATTACATGTGAGTCTGGGTGGTGTAAAAGGTCTGTTCACTTCCTAGGTAAAAGCTAAACCACTTCCATTTTATCTATGTATACAGTCGAGGTGCCTAGGAGAAAACACGCATGAGTCAGTTTGGATGTCAGTTTGCATGAGACAGAAGCAATTTCTTGCAGGAAAGCAAATTTCACATTGTTATAAAAGCCGATGTGAGTCCAGGATCAGCCCCGCAAATACGNGTGGTGGTGTGGGGAGGGGGAGGAGCGGGAAAGCCTTTAAAGAGACACGTAAGGTGGCACTTGAATCCAGATGGAGCCTTTTTGCCGCTAGGTGGTGATGGCTGACAATGAATGGAGCAGGATGCTCCCAGCCCCTCTCCCGCCCCACCGGAGCGGCTCACAGCCCCTCACCATTCCCGTCCCTCTCGGGGACTGTGCGTGTTCCACTGGAATACCCTCTGCTATTACCAGAGACAGTCCACTCCATCTAATCTCAGCTTGAGGTACAGATTCTTGATAGGGCTTTAGCAAACACATGTAAATCTCAATTAACGAGTGATGGTGAACGAAAAGGAGGCCAACTAATGACATACTACGGTTGGTCACTTTGCAACAGGATGCTAGCAACAAATGAAGTATCAGTAGCTGAGCCAATCTCAAAATCACAACAAATGAACAAAAATGATGAAAATTTGTTTTTCTGCCAGAGCCAATTCTGCACAATACCCATCCTAGTCCCCTGGCAAAAAGCAGGGTTTTCCAGGACAGTGTCAGAAGGCGAGGTGCCAGGCAGGCTGGTGTTGCAGGTGCAGGGGATTGCATCACGTGAAGATGAAAGCCTTGCTGCCAGAAGAGGCCAAGCACACCTCACCAGCACTGTCTCAGTGGCACAGGACAGCCCTGGGGTTGCAGGACACCCATGCAGCCACCCTGGTGTAGGGTCAGACCCTACACCACACCACAGCAGCCCCAGAATCCCTTCCATGGCCCATCCTCTTCCCTGCACTTAGCAGCTACTGCCCTTCCTATGAACCATGTGATATTTTGCTTCTTCATAACCCTAATTAAGCGGCTTTATTCTTATTATAGAAATTAAGTCTACTTGGAACAAAACAGCAATTTTCTGCTATAAAATGATGACTTTCTGAAAGACATAAGAGGACTAATGCACTTGACAATGACTAATGACTACATGCCAAATGGCCCTTTGCTTTTAGCGAGCACCCATCTGCTTCTTGACAGTCTGCCATGGTCTGTGTATCAGAGTCTGCGGAAGACCACCCCAGCCAGTCAGGGTACCTCTAAAAAAATGGGATCATGGGGACCCATCCCCTCCACAGAGAGATGCCTTCATCCTGCAGCCTGTCCTGGAGCAATGGGCTTTGCTGCCAGGGCAGAAAGGCATGGGAAAAGGAGAGGACAGGGAGAGAGTACAGACCACACTTGGATCAAGAACCATGGTGGGGGATGTTCCCTGCAGTCCTGTGCCTGGAGGGCTCCTGCTCAGGTCTCAGGCAATGCTGGGGCCACGTAAAATGACCAAATCTATAACAAATCTCACCAATCAGTTCAATACATGTAAAAGCCTGACAATCATTTCCTGCCCTGAGGAAGTCTCAGGAGGCTTTGTGGTTTCAAATACATAATGGTGGGTTTTTTCCCCAGACAACATTGGATGACCTAAAAATGTTGTAATCCATCTGGAATAGCTCCTCCTTCACTCCAGAAATGACTCCTACTCTTTCCCAGATTGTTTCAAGGGCAACTCTGCCTTTCTGCACCTCCACCACCAGTGTCCCAGGAGGGAGAGAGGCCTGCCTGGCTGAAGTTACCTGTCACCTACAAACAGTGCCAGGGAGGGACACACTGGTACAAAAGCAGTATTTGCCATTCCCAGAGCAATTCACAAGCAAGAATTTGTTTTCATGAAACATTAGTCATTTTAGATAGCAACAAATTGGTACAAATCCTGTATTCACATAAATTACCAGCTTTGAATAGTTGACCCACTTTATATCTAATCTTGGCACAAAATCCTGACTATGAAACTTGAGGCAGATTGCTTTCACTTTGGTCAACGTGGAAAGAAAGAAGTGAAAAATATGTTAGTACAGGTCTCAGAAAGAGGGCTTCTTTCCACTTTAACTGTCTTGTTCTTTGTGCAGCAATATAGGGGTTGAAATCTTCTGCAAGTGTCCTAATCAGATTATATGATTTCAGTTTCCAGTGGAAGTAAATTCTGGTGAGATACAGCTCAAACCTGTCCTTTGAGTGCTGTCCTATGTGGCAAGTGCTGCTTTCTCTCATACTCCAAACTCAGCATTTCAGAGCTCCACAAAGAGACCACTCCACCCACTGTATGGGGCAATGCACACACTTTGGAAGACTGCAATAAGAGGAAAGGTACATTTACCAATCCTTTTCTAAACGGATGTCAAGACTCATCTCTGTATCTTCCTCTCTTGCCTCCAGCTTCAAAGAAACATGCCATGAAGCTGCAAGCTGTCAGCAAACTTTTAGCTTCACCCTTGTGCTGAGGATTCAATGCAAATGCCAATGCCAGCTTTTAATCAGCAACAGCACTTATGCTGTATGTAGAAAAACCTTTATTTTTAATAACACATAAAAAGGACTGAGAGCAAGGCCACTGATTCACTGTAACAGAGCAGCATGCCTGTTTTACAAGTGTATAATTTCTGGTTAGTAAAGATCTGAGGCGAGGGAATACAAGCAGACAACTCCCAGGTAACCAGAAGGGAGAACTACACACAAAAGACAGGTCTAATATTCAGAATACCTGCAGACATTAACAATGTAAGCCTGTCACTAATCATAGCTTGTAATGAACAGTGGCAATGGGGTTCATGGAAATTGGATGGACTTACATAGCTTGTTATTTTAAATAAATACCATAATCGGTATGAAATTCCATCAAATAAAATATGAAAAACAGTGTGAACTAGCAGTCTTTTATGGGACAGAAAGAATTATCTGTAGCTATCCAAAGGCTAGTTTGGCTTTCATACACTCATATGTGAATTTTACATCATCTTACTTCCAACTCTTTGCAAAACATAGAGGTTTTGTTAGTAGTGTTTAAGCTAACTGCAGGTATTCTAGGTTTAGATTGTGTGGGATGGAAGGAAATACTAGCCTTTTGCTTAAAAGGAGAAAAAAAGTAGATTTATATTGATACAAGGAGAACAAGGTGAGGAAACGTACACAAGCAATAGCATTATGAAGTCCTTAATATCAAGTTATGGAGGAGACAACTACAGGTATTTCTTTTCTTACAACAGACAGACACAGCCCTGATCCTGCAAGGCAAATAGGGTTGCTCACACCTGCAACCGCCCTGAGAAGGCTCTACAGGAGCTACCCCAGCACAGAGGCCAATATCCTATGGCCTCCTGCTGTGTACAGAGCCACAGCATTCCAAGGTGTACATCGAAACTCCTGTGTTTTGGCAGTGCCCCTACTGCTCGTCCTGAGGCACCACAGGAGAGGCAGGGAGTGTCAGGACGCCTGGCTCCTGCCACTCACCCCCTCTGACGGGTCGTCCCTGTTTTCTGTTTCACTTTCCTCAGTTACTAAATTAGAATGACAATTTCTCCTTTGAACGCTTTCAGCCCTTTTGATGGCAGTTGCTACAATTACAACATTACTATTGCAGGATATTGGATAAGACTCACTGCTCTGTGGAGGAGTGTCCAGGTGAGTAATTTGTCCATTTTACAGACAAACTAAGATATTGAGATGCTAATACAGTAAATTGACATAAAAATGGAAAAAAATATAATTAATTTTCATTTTCCTCCTTTAGCAGCTACCAAATGCTCATTGAAGAACAAAGGGCCCATCCTAACAGCTGCCTTAAATTTTTTAAGTGTATTCACTCACTTCAAAGAAAATTACAATACTTCTCATTTAAACACTATGTGCATTTTCAACCTATAAAACTGACATCAACCCCAGTGCTTTGCAGAGACCTGCCAACAGCTGGCAGAGAGCTGGCTGCTGCCTCTGCCAAAGAGGGTTAATGCTGAATAATGCTGACTGGAGGTAGAAGACCTAATTCTATTTCTAGCTTCACTAGTATAAGGCCACAGCGAATAATGTCTACAAAAGATGGGTGCAATGGTGTAAAAGGATTGCAGTTGGAGAGTATCAGGCTCAGAGGAATTGCTGGTGTGTTTTTTCCAAGGACATACATGTTCAGAAACTAATGGAAATATTAACTTTACTATATAGATTTCCAATGGAAAGTTAACACTACTTCTTATAATCTTAGCTTGTGAATAAATGTAAATAGGACACATTTAAATTGATCTCAAGATTACCAAAAAAAGTTATTTGCAATCTGTGGAGTAAAATGCCTCTAAGTGTTAGGGGTAGCATGTGATTTTGCTAGCTGCAAAACAACCAAAATATATTGCCAGCCAAAACCCTTCTTTCTCCCTCTGTAACAAAAGCTTATCTTAACCCACTATACTAGAATACTTGCCATAGGAAAAGGGGTTTATTTGGACTTTGTTGGTTCTTTTTATTGGTTTTTACAGAACAGGAGATGTTTCCCAGTCTACTGTGTATCATTTGCTTTTAGGCAACCGAAACCCAGCCGCACGAAACCTTCCACAGGGTGAGGAGTGCAGCAGGACAGATGCAGGCACTCTGAGGAGTCTGAGTGGATCACCCTGACTCCCTTGATATGTTCAGACCACAGAGCATTTTCCTTCCCCATATATCTGTCTCTGTTATAGAGAGAAGTTGCCCCAGGGGCAGGGATGGGCCTGGCATGACCAATTTGGAGGCAGCAGCTGATGGGGTCAGCATTTATAATCATCTAGAGCACACTATCCGTCAGCACCTTTCAGCAACATTTTAAGGAAAATGCTGCTCTCTGAGTTTACTGAGAATTGCCTTTCCTTGAACTGCTCCAAAGTGAGAACTTGTCTTCAGCATGCCCTGGACAGCTGGGAGAAGTTATACCCTTGGGCAAGTGTTTCTTTGACCTTCATCCTTCCCCAGGGCAGGACAAGGTACTCATAGCAATTCTGATTATGTGGGTGAGACTGGGACTGCTTCTGTTGCCACCAGGTTATGAATTCAGGCTGTTTGTCAGATACACAGCTGGAGAGGAACTGCCATATAGGCTGATATTACAGACAGAGACTGCAGTTTCACCCTCACCATGCTCTCTGCCAAGGAGGCGGCCATCCTCTGTTAACCCAGTTTTTGGGACAAAGCAGAACCAGCTGAGTGTCAGTCTGGACCTGAAGAAGTAGACTGACCTGCTTGTAGACCAGCAAATTATTTGGTGGTGCTTTAGAGTGACCCTTCTCTGCTGGCAAACTAAATATTTTACTTCTTCACTCTCTTCTCACTGATCCAAGGCGGCCTCCAGGACACAAGTTCTCTGGCAGAGCAGAACAGAGTACCTAACACCGAATCTCATCCAAATCTGACAGCGCAGCTTCAGAGACCTGCCATGAATGTGCTGATCCAGCACCCTGAGTGACTACCACAAGTACAGTGTGGGAAGTGAAATCTTGTCTTCCCTGCCCCAAATATTTTCAGTATCAGGAAATTAATAAAAATGAGTACAATAAAGGAATACACAAAGGACTGCAAATATCCCTTTTGTTGTATCTGATTTGGACCTGGAGTGTTTCCCAGCTTCAGTCTAGCCACTTGATAATCTGAAGTGGGGAATGCTACATAAATTACTCATTATTCCCACCAGATGAGCTGTCAAAGGCTGCGGAAACTAGTTCATGTTCACCTCACCTCTGTCTGCTTGCTCTTTGCTGTTACTTTACACTCTATTAAGCTTTGTTGTTAAATATTTTTGTCTCAAGACACTAAAAGAAACAAAGAAAGAAGGAAAGAAACAAAGAAACCCTCCACGAACATCCTGTAACTTGACTTCTTAAAAAAATCCAGAAGGACACAATAAAAGACAAAGCAATCGTTCCTCCTCCATGAGCTCATCATTAACACCCCACAGCTGTCAAACAGCCTTCACAGCCTCGCTGCCTGCCTGGGGTCACCTCTAGTAGAGACATAGGTATCCAGCCCCAAGACTGCAGAAAAAACATAGACTAAACTCCCTTCTTGCCTGGAGTGAAGAGTAAAGGCAGCTCTGGAGCACAGTTTGTGCATTTCTTGAGTTGCAGCTACTTGTATTTATTTTCAAAGAAAATCACAAATATCAGATATTGCATAAATACTGAGTCCCACTGCTTCACTGCAGTTTCTGCTCTGCACACCTAGGAGCTCCAGCCTCCAGGCCACTCAGACCACTACTTGGCACCACAACTGAAGTAACACCTCACTTTGATTTTTCTAAATTAATAATTATTATTAGATATCTCCAACCAGTTGCTAGAGCTATATTTCTGCCTGACTTGCATCCCTAAGGTTTCCTGTTTGTTGTTGCTTCCATTTTGCAGACAGCATAAGTGGCAGAGTGCTACTGCTCTTGAAAAGGACATTTTAACATGTGGCTCTGCCCCAAACACCTGGAAGTACTTGTAACCCTGGAAAGACAAGCCCAGATACTGGGTGGCCCTGGAAAGCCAAATGTCATTTCAAGTTTGCAAATGCTTCCTGTCATTTCTTTTGGCCCAGACCCTGGAGTGAGCCATCCCTAGGGATAGGAGAGACAAAATTCAAACCTAGGATGAAATCTGGAACCTCATGTCCCTCTTGTAACATCCTGATCTTTCTGGCATACAACTGGCTGGCATACCTTGGCAGAAGCTGCTGCTGGTTTTCTCTGCTGCACATCAGGCAACACTTCCAATTTCTCTGCAATTGCAGCAGAGTGCATTGCTGTCAAATGCCACAAGTCCCAGGCCATGCAACAAAGGGCATTCGGCACAGTCAGTAACCACAGCAGCCCCAGTCCAGCTGGGATGCAGCCAGAATCCCAGGGCTTAGTGACAAGCCTGTAGGCAAGGGGCTTAACCCAGTACTAAATTCCTTCAGGGCAGCAGCAGTAACATCCAACGGAGGAGACAGCCCTGCATCTCCCTGTCTCACCAGCACAATCATTACAAAAACACCAAGTGATGGCTACAGCTGCGCTGCTCTCTTTTCCTCAGTACAGACCTGGCAGACATGTGTGGACACCAACTTGTTTCAACTCTACTGTGAACTGGCTGGAGGCATGACAGCTCCAGACTACGCAAGATCAAAGAAAAACAGGGTTAGAAAGGCCCCATGGAGGTCATTTACTCCAGTCCCTCATACCCAAGGTGGGATCAATTTTCCCCTCATCATTCTCAGTAGACTAATAAACGGAGATGAATAAAGAAATGAAACTTCAGGGAACTGAGATAGGCTAAGTATAACTACAAAAGTGTAGGCTGAACAGGAATAGGCTGAATGAACCTATTCTAGAAAATTATGCCTCAAAACCTGTGTCAGGAACCTGATTATTCTTTTCTAAAATAAATAAATCTGGAAGATTTAAAATCCAGAGTATCAGTAGAGAATGATTTCATAATCTTTAGTCACCTAAATAGTCATCCAATGTGGAAACGCATCATATCACATCCTAATAAGCAGTATGCAAATATTTTTGTAATCTAGTGTTAATGATACCAAATATTATTAATATGTCATTTGGCACACTATTGTAAAAATTACATTTAACTGTGTATTAACTGGAGTTGTAGCAAATGATGTATTTAGCTAATTGTATGCAATTAAATTAGAATTAAAATCAGGATGTTTCATAATCTTCTTTGCTTTTCACTAAAAATCTAAGCAGGGAATTCAATAAATGAAAGCTGCTGGAAAATCACGTGCGGCATCAAGCACTGGAAGATTAATATAACACAAGACATCATATGTTGTTCATCTAAGTTTATTAAAAAACATACCAAGTCTAAATCTTTGCACATTTTGTACTGAACTCAACTCCTTTTTCTCCCCCTGATTTTTTGTTCTATTATATCTTCCAGGTTTAAATCCATTGCATCATTATAACCAGGAAAAAAATAAATCACATCTATGATGAAATGCCTGTGTCTGGACTTTGGAGGGAATGCAGATCCAGTACTGCATTTCATCTTGAATAACTTCCCCCGTGTGCTCCTTGCACTTTTGTCAATAACTGGCAATACACATGGGCAAAAATACAAGTGTTACAAACTGCAGCATGGTTTGTGTTAGGAGTTTGCTCCCAGTTAACTGGTTAGACAGCTTGCGTAAATATTTAATGCCTGGATGTACTCATGTTTTTGGAGAGAAGGACTGGGAACTCACCCTGTGACTGATCCTTTTTCAAGGATTTCTCTGGGGGCATTGCTCAAACTTTGTAAACTTTGTGCTGTTCTTGCAGCACTTGTAACTCAGTGACAAAGACTCGTGCATACAAATTTGGCCAATAGGGACACAAAGGAACATTTATCTGCACGTGTAAACAAAAGATGAAACCATTTGCGTGTGCAGCACCATTAACTTAATTTTCTCTGTTGTTCTGGGAATGGGCAGTCCCCTTCAAGTTCAGGGTGGTACACCTGATGCTACTTGTGGAAGGTGATCTTGCATTTGCCCTCTTTCTCCCAGGCACCCCTGCCTTGGCTCCTGCTGCAATCACAAGTGGTATCAGTGCCCACTACAAAGGAAGCTGGATCAGCCCTATCCACCACGTTTTTCAGAGTGTGTAGTTTCAGCATAAATCTTTAGCAACACATTGGGACTGTTTTCCTGATTATTTCAATTGATGTTTCTACTGTTTAATGTGGGCACCCATATCAGTGGAAAGTTCTGGTAACACATTTTGACTTTTGTATGCACATTGCTCTTTCTATCTATAGAGGTGGGAAGATCTGCAGAGATCCACAGTTTGCTGGTGTGTGGCAGCCCACTGCCTGTACCCAGGCATTCCTCCTCAGATATAAGGAGCATTAAAGACAGGTGAGTTGCTTGTCTGCTCATAAATCCTTATTTCCAGACCAAACTCACTGATGACTTTTTTCATGTCTGTTCTTGCTACCTGCCAGAGGAATGGGGTGGGATGGGGAGATGGGATGGACAGGCATTTAACAGCAAGAACTTGCAGAGGAGCCCTCTTGCTACCTCTGCCTCCATCCATGTCTGCCAAGGCAGGGGACTCAGTGCATGGAAATCCAAGGTGCCAGGAAATGAATAAGCTTGGAGACCAATGTTCTGTCAGATTTCATCCCGCACTACGGGGAAAGCTTGAGGATTCCTCATTTTAAGTCATTGTTCAGATAACAGGAACCTGCAGCTGCATTTTGATGCTTGTAGCCAGGCTGCTTTAATTTCTAGCCTAGTGGGCATATTTCTCAAATCTTTGTTCATGAAGCCTAGCTGTGATGATGAGTGGGCATATCAAATAATGAAAGTTAAAGATCAGATTTCCTATTTAAAGAGAGAAATTTTGCTTTCATGTGCCATTGCAGTTATCATCCAGGGCCAGCTGAAGCCAGGGGGAAGCTCTCATTTGCCATGCTGGTGCTGGCTGGCGTCCCTGCTCTCAGTAACTCCTGCTCTCAGCACTTCCTGTCATCCCCCACCTCACTGGTGTGTTCTTCAACATCTCTCCACCCAACAGTGGCAGCTCAATGAAGCACTGCCACAATTTAAATAGTTATTTGCATTTCATTAACAATGACTACATTTATTTTAATACCGTTAAATCAGAGTAGCATTTAATTTAATTTTAACAAGATAGTTATTAAGCTAACCAAATATCAATTGATTGCTGAAGAAACCACATTGTGAAACAAATAAGTTGAGAAATAAATCTTGTTGCTAGGCCATTAATGTAAAATCACATAAATAATAAATGTCTAATTAGGTTCTCTCTAATGAAGAGCTCCAACTGTTCCCTGACATTCCCTTGGAGGGCTGGTGCCTTCCCAGGTTGGCTGTTAGGGGAGAGGGGCCTGATCTAAACACTCAGAGAGCTGTACAGACAGCTGGGTTACAAGAGGAGCTCAGTCTGCCTGTGTGCTGCCTCGTCAGGACAACCTTGCCTCCAACACCCTCTAGGTGCTCAAAGACCTGAAGCACATCATTTAGGCATGGGTGGAAATCCAAAAGTCAGGGAGGAGGGACACATCGCTGTGGGCTGCTCCTATCAACACCACTGGGCTGTAGGGTCTGAGGGTCATTCCATCAACAAGTGCTACACCTTAACACTGTCCTTCTCAGTACGAACTGTTTGCCACATTTCCCTGCAAATTAGCCTGCATCTGGAATACCAAAACTGACCAGTTACAGCAGACACACACATTTCCTCTTCTAGTATTGCTAAGGTCTAGTAATTTTCATCCATCTGTATGTGTGGATATCACTTTCAAGGGGGTTGTTTGTTTGCTTACTTAAACACAGATCTCTTAGGGAGATCTTTTTCTGACCATCTGCTCTGTCCAGCTGTACAAAAGAGACCAAAAAACCTCACTCAGGCAACTGTGAATCAAGTCTGCAAGTTCTGCTTAAACCATATCATAGTACATGTAGGCTTGATTTAAAGCCTTCAAGTGACGGAAAATCCACTGAATCCCTACACAAGTTGCTCTGATACTTACTGAAGTCCACCATGAAAAATGTACACCTTTACACCTATTTGTCTAGCTTTAATGTTTATTCACTGTCTCCTTTGCTTTCTTCAGTAATCCCTCAGGCTCTGTCTCCTGGAGGCTGAAGCAGACCCTGCCGTCAGAGAGGACAAGGTCTCTTCTCTCTACCAGCATGACTTTTGGAGGGACACCAGAGCAATTTCAAGGAAAAAGGGTCAGAAAGACAGTTTACTAAAATGCAAAGTAGCCACCCAGTAGAAATTTCCTTTTTAAAAAAAATAATGATAATCCACACCTCACATACCACTCACCCTTAAACAAAATACCTGAAAATAGGACTACACAGAGCCTGTGCCTTCAGACAACCCACACAAAATCCTCTTCCCCCAGAATTTCCCACTCAGGCACATAAACCCTCTTGCAACTGGATCACTGGAGGAGACAGAATTGTGTTCTGTTTGGTTTGGTTTACGGATGGCCAATGGGCTCTGGATATTAAGATCCAGTGAGTGCCCAGTGAGAAGCTGCTGTCTCTGCTAGAGCTGTGGAAGCCCCCTGAGGGTTCCTGTGCCTGAGTCACATTTGGAAGGTGGGACCAAAGGACCATCACCTCTCACAGACAAGCACTGGGGATGAGGGGTAGGAAGTGACATGGGGAAGTTTGGGCCCATGTACACATGCCTCCTTGCTCCCTCCAGCCCCCAGGGGAGCTCTTCCAATTGAACTACAGCCCAAATAAACTGTGATGGATTAGTCGTGCCCGTTAGGAAACATGGGCCTGGAGGACTGAGCACTTGCAGTAAACGTGGCTGCAGTTCACACAGAGGCACGGGGGCTCATACGGCTGCAGACACACTGCTGCTTAGGGGAGACCACCTGTCCAGGGGATCAGATGCTGACACAGGCCAATTTTGCACAATTTTGCTGTACTGTGCTGAGGCAATGAAGCCACTGGAGCCTATGACAGTAGTGTCCCGTGTCCATATGACCCTGCCACGTGGCGTCCAGCACCAAATCCTACCCTCTCCACTGTCTCTTCCACTCTGATTGCTTGTTCCTAAGCAGCAGACCTCAAGCAAACACTACAAGAACACAGGACATATGGCCCTAATCACAATAAAGGCAGTGACCTAGATTTGTCAGTGTTGTGTTACACAGATCAGAAGCTGTGATTTTTAAGGACGAAGCAGGTGTTTTGGAATACGATCTATTTTTCCAGGAGGCTATGATAAGTAGTTTTCAGCTAATTATTTGTGCCAAACCACAAGGAAATCATCTCCAAAGTGGATTTGTCAGCTTGGAAGACACTCAAGATTTGACACCAAATTTTAGACTTTACAGTGAACATAGAGCAGAGTGGGTGGTGGCAGCAAGGGTTCCAACCTGCCTTAGCTGAATCCCTTAACACCTGGCCAACACAGTTTGTAGCCACTGTAAGGTAAATCACACTTTTTCTTGCATCTTTCCATTGCTGTTTTCCAAACAAAGCAACTTAAACACATCTGGAAAGAAAACTGAGCAGCTATGAAGCAAAAACCAGAAATATGTGAGGGGCCTTGAGCTATATAAGCTGTTGGAGACTGACTGAAATAGGTAAGGGATGCACACGGGCATAGGGGCTCCTGCAGGCTGGGGAGAAAAACTTATCAGCCACAGAGCCAAAAAACACTCAGCAATCGCTTCACATCCAGAAGATGCTTCTTCTGTGAGGCCATGAATGCTGATCATCCCTGAAATGACCAGCATGTAACAAGTTAAAGCAGTTATGCTGAAAGGGGAGAGAGCCTGCAGGGCAAACACTGCACATCTGTCACTCACAAAAGAGTAAATTATTAACTCCTCCTAATTAGGTGCCGCTCCCATCCCACCTTGGGCTTTGAAAGGACAGAGCGACCATGCGTGGAGGTTTAACAATGCAATCTCCTCCTCATATGACTAAGTAGGACCGTACCAACACCACCCATCCACCAGCTCTTTTGGTCATGGCAGAGGAAAACTCACTTCCTCTGTTTATCGTCATGTGATAAACCTCCAGAGGAGAGATTTTCTTCCTGTAAGTGACAGCATTTTGAAAAAACACCCACAAATTCACCCCCTGGACCTCTGTGACAGCCCTGAGAGCTCCTGCCAGTGCCTGCCAGCATAGGAGGTATCTGCGAGGGCTCATGCGGTCCTTTGCACTTGATGCGGTGATGACCACGAGAGACAAAGAGCCACCATCAGCACACAAGAATCATTTCTTTCTGGCAAGGACACAAAAAAGAAGCTCGAGTTGATTGCAACAGGACTCTTTGTGTAATCCCCTTGTATCTCATATGCTCCCCCTTGCCTGCATGTGCTCCTCTGCCATCTGAGCAGCACTATTACCTATCTATTCCCCAGGAGCACTGTGCCAGGAGGGCCTGTTCACTCCCTCTGTCCCTGAGGCAGGCTCACTTCACCTTCCAGCCCTGAGGAGCACAGCAGCCACTGCTGAGGGAAAAGGCAAGGTCCTGCTCCAGGCACAGCCCCTTGGCCTCCGCTAGCAACACACTCTGCCCTGCTACACACCAGAAGGTAGGTCTAGGTTTTTAGGAGCAGCCATTGCTCACTTAGCTGCATTAAATGCTACTAATAACTGTGCTACCATCTAATTATTATTAACTCTGTAAGCTGAGGGAACCACATCATGACATAGGAATTATCTTCTTTCTTGCAAATCTATTTGCCTTTACAGGACTTACTAAAACTTGCTTGGGACAGCATTTCAGTTTCCAGGTACAAACAGTTTGGAAAAAAAAGGGGGAAAATAAAGCAAAGCACAGCAAGCATACAACAACATTGTTGTGAGCTCAGATGATGTTAAATGAATTAATTCAATTCATTCTTAAATTTAACTGGCAAGATTTAATGGTTCACATTGAAAGCATGAATAACTATTTTGTTCTGTGAATGACTATAGTTTAGTGACTCTTGATGTCAGTGTATTTTGCCCAGGGTAAAACTTGCTATATGAATTATTCACTGCTGGGTGAATGAAATGAACAGGGTCATGCTCATAGACAGGATGCCAACTGTGGTTATTTGACAATGACGGGGCACACTCGATGCTGGACAAAGGACAATAGTTAATTTACAATCTGGTACTGGGGCTCAGTCATTCTCCTTAAGATCTTTATAGAAAGCATGGCACTTTTTGTTATGTACTCCACTTTAAGATGGATTCTGTGTGCCAAAAAACACTGAAGCATAGCTCACTTTTAAAAATGTTCAGTAGTTTAAAGGCAAAAAAAAAAAATCATCTACCTTCCTGTCTTGTTTGGCTGAAACATTGCTCCAAAGAAAATGTGTTTAAGAGCAACTTAAAAACAAATGAAGGAACACATCTATCTATCACTTCAGCATCTTGTCATAGATCCAGTAGTTAATAGCTGCTGGGACCTCTCCCTGATAGGAAAGGATCTGCCAGCCTCTCATAGAATGAGGTCTCAGACTGGGAACAATAGAGCTTTTACCTAAGCTTTTATTTCCAAAGCCAAGAGAGAGAAGAGACCAGGCAAAAATCTCTGCTCTAAAGTATTTACAGTGAGCAATTGGATAGAACATTTTCCCAGCCTTCTGAAAAACCTGTTGCTTTAACACAAGACATTTGTAATCTGGAAAGACAGGATGTAATTCAGCTTGATCTGACAAATGGGCCACAAAAGTTTACTTATGCATACTAATGATCTATTCATCTTCACTTTACACTTCTCAGCTGCATGCTTATTGCAAACATCTGTGTTGCTGAAATGACTGGCATTGCGACTCATTTATATGGTTTAAAACTAGTGATAGAGGAAAGCTGGGAGGAAGGGGAGGGGTGAACAGTGTTTTTCCTCCCAAATTTCAAAAATACTTAGTTTTGTCTTTGAGCATTTTTCTGTGAATGGGCTAAATCAGTGCCCTGGTGTGTACAGAAATAGCTTCATGGATAACTTCCAAACCACCAACATGGCACAAACCTTGTGTGCATCAGTACTGCACTGATAATACACCTGGTATTTAGAAAAAAACTAAAAGAAAGATGAGTAAAAGGCAGTTCAGATTTTCCCGCCATGTCATACACTCCCTACCATCCAGTCACAGTACAGGCCACTGCTCCAGAGGCCAGCAGCTCTCTGGCCTTGCCATGATCATCAGTAAATCAGCTCAATTCTTAATGCCATTCCTAATTCCAGTGTTTTCTTGCCTTGCCCAAAATGATACACTTTCTCACTAATGATGGTATGCTGGAGACTGTGCCTACCTCTGAAATGAGCCTGCCTGTATTTGCCCTGTTTTCATCCCCTCCTGCTGCTGGACGATTTGGCAGAAATCCTGTCTGAAACACAGGTCACATGGTTAACAGTGAAATGGAATATTTCTCTTTGGTTCCCAGATCTGTCAGATATTGAACGTATTTGCTTATTGACCAGATAGCACTTCTGCTTTGTAGCTGCACATGAAGTATTACATTTCTGCGCTCACATTTGGCAGGTGTTTGGCACCCCCATGACATCTCTGGGGATCCTGGATACAGATTAGTGTACCTAAAAGGCTCTCACATACTCTTAAGATGCTTTCTTTCCTTGGCCATACAGGTATTATTATTTGTCTATTTTTATTTATGCCATGACATTGCATATTCTTCATTGTCATGTGGAACATCTCAGTGACCCTCTAGCTAGGCTGATGGACAACTGGGTATAAACAGTTAAAGCTTTGGCCATGAAACACTTCATATCTAAGCTCTTTAAACTGTTTTGTGCCTGGATTGGTTGGATGTTGTGGTGTATCTCAGTACTTACAGTAAAATTAGCAGGTCTGAGTATTCATGCCAAACTAGGAGAAGGGAGAAGGCAAGAAGTCAATTTTGAACATAATGTATGATGCTTCTCCTTCTCCAACAGCACTCATGTGGTTTTCTGGCACAGCACTCACAGTAACATGCACTGAGAACACTGAGACCATAAGAGAAGCAGTGTAAAAAAGATCTCCAAAAGCTTACAAATGATTCCCTCACACGATTCCTTGTCTCAAAAACTCTGGTCAAACCTTGCATGTGAACCCTTCTGCAAGGCATTTCATTTCTTCACCTCTTTGCTTAATTATTGCAGGGAAGAAAGAAAAGCACCTTGCAAAGAATGAAGAGTAAAGTAACCAAAACAAATGCAAAGCAAAAAAATACCCAGCCCCCTTCCCTGACTAATTCTGGTCTTTGCAGTCACCAGAAAAAGGGCTGGGTGGTGCAGCAAAGCAGGGTGTGCAACGGTGCTCAGAGGAACACCTGAATGAAATTCTGCCTCACTGCCACCTTCTTACAGGGATGCTCTGCAAACGTGGCCCACTTGTGAAACAGGTGGACAAGGGCCGTGTGTGCAGCACTTACGCAGAGCCAGGGAGTGTACAGGGAGGACTGACTCCTCTTTAGCCCTTTCAAAAAGAGGAGCCTGTGCCACTACAAAGCCTACAATAGACAAGCTATTAACTTAAAGTACGCTTTTCAACCCCTGCTATGTTATTTTCAGGACTGACTGCTGCAGTCTGAAGAATACTTCCTAATTTTTTTCTCTTTCTGTAAAGTCTGAATGTTTATTTTGCATAGACATCTGTCCAATTTCAGCTAATTTCATGTCTGGAATGTCTACATAAGTAGGTGTGTGGTACTATCACATGGCAAAAATAATATCGTTGTTGGAATTGCTTCTTAAGGCTGAGGACTTTTCATGGAGAAGATCTGTGCCTTGGTGTTTGTGTGCTATTGACAGTGATTTACTGCAAGCAGCAGATCTGGATTTTGTTAGTGTGTTACAATTTCTATCAGGTGTACAATCTGTCATGCACAGAAAATCCTTTTCATTAGGAAAAATAAGAGCTACAGAGCTCTTCACTGCTTTCTTTGTTTTCCCTCTGATTTCAGGTATGTTGCCAATAGATAATACCTTGCAACAAAATAGAAAGGTTACACTAATTGAACATGTTAAATATTGGTGATGCAGTGAGCCTCTGGACTGCTAAGCACTAATTCAACAACACTCTCTTGAAGCAGAAGCACGCTGAACTATGCCATTCCCTGCTGCTTCCAACTCCTACTGACGCTGATAACTATCTTCCTTCAAAGCACAGTTGGATGAAATGCAAAGAAAAACTAGTCCATGCACAGTCCATGCACACTAGAGTGCTAATCAGCTAAAGGCCATCTGCGAACAGAAAGTCACCGCTATTATCTTCTTTCACAGCCCATACTGCCATTGCTGGCATGAAAACACACATGCAAAGTGCATCCTATTATCTAACCTTTTCTTTCCCCTACTGATTGATATAGAAAATCTACCCTTTCCCATACCTGGCTTCATCAGGTCTGTGCAGGTAGAGAATCAAACCAGAATTGATTCTTTCTGGAAGTTTGCTGAATTAATGAACAGAGAAAACTCAGAGGGGGTTAACCACCTGCCTCCCTTATAGCCCCAGCCGCTCACCCCTCTGGCATAGCTACAGTGAATCATGCATGGCAGCACTAGCTAGTCCCTCCTTGACTCCAGCTCAGAGCTTATCCATGTGTCGTAAATCCAAGTCCAGCTACAGTCACAGCAATAGTACCAGGCATCAGTGTGGCTATTAGATGAGATCTTTGGAAGTTTCCAATGTGCTAAGAAGTTCCTGTAAGTAATAAAGTAATGAATATCTGAGATGTGCTGTTTCACTCAATGAAGAACTCAGAGGACACCGAGTTAAAACACAATACTCCAAGAGCTTGTTCTCTTTGGTCCCTATGCGACATTTTCCTATTAACTGTAGCACTGTCTGTAACTCCAATAGGAAGATCTCAGGCTAAGCAGCAGACTCACACCTGAGACTGGGCAGCATGCTCTGCAGGCAGTTCACCACAGAGGAGTTCAGCTTCGGCTGTTAACAAAACACTCAGAGACATACCACTGCATATCATTATCCCAGCACTGGGCTGCCTATTTTATGGGAACGAATGGCTCCCAGGGCTGCAATCTAGTGTGTCCTGGGCCTGCTTCTGGTCACCATGAAGGAATCATTGCCCAACCACTAAATAAGAGAGCAGAGAAGCTTGTGGAGGTGCCAAAGCAAAGGTCTTGGGTCTGAAGTCCTGCAGATGTGCATAACACACACAGAAATTTGATTATTTCTGTCACCCAGAGTTGTTGATCCACTTGTCTTTGCAAAAGATGAGAGGATTGGGAGAGCAGACTTTTTTCTCACAAGTGTCTTGATTTTATTTACTTGCCCCCAAGTGTCACAGGCCCTTTGGACAGCCATCACTCCCTCCTCTCATGCATCTGCCTGGAGCATGAATGCCAAAACAAGCATGCTAGATACAGAGGCGTTTCTGAGACTATTACAGAGCCTATTTCAAGAGATGACTTATGGAGTAATGTATGTGGGAAACAGAGACACACTTCACACTTTTAGGAAGCTTAGAAAATTTCGATACTTCTAGGAATACAAATTACATGAGTTTAAGTACATTGAGGAATCTCTATTACCACCCTGTTTAATTTCCTCATGCCTGGATTTTGATTTAATTTCTCTACTAAGTACCACTTAAATGGCTAACTGAAAAAAAATTCTTCAATTACGTTCATGAATATGGATAGTCTAGGTTTCTCTTGTAGAGGATTTTGTTTGCATAGGCAACGGAAAGTTTGTTGTGGTTCACATACACAGCAAACATTTCAGCAATATTTCAGCTGTAAACACCAGTTGGTGAAGCTGTGCATCACTCACTCAGTATGGTCGTTGGGTGCAATGGTTATGATAAGTGCCTGCAATCTCTCTCAGGCAAATCTACGAGCTATTTTTTATTTAACAGTAAGAGATCAGCTGTAGAAAGGACATTTGCAAGTGTGAAAGCAAATGATAGTGTGGGGGAGGAAGAAGGAGGGAAAATGATGAGTCCTTTACTGAAGATCTCAGCAAAATATTGTTTGTTACTAGATAGGATTTCTTACAACAAAATTATTCAAACAGAAGGGACACATCAAGGACGACATGAGCAGCTCCGTAATCACAAGAGTGAGCTCAAAGATGATGTGGATTTGGACTACTTGGAAATATCACAGAATGGGTTTTTCTAAAGATCATGGTCTATTTTTCAACTGACACCCACACATCAAAATACTGCCTGTGTTTGGTGAAATCTAATACTCTAGTTCTTGTCACTTGTACCTGTTGGAGTCCAGGTGCTGAAATAGTAAGTGCTGTTTATTTCTATAAATGTCCATCTCCACTCTCGTCACTTTGAGAGCAAAATCTGAGGCTGGCAAGTACACATGGATGACACTAAATTCCACTGTACCTTACATCCATAGGTGGAGATCAACTATACTGCAAAAGTACTAAAATACTAACTAAAGTACTAAAATACAAAGACCAAAGTTTCTGGAGAAGCCTGAAGGGGAAAAAGCAGTTGGTGTTGTTCTCTCCTATAAAGGAGGGATGCAACATAAAATAGTTTGAATGTCACACGGCTTGAGACTTGCAGAAGGTGGAGAAAAGTATTCTCCAACGGACATATTTTTGGAGCTGCTATGGGAAATCTCTCTCTCTCTGCAGGCAGATCTTGCTGTGGGGGAAGCTCACACCCTGCCATGAGGAAGGACTGGCCTATTTGGAGCATAGGATAAACACTTGGCAGGAAAGCAAACTCCATCAAGGATCTGTATCAGGACTGGGCATGTCAGTCCTGCAAAGATTAACACATATGCTAGGCTTTCTGCACATGAATGTTCCCACTCTAATTCATGGGTGTAAACATATGCGTGTGCATAGAATCAGGACCTCAGTGCCTTTCTTTTCTAGATCACATGGAAGTTTTTCTGACTGTAAATGTGCAGGAAGGGTTTTGAGCAGAACTGAACAGCTTCTGCTGCAGGCCTGAATGTTTGGAGACCAGCACATAGTCAGAAATACGACTGGTCCATATGGCTGATTGCCATGAAATTCCCTCCACAGCAGTGCCCTGATAACTAGGAACTCTTATTCTGTTTTAATATAAAGTTTTGATTGCTGCAAAACCTGTTTTTCATCTGCTTAAATGTACCTTTATATAATGGGGAATTGCCTTCATCTAGATTCAACTACAGGTTAGCTTGTGGCATATGGGAGCCATGTAAAACTAATATGAATAGTTATTGATTTTATTATAGTTTTGTCCAAATTACTTGATTGTTCACACTTTCAAGGGAACTTTTGCCTACATATTCCTTACTAAGCCCAGTTCACTGAAAATTGGATCAGATTTATGTCATTATCAGTGTTCTTATCAGGGGAATTCAAAACATTTTAAATAAGTGGATCATTACATGTATTATGAGCTTTTTATTAGTATTCTTCCAATTGTGATATTAACTTGTTTAATCCCATTTTGTTATAGCTCATCTACTCTTTTTCTGAGCTGCTGGAACTTGACTTTTGAAGCAAATGGTTAAATGAGATGTGGTCAGTTCTTCAAGCAATTATAGTCTAAATATTCAGATCAAGTATTTGTTTTTAGTTCACCTACTAGTTTTCTTTATAGATGGATGATTTGCATGCCATCTGACCAACATGTTGTTTGCAATCATGAACAGAAAAGCTGTTCAATGTATGGCAGGAATTAGTCTTTCTGGGTCTTAGCTGACAACTATAACCAAGAACATTTCTCCTGTGTTGGGAAACTGAGGTCTCTTCACCAATTACTGCTGCTTTTTTACAATCAAGGATTGGGGGTTTGGGAAAAAACTTTGAGGATTGGATTCTACAGATGATTTGGTTGAATCATGAGTAAATCAAAAGCAAAGATGAAAAGAATTCCTGGGAAAGTATTTATAAACCCACAGGACTGGATGACAAGCATCCGAGAATGCTAACAGAGCTAATAGAGGGAAGTGCGATACCTTGAGCAGAGATTTTTGAAAGTTCATGGAGAACAGATGAGGTGCCAGAGGATTTCAGAGCCACAAAATACAGCACTCAGCTGAGTTATAAAAAGGGGCATCCAGGAATTTACTAACCAATTCATTTAACTTCAATAGCAAGTAAACTATGTAAGGAGTCATAAAGGAGCCATTATGAAATCTTAGAGCAACCCAGAATCATAAATAATTGGGTGGGAAAGGGCTTTAAGAGGTCATCTAGTAATCTCATCAGAAATCTCCTAAGAGTCAACATTCAGCAAAATATGGTACTTGGATTTACACATTTCAATGGGCCCTTCCTACACACCCAAGGAGAGTATGGAGCTGTGGCTTGGGGAGGGGGAGTGTTCCTCAAACAGAGCCCAAGGGACTTTCTTGCTTTTTCTGCACAGCTCGGTCTTTCTGTTTAGCAAAAATCCCTGGAGGTGACAGGAGAAATTATAGCAGCTGGCAAAAGAAAGGAAAGCTTTTAAAGTTGATGATCCTCTCTTTCAAATTAATCTGCTCTGGACAGAGACCCAAGTAACAGATCATCTGTGGGGCAAATTCTGGTAACATAAGCAGCTAATGCTGGTGTGGAGGTGCTGGGAGGGAAGAGTGTTCTGGTGAAGGGAGAGTGTAAAAGAAAACATCTTCTGCCCAATCCCATAGGGCAACAGAAAGGTCAGCTTACCTTGCTGGAGAAGGAGAGGCTGCAGCCAGCATCAGGGAGAAGAAGAGCTCATCTGACCTGAGGCAGGTGAGAGAAGCTGGCTATAGAGAGATTATCACTCCCTTGCCTTGGGCTGGGCATTTCTTGAGCTACCTGGAGCAACGTCTGTGTGTCCTCATGGAGGAGGCACAGCTCTCATAGTGAGAAAGGTGCCCTCTGCCCAGGGTGATAGCAACCAGGGCACCTGCCATCAACCATGCAAGGTGTAACAGCACCTCAGCATGCCTAGCAAAGAGAGCTCTGCCATGGCTGGGCACAAGGGAAAAAATTACTTTTCTTTAGGGCTTGAAAGGCTCTTTAACCATTAATTGGAAAGGTTTAAAACCTTCCCTTCAACTCATACTTCTGTGAACCTTTATGTAGTTTCAATACTTGACTGCAATGTTAAACAGTAACTTGAGTCTCGAACGTTGTGCTAAATTTAGCAGAATAGTTTAGGAGATCCAGGGAAATACTGAGTGACACGTTAGATTAGGATGGGACCTTTCGTGCTCGGCCTAAAATGCTGAATTGAAGCCTGTCCTTGATGGAAGACCACTAACCCTGAAGCAACAAATTGCCAGTGTGGGATGAGAGCTTTACCTCAGAGGTGAAATCCTGCATCTTTCCTTGTCCTCACACACAGCTGCTCACCAAAGCCAACCAGTGAAACTTCATGAACACTGACTAAAGTAGCAATCTGTGGCTGCAAAACTTATCTAGGACTTTGTCCAGCCAATACATGTCTACTTTTCCCTCAAATGCAAAATGGCACAAGGTCATTTCAAAAGGGATGAGGAACAAAAGAAGTTTACTTGTCATTAGACATAGATAGTAACAATCAAAAGCAATAATCAAACCATGTGAGGAAATTGAATACAGACAAACTGCAATGCTAAATGAGAGAGGAGCACCAATTATGTGCAACAGAGCTCTTATTATATGGCATCCTGATTACCTTAAATTATATTTTTTAACAGACATCCATTTTTATTTTTACTTCGAAAACAGGTGAAGTTCTTTTCGAGTATTGACGTCAGCTAGCCTCATCAATTGTTCCTGTAATAGCTCAACTACCACTAAAGCCACAAATGCAATGAAAGAGCTAAGTAGTCCCTGCACAAAGGGGATTTGGTTTGGTCACTGCCAGAGTACATATGCATGCCCTAGTCTTTTGCAAGTAATAGATACTGATTTCGTGCGGTAAAAGTTCCCTCCCTCTGTGCATTGGTCTTTATTTAAAATTAAAAAAAAAAAAAAGTTAAAGACATGATGATCTATCTTGCAAATAAAAAAAATCATTTTCTTCTTTAGAAAATGCAATGAATTTAGTACTTATGACATGTGGCGGGCTGAGTCCATGGCAGACCTCCAGCATGGTCCAAAGGAGAGGAAGTCTCCACACTGGACTGCCAGCACCTCTTGGCAGTGCTTTTGGGGTGATCCTTTGGGCCAGCACAGCAGCACTACATGGACTTCTCTTTTGGCACCATGACCCACTATGACCTGGATCAGAGGCCACCAGCTCTTTCAGCCATCAGCCAGCAATGTGGCTGCCAGTTCAATGTCCCCAATCACAGCCAATCCCTGCTGTGTCTTGTCCTGTCCCCCCATTGTTTCCTGTTTGGTCTTTCCTTTATATTTTTACCCTTAATTGTTACTAAGTCTGTGTTCTCTCTCACAGGAGTCCTGGATTCCACTGTTTATTTATCATTGCTCTTGTTTTGTTTTAAAAGACATCCACAACTTGGGGATGGGGGAGAAATGGAATAGAGGGATTGGATGCTACCATGAATGCATGGTAATGGTTGGGTGCAAAACTTCAAGCTGTGCCAGGCTAAACTAAGGAGGTCAGGAGAGCTACAGAGGCTGGCCAGCTACAAGGGAGCACTTGAACTCTCCAGGGAAGGCAAGGGAAATCCAGTGAAAACACTCAAATAACACTTTCACTTCCTTCCTGCTTATCAAATCAACCAACTGGGATTTTACTTCCAGGTGTGAAGAAGGTTTCTATCAACAGGAGGTTTCACATGGCACCAGAGAGGTGCAAGCTGGTCATACTCAGAATCCCAAAGGGCAGCACTGGGAGGTGCCAAGACCTTGCAGAATCACACAGTTCATCAGCTTCCCAAAGCCACACAGAACCACTTCTAACTGATTGTGCATGGCTGTGCTGAAACCTCAACCCTTGAATTCATTCACTCCTCCTCTGCAACTCAAAAAGGATTGCACATTCACCAACATATCTTCATTGGCCACAGATTTCAGGTGCCCTTGGATACAGTTTTTTGTTTAGGTACCGAGTTCTTTTCTGACAGGTACCTTCACAAGCATAAGCATACCTGTTTCAGCTAATTGCTGCACCTACACCGATGTCAGAGACTCAAGATGGCAGCTGACATCTATCCAAGCCATATGGATGAAAACAAATGTTTTTGAAGGCCCATGAAAATGTGCTCTCCCATAAGATATCCAGCCTAGGCTAAAAATACTACAAGTGTAGTTCAGACTTTTGTCATTCCCACTGCCAGCGGAAGCAGGATGTGCAGAGGCAGAGGATCAGAGGATATAAAAAGTTAATTCAGAGTCTGTCTTTTTTACATTCTTAAAGTGACCCCAAACCCTGTAAGCTTCCCATTCCATTTTGACTGGAAATGTTGGCTTTTTCCTGACCTTCCTCTGGCTGGTGGGAAGAGGGGAGGCCATCACTTTGATGCTGCTTTCCTGTGACTCTGACAGCACTCCCAATTCCCGTGGCCACAAATTGGCCATGGCTCCCCATTCCTGAGCTAAGCATCACTGTAACATCTGTCTCAAGCTCAGCAGCAGGGCCACTGCCAGATGAGACCAAGACAGCCCGTGCCCACCTCTACCAGAGCAAGGACAGCACAAACTGGACTTCCAGCTGCACCTGGTGGCACCAATATCAATTGTGTCCCACAGTACAAAAACTCGAGCAAACTGGATCTATTGCATCCTCCCCAGGACCTCTGATTTAGGCTGGGATATTAATTAAGTCTACCTTGTCTGAAAAGCAAGATTTAACATTTCTTCTTTTGACTTGTTTTTCTCAATCTAAGATTAAAAGCATTTCTTCCTGAAACCTGAAATCTTGCTGATAACCCCAAAGTTTTAACCCAAGTGGTGGTGTGATTTGGAATGAGGTGGTGACTATGTATATAAGATGAAGAAGATACAGAGGTTTCATTTCCTACAGATTAATTCTCTACAAGCTGTGTAAACTTTCTTTCATATAAACAAAGTTTTTACAGACAAAGACGTTAGCGTTTTTTCCTCTTTCAGTTATTTGGAGAAAAAATAGAAATGCAATTTTGCTGTCTTGGTGCTTCAGCTTGTACCAGCAGATCGGGAGCAGCTCTGCAGTGCACTTCCTCATGCTTCTGACTATAAAACGAATGTAAATAAACTTGCAAAGAAACAACCTTGTGCAGCCGGATATTACTAAGCAGTTTCAAGTTTCTACACTAGGTTAACATCAATCTGTATTTATCCCTCCAATACGAATGCCACGATCTCTCACTACAAATAGGAGCCAACACACAACAGCCAACACAACTGCCCATGACAATACCACAGTCTCAGTTTTCACTCCCATCACTCTTCCATGCTCTTAACTTTAGGGAGGCTCCAAAACTCAGCTCTAAAAACACATCAAATGGTAATTCCGCAAAAGGAGAAGTAATCCTCATAACAAATTTGGTGGCCCAGCTGTGGTTTGTATATTAGCTCCCAGCCTGTCCCAGCCAGACATGGAGGCAGAGAGGGAACCTGCCCATTTGCTTTTCTCTCACTGTTGTCTGGTGAAGCCTCCTGGAAGGAGAGGGGAGTCATCTCTCCCCAGAGAGTTCAACGACCCCAAACTTTGGAGAAGGAGCATGACAGGAGGCAGAGGGCTTGGCATGCCTCTGGGAAAGATCAGGGAGCACCCTGAAGTCTGCCTCACTGGTGATGGAGAGATGGTGGCTTTCCTGAGGATCTGCCCTCCAAGGACATGAAAAGAGTCTTTTATTTTAACCTGAGAATTTTTCTACTTCAGAAAGTCACTCTGTTGCAGTTTGTTTTCTGAGAAAACACGGTGCCAGGGAGGCCCTGGGAGACTCCTCAGGTGCACACTTTGAGGAAATGTTGCAGGTCTACCAAGGCACCTGACTCACAGACCATTAGCCATGGCTTTGCCAAACAGACAAACAAGCCATTATGGACAAATATAAAAGTTCCATCAGAAAACAGCAGTATCATCCTATAAAATATTCCAGAGCACTTAATTCCCTCTCATACTCAAATGTCCATAGGACCAATTAGAAATGCTGTTTGCTGTTATTTGTTTTTCTCCATGGTATTGTTCCGTACCAGTATATTACATGTCATTTAAGAGGAGGAGTGTTTTCAAATATCAGAAAAATGTTTTTTTTGTCTCATTAATGCCCCATGCCTAAAAATAAATGCAGCAGATTTAAAATGAATGCTGGCGATATTTGCCTACATCCAAAAAACCCCTCCATGACTACAGGCACGTTTTCCTAGAGAAATAACAGACACCTCTTGAGAATTATGCTATTTAGTAAATAAAGCAGAAAAAAAATGTCTCTGGGAGGTAGTGATGTGTCTTACTCTAGTCTAGTTCCTTCTGGAGTACTTGGGAATTAATTTTGGACAGCAAAATTTCAGAGCAGCAACTTCTAGAGAAGATAGTTTGCATCAAGAAACAAATAATTAGAGAATATATTGTCACTACAGCCACCTGTTTTTTAAACAAAAAACTCTCTGAAAAATACCACTGTTACTCAGTTCTTCCTCAGCTGATGGTGTGTACTGGGTCACACATGAGAGACTCACATGAAGGCAGAGCTACGTCCTTCAATGTCACTGCTCTCGGCAGCTACTGCTTCTCAGAACAGATACAAATACTCTACAGCTGAGATAACACTCCCCAGATGGGCTTTTCCTTTCCCATATCTCTCCATAGTGACTGTAATACCTCTTTCTGAACAGTACCAGTGATCTGACTTTCCAGCTTTGGAAAATATTAAATACCAACAGTGAGAATAGATGCCTTACTAGTGCTGTTCTTTACATTAATAAAGCCAAATATGTATTGGACTCTGATTTCTCACTTTTCTTTATTAAGTACCTTATCATTTGGGCTCCATTTTCCAACCTAGTTTGTTACTAGAAGATAAAGCAATTACGTGCTCAAACATGATTGCACTGTAAAACTTAAGCCTGTAAAAGCATGGACCAGCAACAGACAGAGCTGTGCTGGTCATACCATTGCCAGCAAAATCAGGTCTGTTACACTTGACACTTGAGGAGAGCAGTGACCAAGAGCCTGTGCTGTCCCTCTGTCCTGCTGCTCCCCAGATCTTCCTGAAGTGGCTCTGAACCCAAACCAGCCAGAGGACCCGGTCTGCTGTAGAGGGCAGAGAGGCAGCCAGTGCCAGGGGGCCAAATGCAATTCAGAACAAAGGGAAGCCACAGGCAAGAAAAGGAAGAGGGTGGTAGCTCATGAGGAAAGCAGGTGAGAAAAAGGAAAGCAAACCTCTTTCTCAACAGCTGCAGAAAGTTTTTGCCTGACAAAGGGAGAAGCCAGGCAGCAGCATAGCTGCTGCCCAAATCATTGGTCAGATATGTACACGGTCCTGACTTGCAGCTGCCCTGGTGCTGGGATGCAGCACCTGGCTGGTCCAGCGGGCTCAGGCTGTTTCCAAGTAGAGGGGAGGCTGACAGGCCTCCTCAGGACCCACCATCCTGCAGGGACCCACCACCTGGCAGCCCTGCCTGCAGGTGCTTACATCTTGCGAGCCACCAGCTCCTCACCCCCTGAGCCAGGCCCAGCCAGGGGGAAAGGCAGCCACTGGCCACTCGCCAGCACATCTTGCATTGCCTCAAATACCGTGTTCTGACTACACGTCCTGTTCAGTATGAAACAAATCAACTGGAGGAAATGAACAAGATTTTGCTTTTTAAAGTGTTGTGTCAGGTACATTAACAGTTCTACCATACGTGTTACTCAGCTCTTCAGAGAGTGCTTGGGTTTCATTTCTACTGTAATTTTATCAGCATCTTGCTTCAATCCTCACCTTGGCTTTCCTGCTACTTAATTTATTTTCCTTTACAGTCATATATTGAGCCATCTACAGTGCTCTGCTGGCTGCCTAACCTCTGGAAACACATCACACCAAACTGCTATAGCGAGCCACCTATTGCTCCTGTTTGCACTTTTTACTCATGCAACAAATACTATCTCTGTGTTTAGGACCGATGATTGCTCTTTTTTAGCTTAGCAGTTGCTGAGCACAGATAGCAAAACTGAAGACTCCTGTGGTGGAATAGAAGTTACTTGTCAGGTTTTAACAAAATATCTGACATGGAGGTAGCTCACAGAAAGCAAGGAACTATTGACTAGTTATTAATACAATAAAAGTGAATATAAACCCAGATGACATCCCAGGAGCAGCAAGTCATTAAGAGGGTGCTGCAGTAAGCCATCAAGTACAATCAGTTCAACTCCCCCCACCATCAGCACTGAGGTGAATGTCGCTCACCCTATTTATCAGTGACATTATTTATTCTGTGTTATTTATTGGGGGATTTTGTGAATTTGACAGCAATCTGTGAATGACAAGGAGCTAAGAGGTATATCAAATATCAGGAGCCATCCATCATAAATGCAGATGATTTAAACAACTCAGAGATTTGTCAGAACAATGAGACATGAACTTCAAGGGGAATGGGGGGGAAAAAAGCAGATGTCAGACTACACCCGGGGCAGACATTGGCAGAGGGCAGATAAGGCAGGCTGGCTTTTACACACCAGGAGTGAAAGGAGGAGGTTGGCTGCCCATGAGTGCTGTCACAGCCATCACAGTCTCACAGATACACCAACTTGAAGATGATGATTTTTGTCTGGAGCTGTGGGTTTGCAAAGTGAAGGAAAACTGAATTTTGCAGCTTCAGGGAAGAGATAGTGTGGCCCAGAGCCACATATCTGAGTACCGCTGCTGCCCCAGGGAAGGGAAGGCATATTTTGGGATGGTCTGTACCTACCCATAGCCACTGCCTCATGTGCCCTGATCCCATCTCATGAGGCAGCTGCTATTCTGGCAAAGTGGGCAGCCAAGCTGCAGTGCTTTAGCTTGGGCATTTCTCTGTATTTACCAGCATGTAGAGGCAGGCAGAAACGCACTCTTAAGAGTACTTATTTATCCCACCGGCTCATTACAGCTCCTTTTACTCCCCCTGCAGTGATTATGAGCAGCTAGAGTGTTTTAAGCAGCAGGGTTGTGTCTACGTGTCTGCTAAGTGACATTTAAATGAGTGAACTAGTACCTGTGAGGAGCTGCATTTTCCAACAATGGCCTTTTTTCTTTTTTTTTTTTTCCTCTTTGGCACCGAAAAAGGCAGCAGAGAGCTTCCTTCCACCCTGAGCTGGCTAGAAAAAATGTCTCCCTGGTGGTATCCCTGCACCTTGCTTGTCTTCCAATCTGCAGACTCAGCACACTCTATTGATGTGGAAGTCCACACACAGCAGACAGGGCTGTAAGGGGAAGTGAAAACATTTTGTTTGCTTCAAGACTTGAAACAGCTTTTGGGGGGCCTGGGATAGTGCCAGGATCTCTGGAGGATGAACTCCTGCCCTTGCACTCCAAAATTCAGAACAATTTTAAGATAGCTCAGATTTTGGGGTCAAAACCGGCTACCCCAAAAATGAGTAGTCAGTTTTGAAAATGTACATCTAAAACGACCTTGACTGAAGCTGTCGCAAACAAATCACAAGCACCCTCTGTTTAAATGCTTTGAGAGTACTGGTTGTCACAACTGAAAGAAAAAGGGCTCCCAGGAGGCAGAGCTGTGGCACAAAACCAGCCATCTTACAGAAACTGAGGAGAGATATTAAAAGTTAACCAGTTCCGGGAGCAAGCAGATGTTAAATAGACTAATTAATTTAGTCTGAAATGGGAGAGCCTTGTAATCAGAAGACTCCTGTCCCATAAGGAGGTGACAGCCATTGACCTGACAAGGTGTCTGAGAAAACGCTTTTCATCGGGAGAGGACACATGAGAATTAAAGCACAGTTGAGAATATTGCTTAGGAAAGAAGGTCATCTCTGACTGGTGTCTCAACTGTTTACAGGGAAAAAAAATCACTTCACTGGAAAGAGATAAATGCGGTCTCAGTTGAAACTACTACAAGGGGCCCAACACCTAAGTCTTATAAGGGATACGAACCCAAATAACAAGCAAGGAGTGGTGGTAGCAATGTTCCTTGCGGCATGAGGAAGGAGGGTGAACAACACTGGGAGGTTGATGGCTGGAACCAGGGATCACTCTGCATCCACACAGCCCTGTCCACCACGCAGGAAGGCACAGCCCACTGCTGCCAGTCAGCTGGCACTGGAAAAGCTATTGCTCCAACTCACCCCTGTCCACGAGATGGGATTCCCACCCTGCATTAACCTGTGCCATGGCAGGGACCATGAGGAAGGCGGGTGGGAAAAGTCCCAGGGGTCTACCCTGAAAGGCAGATGGGGAAACATCTGGGAATAGACCCTCTGAGGGCTCTTCAAGGCAAATACACATTAACAAAAGAGCTCAAGAGGATCTTGTGGAAAAAATAAAGAGCCCTTCCCCCCTCAATTCTGGCAGTTTCCAGATGGGAAACCGAAATGAAACTTTTTTTAAAATGTTCAGAAACCTTTTGAACCTCATTAGTTTTCATTTCATATGGCTCTGCACAAAGAAGTATATAAACCTGCAGCTCTTTTAGATGAAATGATGTAACATTCAGATTATATCGATTGGAGCAGGGAGGGGAGCATTCATCTCAGTAATATTTTAACAAAAGAAGTCATTTTATGCGGTCTTTACAATGCTTTCTTATTTCAGGGGTCATGGGAGCTGCATAACACCAGGTCTTCACAGACTCAGAAACCAAATTACTTAATTTTGAGGAAACAATACCTGCATGCAATTAAGCTCTTAACTTTACTCATGTGAGTAGTTTGAATTAGTGCATGGAGAATACTTGCAGGCTTTCAACTGCACATGTGTAAATTTTGGCAGGGCTTAGTTGTTAACCATGTTAATCTTGAAGCCTTGCTTTCTTTGTTTTCAGCAGCAAACCTAGAAAAAGTGTATATATGCTATCAGTCTTGAAAATCCTGTAAAATCAGTTCTGGAGACTTCAAGGAAATGTGATAAAATTAAAATGCTCCTACTTAAATAAAATTTTATTTCCCTTCCAGTAACATACAATATTTAACTCAGAGTTTTAATAAAGTTGGTAAAATATGAGCATATTATTAACCTCCTCAGAACGACACAATTTACTGTAAAGTCATTACCATTCTGTTCACTTGTGTCTGGCCTCTTTGTTTCAGGTCTGTTTTCCCAGCTTACAGTATCAGGTCAACAGACTCTAACATAAATGAGTAATGCGTCTGGAATTTTTCCTTGCAACACCAAACCTCAGACCAAGCTCAGGCAGAAGGGCCATGCTGTGAATAGGATGGGAAGCAACTTCAGCTGTACCTCTCTCTTCTTTCCATTCTCCATCTTGTTCCACTTTCCCTTGCACAAGGCTCCTACACAGGCTGCTGTTTGTCCCTGACTTCATTTCCTACTCTCTCAGCTCTCAGAAACTGCATCTGGACTTTGGGAAGTCCAAAACCACCCTTTCTTAGGGTCTAGTAGACAAAAACACTGTCAACTGTGCTTTCCATGTCCTGTGTTCAAAATCTGCAACAGTGATCTCAGAAGTACTGAGGCAAACTTGTTTCTGCAAGGTGGGACAGTTGGAGGGGATCTACTCAGGTAATTAAGTACTTATGGTCATAGCTGCTGCCTGTGGTTAACTCAGTGAAGAGACAGTGTGCCCTGCTTCTTGTTATCTGCCCAAGCTGGAAACGAGCACCCCACAATCAGCAGAGCTTTATTGCCAGTGCTGAAGGTGCCACAGTGCAGAAAAACGTCAGTCTCATTCCTCAGCACTTTAAATTCCTGTAGGCTTCAAGTCTGGGGAAGTGGGGTGTCTTTCTGAATCTTTCTGTCAGTAAATCTAGTGTTTTACATAGATATTAGCAAATAAAAACCCAAGTTCTGTGAAAAATGTCAGTTCTATTTTTGCCAACTAAAATAGAACAGGAAATTGTATGTTTAACATATGTGGAGAACTGCAAAACTGAACCACAGATATGTAACCACTATTATTAAGAATAGTAAATACAGTTGTGGAGGTGAAATGGATTATGCCACTGGATGTTTCCTTTAATATGAATTCCAGCTACGGACTTGCTTTACATATGAAGGTGAATAGAAGATCCTTATGACAACTTCAGGAAACAGAATTGCATTCTTACAAGTCAGTCATGTATTTATCCAGTGCCTTAGATGGGAAACAAAATGCTTTATGGTACAAAAGCTACCAAATTATTTCTGAATACACTAACTTCAGAAATGTACCAACAGCTTTGATAGAAAGGACTTGAATATGACTGTCTTACAAACAAACAAAACAAAGAAAAAACTAAAAGAAAAATCAATCCAAGCTGCTAAGCCACAAGCTGTTTTAAATGATGTTTGGAATCCAGATAAGCTAAAGACTGTCACACCCCAGATGTGAATCATAAGTGCAGGTCTCCTTTGGGATGCCTTGGAAAGCCCCATGCAGAAATCACAGCTCCACTGAGGTTTTAGGCAGCTGAGCACTCTGTGGAGTGTGCCTGGATGCTGCTGTACAGGTAAAGTGGGACACTGGTGACCCTGACCACATGGGCCTGGCCCCCCCCTCCTCTTTCAGCAGAGACACTGTTGCCAATATTTTTATTTATCAGAAGAAAAGGGTGTTGGAAATTTTCTGTTTGTTCTTAGAAAGCAGTCCTTTTCCTAAAGAAGCCTCCAGACTTCTTTCCACAACTCTGAGGTTCAGGCTCAATATTGTCCACGCTATTCTTTTCCCCAGCAAATGGTGTAGTTACTTGAGCAGCTAAACCTCCCCTTTCCAGTCACTGGTACAGCCAGTGCCAAGCAAGGGACACTGCCTAGAGCAGATCATACACCTGAGAGAAGCAAACTGCTCAATCCTTTCATCACCCCTTTTGAAATGAACTAGAACAAATTAGAAACAAATCCTGTTTGTACCTATCAGTTCAATCAACCCAGTGTTTCAAATGAGGGAAATCCTACTCTTGGATCTTGTGCCAAAGAAATACAGTATGACATGGACCAACAGAGGTGAATTTCTTTAAAGAACTTCAATTTTCTATGCAAAGAAATACACCAACTTTCAAGAAAAACAGGGTTTCAGGCAGCATCCTTAAGAGGGGGGAGAAGGAGGAATGAAGACAGCATATGCCAAAAATAATCTATGAGGATTTCTCCTCCAAATGCCTACTGTTATATCCATCACACAGGGATGGAGAGATGCTGAGTGCTCATGGTACACAGGCAATAACCACGAGTGGGAAGTGGCTGTTTCTCATTGATAGCCCACAGTCTTTGCTCTTTTGGTATTAAGCTCATACTTAAAAGTGACTATGACACAAAAGAACTTACCTGTGAGAAAACAGAGCACCCAGCAGCCCAGCTGGCCCCCAGCCCATGGTGTTGCCAAGCTCACAAGTCACATGGGTGACTGGGATGAGGACCCTCTCCCCAAAATACATCATGGGGAAGGCTCCCAGCATACTTAAGGCTCAGGGCTACTTGTCTAATTTCTTTTCAGACTGGTAATTTGTGACTCACAGGCAGGCATCTATTTTTAGGGATGGTTTCAACCAGCTCCAAATGGAAGTGCAACAGACTGTGGTCTCCAGTAACTGCAGCCGCTTTTACAGCCCAGCTGCTGACATGAGTCCTCTCAAAGCTTTGGCTGGTGCTGCTCAGGCACAGACTATTACTGTGCAGTATTGTAATTATGTCTTTTAACCTGTGGGCGCCCCATCATACAGGTTATTTTGAATTATACAAGAAATGCCTTGTCTTTGCACTGTTTTTCCTCTCCTGACTGCTCAGACACAAGCTGTGAGCTTTTTCCACCCTGTCACCATGTGCAGTGTCTTCCAGCACGGACTGTCTGATATGCTCTGAGTCAGCTACATCCGACGAGCCACAGCTGGCCTGGAGCTAAGCCAAAGACTTTTCCCTTCAGTGCTGTTGCACAATGTGATCTAAATACCCAGTCCCATCTAATTTGTTTCCTTCTTAGCTTTAAGGACATTGTACTTCACTTCGTGAGGTCTCAAGTTAGGGAAACATCGTAAGGTCAGCGTCCAAAACCAATTCAGACAGCAATACAAATAAACATCCCTTGGAAAAAGAGACATAGGGGAAAAAAAAAAACAAAAACCAACAAACTTTTGTGACTAGACTATCGCTTTCATCAGCATCATACTCTGGAATTTAAGTTTCATCTGTTTCTACAAATAGTATGAAAGAAGAAATGTATAACCAAGGAATGAATTCTTACTTGACTGTGTGTCCTGGTTTCAGCTGGGAGTTAAACCACAATGCCTGTGCAACCTTTTCCTCCTTACAAATTTAAGATAGTATTTTACTAAAATTTGGTTTTAAAAAAAAAAAAAATCCATTTTTTTGAGGGAACTGAATCACTAAAATTCTTTAAGGTGAAGACTGCCAAGATGTTTGGAAGTCAGCCGTGGCAGAGACTGAATTATGAAGCAGCTCAATATATATTTTTTTCATTACCCTTATTTTTACTTCATCTTGACAACTATTTTACAACTTTAAAAAGTTGTAGTGTGATCTAAAAATGAAGTTTGATTATCTGGTGGCACAGAATTTTGAAGGAAATTATCCTCTTGGCCCAAGAGATAACAAAACACTAAGATGCTAAATTAGTTTCCTTTTGGCTTAAATTTTGTGGCAGGATTGTTTTTTAACACATGCATGTGTATTTTCCTAGTAGTCTATTCATGTTCTAGCAATGACTCTCATTTTGGGGGACAATATATAAATTATTTTTTGTAGCAAATTACTAGAAAAAGGGATCTGTGATGTGATTCTGGTAATGGAACAAACAATTTACATTGTTTGAAGTTGGTTACGTGCTTGCAAACATCCCTGAAATGACACCCAAATACAGGGTGGAAAACTAAAGTTCTTGGCTGTGCCACACAGATCTACTAAGGGATAAATGCACCTGTCCCAAGTGGAAGAAATTCATGTCCATCTAAAAAAAAGGCATAGCAACATCAATTTGCTGCCATCACACCTGGCAGCCCAAACACAGGCAAAGGCTGGAGCAGTATTGCAAGACTGTGCCACACAACATCAGAGTTTCTAAAGATTTTCTGGAGCGTTTTCTGGCTCTTGGTCTTTCCCAGTCCATGGCTGCTGCCTGCCTTGGTAGGGGGAGCACGTTAAGGACCTGCATGTGGGGACCCAGAGCTGCTGCCCTCCGAAGGCACTGTGCACACTGTCCCTGTGCAGCATCACGGGACAGAGGGCAGCTCCTCTGCTCTGCTGCAAAGGACCTAAACAATTAAGTTTTCTTTTTGTTGTATTTTATGTCACTTTTCAAGATGATCTTTGGAAACTGCTAATCAATGGACAGATTTCATCCCTAGAACTGGTGTCACTGGCATGAGGAGTCACTGGTGACTACCAAGAAGAGATGCTCTAATGGCACTGAGTTCAACTAGCACCTCTGGAAAACCCTTCTGTGCAAGATGAAGGGCACTGCTGGAGCACACTTTCCTCATGTAGAATAACATTGTGATGACCCATATGGAGTTTGTGAGAGCCACAGTGACTTTGTGAAGGTTTCAGACCACCTTCTGTCACAAGCCAGGTGACAGCCCAGACTGGTGCAACAACAGCTTCCTGTTTCTCCCATTCTTTCTCTGCTACCTGTCTTGGAAGCTCTCATGCTAATGGGTCTCAGAGCAGCAGGCATGATACTCTTTCCCCCAGACTACCACTGCACCCCAATTTCCATTCAACATGGATCTTCCACCAGTGATCAGAAAGGGGAAAAAAGGATAAGAGAAATCTTACCAGGAGTTTCAAAACCCAGCAGATTCCACATCAGGGTGGAGAGCCGGTTTCAGTCTGACTGGTCCTCCTATTTATTTGTTTAAGGGCCACCCTGGCAGTGAGCAGGGAAGCATTCCATTCCCATGTAGGAGTGTGCTGCCAATTTCCACTTACTTGCAACAAGACTCATCAACCTTTCCTGGTTCCCTCTGTCCTCAAACATTAGTAAGAAGCCTGTTCAATACCTCACAGCAAACAGAAAGATCTTTCATACCTCAAAGGAATAATTTAACTATGGAAACAAATTTACCTTTTCATTGAAAACTCCACTTTGAGTATAGCCAACTGAACATATTTCCACATAAACGGGCAATAAATGGAGAGGAGGAACTTGCAAAGGGAAGTGCCAATTTGCCTGTGCCCAAATCAAAGCAGTTGTTAGCTGCAGGCATTAGAGCAGCAGCATGCGCAGAAGCACATTGTTCAAATGGAGTTCCTATTGCAAAAATAAAAGCTTGCACATGGTGAAAATGAGGTATAAAATCTTACACTCTCTTCCTCATTAGCACAGTGGGACAATAATTTCGGAGGTGGTAACTGGCAGGTGTGTTCACAGAGAATCGATTACTCCTGTTGCAGGGTGTAGTAGAGAGAACAGAAGTCAGGTTTCAAAGTGAACATGCACCAGGTCGCTTTTCATCCAGGTTGGGTCCCACAGCCATAATGTATTGCTGTTGATAATACATGTTGCTCAATAGCTCTTTAAAATCTTTTCTCATGAATTTTAACTCTTTCAGAGGCATGATATATGATTTCTAGGTGTCAAGTTCAGTCTTTAGAAGAAAAGGCAGGACTGCCAACCATCATGTTTGGTGTAGGCAGTAGCAGTCAGCATACATGTGCAACAGGTTGGGCTCATGCTTCTAGAGCTCCCTAACATGCTGACATTCCCAAGCTGCCCTAACAGTATGGATTGGTGCTACCAGACCCTTCCATCCCAACAACAGAAATAAGTTTTTAAGAGGCTCCTAGGGACATTTCCAGGATTGCAGGCCTTAAGACCTTAGCATGCAAAGGCTCCAACAGATTAGGAGGATCCCCTGCAATCAATGGAGATGACCACAGTGGTCCCACTGCCCTTGGTAACCCATCTCAAGGGCTGACCTGTTTGTTTCTCTCTGGATGAATCACTTTTCAGACAGTTCAAACACAAATTTGTCTTGTTTATACATAAAAGTGTAGAATTTACTAAATTATAAAGACAACAACAAATTAACCAGTCCACTGATCAGCCTTTGAAATAATCAGCCACACCAATTGCTGCTTTTCTTCTGCCATCCATTTGTGGCTAGGAAGTGATTACCATGATTAGTAAACACTACCTTTGTAAATATTGCAATGTCCAGGCTCATTTCAAACTATTTTCCTTACAATAAAACCTTTTTCATTTTTTGTTCCTTTCTTAATATATCTTTTTTTTTCTTTACACAGGAAATAATCTACACTATTCTTTGAATGAATCAAAGGACATTGCTCCTGTAACCCATCTGTGCTCACCATGCTGTGGATAGAGTGCTTCACCTAAGAGCCCTTTTGCTGTTTTTTTTTTTTTGTTGTTGCTATGAACCAGGTCTTAAGATGGTGTAAGGAGATTGTTGCCAAATTGGCGAGTCCTTACATCAGCACTAGAACAGAATCTGATTCCAGAGCTTTAAAGAAAATTGAGGAATCCAGGAAACACTGCCTTGGATTGCTACATGTCAGAATTGGACTGATTTGATGCAGTCCGATGCTGTCACCCACTGCCAGCCATCTCCTTCCCTGGCTGAGTTCCGTCACTGTGCTCAAGAGGAGCTAAACTGGACCCTTTGCTCTCTCTGTCACATTTTGCCTGAATGAGGAATGTTTTCAATCAGGGTGGGATGGGAAAAATTAAGAGCCTTTTAGGAATGGCATATCCTGAGTTTTTAGATACTGTCTAGGTCAGCCCAGAGTCTAGCCGCCCAGTGCACTCATCCCCAGTATTTACACCGACAGTGGAAACACGCCTGGAACAGCTGCAAACGATTACATCTCTGACCCTCTCACGGTGAGGCCCTGTAACACTGAAGCCTGTCGTTCTCACTGTGCAGTGCAGCACCTACTGCTCATTTCCCAGGAAAACATCCATGCTAAACTTATTTCATTACGGCTAATTGGCACCCAATTGAATTCTTTTAAAAGGTGTGCTTTGCAATATCTGTCATCTGAAAGCTTCCATTACTAGGTGTAAAGATCTGTCTTCCCTGCAGTGGGCTGAACATAAAGGTTTTCAGTTTCCATGTTATATATGTATACCAGAGTGTGTCAGAACAGATTAAAACGAGTTCCAAACTGTAGTATGCTCTGGTACTCTCAGCTTGGGCAGTAGCATCAACAGGGCCTCCCACCTTTTTTGTCCATGCTTTCTTCCCCCCTCCCTCTCATCCGTCCAGAAGCAACCCCTAAGCCAGTGTCCACTTTCACTACAGCATCTGTCCAAACCAAAGTACCAACCTCAAGTCACACCCACACACTTAGTCCTCTGCCTCCTTACTTATCCCCATCTCAGCTCTTTTCTCACAAAACTTCTGCTCTGAATTACCAACCCAGAGTCCCTCACTGGCTCTCTGTACAGCCTGGCCAGTCAATGCCAAGACTTGCTGCTGCTCTGGGCTAGGAAGCTCATGCCTTGCCTTGTGCTCACACGTGGAGATCCGCATAGCAACAATCACTTCTCACAACCACACTGCTCTGAAGAAGCTGCTACAAATCACAGCATTTAAGCATTTCTGGAATAAAACCACCAAAGAGCCAGGCCTGGCATCCATTCATGATCTCTCCCTCCCTCTTCTACTACTCCAGCTCTGCAAAGCAAGAAAAGTATTGTCTTGAATTCCCACAGCATCCATGGATCTTGGACTGACATGGCAAGGATTACTATCACCTCAAAATAATCCTGGCACAGGGAATGTACAGAAAGGTGGTTTAGGAACAGAAACATTAAGAGGAAAAGAGAAAGCAGCAACACAGCTGGCATGACAGAAGGCATCAAATGCCAAGTCTTGTTATATTTACAGACTCAAGCAGTTTATGAGCTTAACCAAATGCTTCAGTGAGAGAAAAAAGAATAAATAATGGAGTCATCAATTTATAGTCCTTGAGACTAATGGAAAAAATGATGGGCCATAACAGTGAAACCACACTCTAGTCTCTTTGGCCTTATTTTAACCTCTTTTCTTCCTTCTCTCACTTACAGACTTTTAAAGCAACATTTAGATCTAAACTCTCTCACACAAAGAAACCCTGAAACACAAGCTGATAAAAATACACGGAGTGTACAGCTCCCCAGGACTCTGGTTGAGCCAGCAATCCACCAGCCTACATTTTTCTGTGTTCCTCAATGGGCTGCAAATAGGCACTAATATTAGTGTTATTCTTTGCCCTTCTTGATACAGGCTTGAGTAATGAAACTGGAAACTCCACAGAAAGCAACTCCAGCTATTCTTATGGCTGAATGTAAAAGTTTTCCTCCAAGGAATTTGATAATTGAGAAAGCAGATTAGAAAAAAAGTGGCATAAAATATGACTGTAATCTCTCTGAGACTAGAAAATGTATTACATTGACTAATAATCAACAGGAAGAGACTTTACATTTCCCTTTACACTCAGATTTCCAGTTATATAGTTACAGAAGACATTATTAGGAGGTTATTTTACTTCTGGACTCTCAGTGCAGAAGACAGGAAACAGAATGTAGAGAGCTTGAACATGAATATGAAATACAAACATTGCTCAGGAAAAGATGCCAGCTTGTCAGAAGGAGAGACCAAGACCACAGGTCACTGCCCTCAGCCACCTGATGGCCACTTGCTGTAAATAGTTATTCCCCTTAGACGACACTGTTTGCGAGGTTACCAACAAACCTGCTGAACCAGCAATAGGCAAGGGAGTTGTGTAACACACAGGTCACACCTGCTGAAGTCATACTTTGGCCCTAGTTTTTCTGAATTGTCCCTCAACTCTTTGCAGGGACCCGAACCACTGCTTCCAACTATCCAAACCTCCTCTTACAACAACACGCGTTACCAAAATATCACTGTAACAAAAAGCAGTGAGTGCCCTGGCAAAGCAGTTCCTTCTGGTACTAAAATAGCAAAATGCAAAACCACACAAACCCAACCAAAACACTCATTTAGCCAAGGAAAAATACTGTTATGAGTGCTTGGGAGTCTGAGTCTCCCCCATGGCTTATTGGAGCTACAACTGCTCCCAGTGAATTGTTCACCACCAAACTCCAGTGGAAACAGTGTGAAGCCCACAGTAGCGGGTCAGCAGTGTATGGTTTGACACAGAGGTGGAGTGGTGGCCTGGATCCTTCTAGCCCAACTTGAGCTAGAAAGGAGAGCCTGAGCCTGACAGCAGCAGGAGAAAGGGTGAAAATCCAGCCTGTGATCATTTTTTAAAATAAGTTGTATTAATTTCATGCAAAAGATTGAAAACAGTAAAGGTCAGGGTGTCACATGTCTGCAAAGTGAAAGTTGGTTTCATGTTCAGCCTAAAAACTACTTGTCTGAATCAGATCACATGCCTAGTTTCAGTATTAGTGGAAAGGACAACTGATTTGTCACTCAGTAGATTACTATGGTGTTCTTCTGGGGATTTTATATGCCAGTCCTGGACTCTTCAGTTCCTACTGCTTGTGAGATTTGGGCTTTTGGATGCATTAAGTGGGAGACTGCTGAGCCCTGATCATTTCCAGCCATTATTTGCCAAAACAAATGACAGCCAAATCAATATTGCTTGACACTCATAAGCTTTGTCCAGGCTGTAGTTTGTTACTGGGGCTTTGTGTTAAGGATAGAAAAACATAGATAGAAGAAAAGAAACCATGGCTTTTCAAGGTGCCACAAGTCAGGAGGCAAGACAGATGAGACTATCAGTATCTTGGAGGATAGGTTTGGACTTTAAAAAAAATTTTGACTGCTTGCAGAAATGCACTGGGGGGAAAAAATTCAATATGGAAAATTGAAAGATGCCTCTGTCAGGCAGGAAGAATCAGGTTCACAATTAAGGGAGGAAAATAACTTGCCCAGGCAGCAGGTCTGCAGAGAAGAACTTGGAGGCGGATGGGTCACCAGGGAAACCAGGAGTCAGTTGCACCATGATGCTGCAGAAGTCAAACACAGCACTGGCATGAACAGACTGAGCCAGAAGCCTCCACTACTCATGAAGTCACCCACCCAGGGCATACAGCCTTGCTCCCAGGTCCCATCTTCCTCATGCTTGTTTCCAGGGAGGGGCACTGCACCTGACAAAATGTGAGAGTGACTGGAAAGGATTCAGGTAACAGGAAGTATTATTAAAAGGCCAGAAAACAGCACAAACAGGGAAAAGAGGGAAGAAGATGGGATTATTTAATCTAAAGACATGAAGATTGGTGAACTCATAAAAGCAGTTTTGGTTATGTAAAACCTGTGTCTTGGAGGAAATAAATAATCTACCTTCTGATGTCCATAATATACAGAAGAGTGTAGGAAGTGATGAGTTTACTGCACAGCTGAGAAGATGCAATTCAAACATGAAATAAACCCTCTTAAGAACAGCTACAGCTTGCATTATGAATTTCCAGCATCCAAAGAACACTTTGGGCAAGCACCTTTCAGAAATGAGAGGTAGTGCTGATTCCTGCCTTTGGCTGAGAGCTTTCTGAAGTCTGCTGAGCTCCACAATGACACAGGAATGGCCTTTCCTGATCTCTGGTGAGTTGTGCCACTCTGGACTCAGCCAGCAAGCAGAAAGTCCCTCCTGGACCTGGTCATCATTGGCTCCACAGGACAGGGGAAGCTTCTAGCAGCTTCTAACAGAAACCATCTTGGTAGCCCCCCCTTCTACCAAAATTCATCCACAGAAACCTATGATACACTGAAAGAAATTAGGGAGTCAGCTGGAACACTGCAAATTAGGAGCTCCAGCACATACCGGAACACTAAACATTGTTTTTATTAGGAGAATAATAAACAGCACAAGGACTTAATTAAAAACTAAAGAAAGGAAATAATGCCTTTACTGGCAGAGGCAGCATACAACTTTTTATAGTGAATTGTCATCTAAATTCATCCTAGATAACGTAAGCTGAATTTCCTTGTTTCTCAATCACAAAAGCTTATCTCCTGCAAGAACAGGGTATTTGCAGAGTGACGTGCAGTAGCTGGAAATTCAGAACATGACTTGTCCAGCCTTGAGACAGAGGGGAGCTGTGCTCACTCCAGAGATGCTCACCCCCTCCCCATGAACACACACAATTAACAGAGGCCAGACACTAGTGGCTAGATAGAAACTTTTGAAAGTATCTTCTGTCAAGACATTAACCTTCCTCCTAAAAGTATTTTCTAGACATAATGAAATTACACATATTTTACTTTTTAAAAGTTGCCACATCACATCTAGGCACATAAATAAAATGCCACTTGCCTTACATTGAGACAAGAACAGAGATCAAAATTACCAACAAACCCACAAAAAGAGAAAGGGGAGATCTGCCGCTGATTGAGAAGGAAAAAGAGGCTTAATTTTAGAATTATTTTTCACTAGCTTGCAAGTCATTTAGGACCTTTGCAGATCTCAGCCTTAAAATACCAAGCTCCCCCTTACACTTTTGGTAGGATATATACACCAGTAGCAGAACACAGCTGAGGCTCAACACTAGCATTAGCCCCAGGAGATCGGCTCTCGGAACAGCCCTTCCTCTGCATTCCTGCCTAGCATGTGCAAGAGGCAGAGGCATTCCCACCACAGACATTTGCAGTAGTGCAAGGTTACCACTTTGTTTTTTTTCTAAAGGTGTTTACACTTTTCCCACGCAGTCCACTTTGATGTCTTTTAAGTATACCCCAAACTTTTACTTGCCAAAAGAATAAATACAGCTTTGATTTCATTCATATTTCAGTTGTGAAGCACTAAGTTCTGAATCATTTGCATAATGATTTAGCAAGACCTAAACATCAGGAACAAGAAAAACACTGAACATGTTGAATGTGTGTATTATTATCTTGCACAGAGAAATTTAGCTTTGTAAAATTCCATGTTCCATTGAACAAAACAGAGCTGAATCACAATGTCTTAGAATGTTATCTTCTACACACTCATGTTTCCTAAGCAGTTTGCTTTCCTACAGTATTAGCTCTGAGGAAGCCAGAAATTATTGAATTAGTATTCTGCAGTCAACTGGTCTAGAAGTAGGGCAGTGAGTGACACTGGTGAATAACAGCAATCAGTTCATCTTGATCCCTTGCTGTACATCAGGTTTAGTGACCATCTCCCCCTACATGTTACACCAGAGCCTCTCATCACATGGGCAACCTGTTACATGTCCTACAGACTAGAGTGTCCTGCATATAGGAAAAAGTTATTTAAGCAGTGCCAAAGACATAGATATCTGTGGCACTTGGTCATTTAGTGCCACTAGAGAGATACAGATTTTTATTTTTAAAAAAGCCATCTCAAGTATATCACGCAGACAGTAAGACATGGCCAGCTGCAAGAGGCAGGCTTAGTCCACCAGTTCTGTTAATTCATTTAAGCCATAAAGAAATGGTTCTGGCTGCACCATGCATGTTCTTAGCTTCAGCCCTTTTTGAAAAAGCACAAATGCCTTGTGTTTGAAAAATGAAAAATAACTAACATAACAAAGCTGTGTTAATATTAGAAGGAGCTGTGCATCAGTGGTTCATATTGAATGGATATCAGCATTATGTTCGCTGGTGCTAGGATACCATGGTGATGGGCCCTGAAGAATTACCAAAAATAGATTAAATACATGTGGCAAGTGATAATAAGCACAAAATGTTTCCCATACAGTAAAAATGCTGCAGGAAAGCAAAATAACACATTCAATAAATCAGCTCAAAGGATCAACAACATCCGAGCAGAATACTTGGGTATCTGAATATGTAGTCAGAGTTGAACTCCAAAGCCAAAAACTGCCAAGAAACCAAATTTGGCAATAGTGTCTGCACCTAAAGAAATTCAGACCAAGGAGACTGGCACAGGATCTGCTGTTGCTAGCAAAAATGCATGAAAGAAGCTGAGAGATTTGTATTTAAAGTAAGAGACATTAATCACTGGGTAACACCTACCACAGTGACTGCGTCTTCCCAAGCTGTTGGAGTCTCATCCCTTTTTGTATTGAGTCAATCAAAATATTAAAAATGTCATACTTTGAAGCTGTGCTGAGCCAGGCTGCTTGCTCGCTGCTGTATAAAACAAATCACTCGAAAGTGTCTCACTGAAGCTGCCCACTGATTCAGCAGGGTGCTTGTACACAGAATTAGAGACACGTGCGAGCACCAGCGGCTCCCCTGTGGGAATGGCAGGAGATAGTGCACCCCACTTCCTCATTAACAACCACTGTGCTGCATTACCACAAACCGTGTGACATCAAAGGGACGTGAGATGTCTGACATGGCACTGATACTTGCTCACAACTGTCAGCAGCACTTGGCTCAAACCATCCCTTATGGAGAAACACAGCAGAGCCATTTGTTTATGAAAACAAGAGCTACCTAAAGCCAGATTGAAAATTCATTAACTGGGATGATTTACTGAGGAGACTCACTGTATGTCAACACATATATAAATATTTAGGTTGGTGTTCCAGATGTTAAGCAATCATCAACCCAAAGTGACAGGAGTTTCTGAATCAAAATTTCTTATGCTTTACAGCTTGGGAGAGCTCCCACCGAAGGGTGAATCACCAAAAGCAGGCATAAGAAAACAACATGGAAGGAATATCCCACTGCATAGCAACATAGCAGAGGCATTCAGGGGAAAGCACATGGCACTGCCTGACAAATGCTGGAGGAAAAGATATCGAATGCAAGCATTTTGGGAACACACATGTCCCAGATTTCCATAGCTTTGGAACACTGGTGTTACTGGGATCAACACAAAACCCTTGGTGCTCATCAGCCACAGCAGCTCTTCCAAGGAAGACAGCAGCAGCAGAGTCATCCCAAGATTGGTAGGATTTTTCTGCATGCAGGAGCAACCAAGATATCTAATTGCAGTCTGTTACTAGGTGACACACCGAGTCCTGACAAACTATACTGGGTGGTATTTTGATATATCTGTCTATGCAGAAAACTCTGTGCCAAAAATCCACCTTCATTAACTCCACCCTCTGCTTCCTTGGAGGAATAAGGAACAAGGACCCAGAGCACATATGCCAAGAGAAATCTTCCTAAGACCAGAAGTTTCAGGACTCAAAACCTCAGGGGCCCGTCTTTTCTATAGGAAATGAAGAAACAACATGAAAATCTCTAAGATGGAATGGTAGAATCATTTGTGTTAGAAAATACCTCTAAGACCATTGAGTCCAGCCATTAACCCAGCACTAAACTGTGTTCCTAAGCACCACATCTACATATCTTTTAAATTCCTCCTACAATGATGACTCCACTGCTTCACTCAGTTCAGCTACTGTTGAGAGCACCCCCAGGTCCTTTCCACTGGGATATTCTCCAGCCACTCTTTCCACAGATTGTAGCTCTGCCTGGGGTTGTTGTGACCCAAGGGCAGGACCTGGTACTCCACCTTGTTAAGCCTCACACAGTTGGCCTCAGCCTATTGATCCAGCCTTCCTACCATCAAGCAAATCAACATTACCTACCAACTTGTGTCATCAGCAAGCTGACTGAGGGTGAACTCAATCCCCTCATCCAGATCACCAATAAAGATGTGTTCTCCAAAAGTATTTCCACCTCCTGATAGTGAACAGGACAAGAAACTGAAGGATGTGTAGCAAAAAAGAAAATCCAGGAAATCATTTGGGAAATGAACTTGTCCCAGTAAAAAGCTGGTTCATACAGCTTTTTGAAGGATGAAAACACTGAGAGGATAAGCACCTCCCTTTTCCGTGCAAGACAATCCTTTGCTTAAGCACTTCAGCTCTTAGCCAGAAGAAACAGGGTTTATTTGCTTTTCAAGAGGTGTAAAACTAGAAGTTGATTGGAATAATGTGGCAAAGCTTCTGTATGGTCTGTGGATCCCACTTTATCACTAGCTTTCACACCTCAAGCAGCCAGGCAAGAGGAAGAATACCAGTGTGAGATCTTAGACCTCATGACCCCCAGAAAACTGCTGAGCTTGGTCTGTCTTCAGTAACGCTCAGAGGAACCCCTACAGCAGCAAAGGCCCACTGTGATAATGGCCAGTGGATAAGCTTCCACAAATACAGAAATATATCACAATGAGTGCAGACAACACTGTACCAAATGTCAGGGCTCAAAATTGTCTCCCTTGCTATTCAGAATCTCTTTTCTTTCCTCGCTCAGAGATGCTGTAGAGGACATGTCTTTTCTGGTGTAAAAGGGAGACTTCATACCTTGGTTGATATAGCACCCACTTACAAGCCTTCTTCTGTGCCTGCAAATTACCTTTGTGTGCTGGCAAACTAAAGGCGTGCTCACAGAGTTGATGGCTTTGTAGTACAGCAAGTACAATGTCAAGTGCAAGCAACCAACATGTGGTGAGAATCATCCTCAGAGCAGCTTATGGGGCTGTGCCTTGCAACTGTGATTGCAAGTGACCAGAACTCATGGAAAGATATTGGACACACGGTAACCATAGCACAAAGCTACAGAAACACACAGACACCTTTAGGATAATATCCGAAGGGGTTGTCTGACTTCTGCTTTATAATTCGTTCCACGGTGCTTGGGCCTTATATGCTCCACATGGTGTTTAAGAAAGCAAAGGCCTGTCACTTTCTTTTTCACAAAATATGGCTCTGATTTCATAGGTTTCACTTTCTTATAATCTTCAGGAACATATAAGATTTCACATGCTTATTATGGTATTCAGCATGAAAATTAAATTTTGAGAGAGTAACATGAGGAAAAGATTTTATGAAATTAGCATGAATAACAGTACCAACCTCACACTACTTAAAAATTTAGCAAACCCAAAATTTCAGGCTAGGTAAGAGTGCTTTGCAGTAGAGACTTTTGATCACTAGTGCTTTTTGTTAGTCAGACCTGATCTGTTCACTTTCAGTATCTGACGTCTCCTGAGAGGTCTCCAGGACTCTCCCTTGAATTGGTCTGTCTTTATATGGATTTGAGAAGCTCCCGGGTGCTGATAAATTGTTTCTTTATTAGTAGGAAATACCTCCACTGACAGGACGTGGTTTTGAGGAAGCAACTGAAGAACAGGAGCCATCACGCGTGGGAAACCCTGCTACCTGCATCCCGGTGGTGGCCTCTCCCTGTCGCAGAGAGCGCAGTGATGCCGCGCCCGCCCCGCAGCGGGGCCGAGAGAGGGCGCTGCAGCCTCGGGCAGCGGCGGGACCCGCGCAGGGATGCCCGGGCAGGTGCGCTCGCAGCTCCCGGGTGACAGCCCTGTGGAAACCCCAGCGATGGGAAAGGGCAAAGCGGAGAAGTGCCCCCTTTTTTTTTTCTTTAAATTATATACACAAGCATCTTTCAGGGCTTTGAAGGGCTGAATTCTCATGGGAAATTGCACACATTGGGGAAAAAAATTAACTAAAAATTCAACATGTAGAGGAAAGGACAACAAAAGAAGCAATTTTCAAAGCACAGTTGTCCACCATGTGTTTACATCCAGTCTGGAGAAACTGAAAACAGTTTAAAACAATTCTTTTACCTAATGTGTGCTCCTGTGAGAGGAAAGCCTGCCTACAGCCACTCTCTTCAGCCACAAGGATTCAGAGAAGGCAGGTCCAATGGCTATCACAGCTCAGGGCCATCGGGTTCCAAACAGGGCTTCTATTGATGGGCACATCCATATGGAGATGAGGAAGACTCCATAAAAGGAGACAATCCTAAGCCCCATTGCAGGATGTATGAAAGATTCACCATTTCAATTGCATTGGCCTCTCCAGTTTCAAATGAAGCAAATTCAACTAGTTTGTATTTCACAGAGCCCTGAAAATGTTCCTCCTCTCTCACCCAAAAAATTACTCTAGACTTTCCTTGAGTATGGCTAAAAAGACAATTTTATAATGTTCTACAAGCTAAATACCAGTCTGGTGCTGTGCACTGACATCATTTGTTCTTAGTATTTCCATATGAAAAGCAGTTTATTCTTCACTGCTGTCTATTTTGCAGTTATGTGTTCTCCTGAAGATAAGTAAAAAAGGCAGGACTGTATTTCATTTTGACAAATACTGCGTAGCTGAATCAAGGGCCTATTGCAATACTCTGCAGTAATTCTTTCTACATTTTTTCCAACAAACATCCTCAGATCACAGCCTAAACAAAACATTGTGATGGCTTCCAAGTGATTTTGGCTGAAATACATTGCTGATGAGGTGTTTCAGTTTCAAAAAAGTCAAGGTTAATTAAGGATTCTGTAATTAAGGATTCTGTTCCTAAAACAGAAGTTTCAGGACCAATATTAAGGAATTATGTTGAGTATCCCCCAAGGCAAACCTCAGCACCTGCAGTCTTACTCGTCTTCTGACTCTCCACTCCAAGACATATGCCTAGGCTGACTCCAGATTAAGCATAGTTCAAGTTCATAGTTCATAGTTTTGTTGGGGAGAGCCAAGACCTTTGCCAAATTTTATATGATCAGCTGGAAAAGTGGAGAACTGGTGTCAGTGGACTTTCCCTTCAAATTTTTGGCCTGACACACATCTCTAATTCATTGCCTACATGAGCATGAGTGATCTCAGAAAGAGCAGCTCCAAGGGTATAGCCAATTTGACAGTTTTTGGTAGATTCAAACATCCTGTGCTCCAGTTTGGCCTCAGCTTACACCTCATCTACCAGGGCAAGACTCGGGTTCCCTGCAGCAAGTAACAGACAAGCTGCACATCTGAAATTGTTCCCAAGCTTCACATGTCCTGAAGAGGTAACCTTGGAGAAATAACAGCCAAATCCACACACCAGCAGCTTCTACCAAGTACAGATTTCCCAGCCTGTAGGCCTGCTGTCATTAAATAGAAGTTGAAAGGATCATATAAAGTTGAAAATGGATTCTATCCATTGCCAGTTTCCCAGATTCACACCTGATGAATACATGCAACAGAGCCACGATTATTACTCTAGACTTCAAAGCAAGCTAAACTTTCCAGTAAAGATGGCCTCCTAATCCACATTTTACACAAGGGTTAAATTCAGCAGAAAAGAAACTACAGATCTCAAATTATGAAATAATATTGCCAGTCTAGAAGATTGGCTCAGGGCCATCACTTGCAACTTCAGAGGACTTGTTAAACATGGAAGGTCCCAAGGTGTTGTTCAGAGGTATTGGACCAAAGGTCTTCAGAAGAGAAGCTGCAGAGTCAGTATTACTACACAGTATTGGAAAATCTGGGTGAATTTAATTGATATTGGTACATGGAGTCTCTGGAGTCTTTTTCTTAGCTTTGACAAGAAGGGCATTTTGCTCTGTTGTCCAGACCAAAAGGCTGTGTAGGGTCAGAAAGCACAGTCAAGACTACATAGAGGCTGTTACCCCTTCTGTAGGGAGCGTGGAAGGCTGCCCCTCCGGTGTGATGAAACACCCTCCCTGTTCCTAGTTGCCCTAACTCTGAGCCAGTGTTTCCTGCTAGGCCAGCCACCCCTAGACAGGAGGCTGCAGCAGCAGGAGTGTTTCACTGTCGGCTCCAGAGAAGACCTCAGGGCTTGCTGACTATTGACAGGAATAAACATCAGTTGATGCTTCTTAGCCCTGAGGGAGGGAGATCTTATGACAGAAAAGCCACAGGGCATAATTGAGACCATTTTCACACAAATGGGGCTTGCCATTCTCTTACTCCATTATCACTCAGTATCCCAGCTACGGAGGACCCAAAGACAAACACCAGGTTGCTCCCAATCTTACAGTCAACTTTTATTCCAGCCTTATTCATAGACCAGATCCAGTCCAGACTATACAAAACTCAATCAATCTCTGCTGGTAGCAGAGTTTATTATAGTAATGCAGGCTCCGCAAGATAACTGCAGAGGAAGGGAGGATACTAAAAGGGTTGATCTGGAGTAGAAAAGTACCAGTGAGGGGAAAAAAAACAGCAGAGGAATGATCTCAGTATTTCCCAAGCTTTATCAATAGGCATAGACATTACTAGTAGGAATGAAAAGGAAAGCAAGATTTGGGCAAGGACATGCCTGAAACTGGAACGCTGGTGGATAAGAGGACTGAGAGGAACAGAAAATGCAGGAGGTTGTTTAGAAAAAAATAAAAAAAAATAAAAGGGGGGGGTGCAAGAGGAAGGGCAAGAACCAGGACTATATCTGTCACTCGTCTCTCCCCGCCCACTCTGAGAAGCTTCAAAAGAGATCTGGAAATATAGAGGAAAAAAATGACTGTCAGATATTACTGTTCCAACCACTGAGTCATGGCAGGAAACTACTGATACTGTAAACTAGTACTGTAAGGTCAGAGACTATTTGGGTTTTATCAAGGCTCACTGCAAAAGGAACAAATATTCAGTGGTGAAGATTTGTCCCTTTTGTAACTCTTGGTGTTACCATAGAACTGTTTCATCAAGGATGTTTGAAAAAATGCTGCCTTTATTTTAACATTTCACACGAGTGCAGATGGCTCTTTCTCTCTTCCTGCATCTTTGTTTTCATTACAACAGATGCTTATTAAGAGAAGGATGTGGAGAAACCGTAGAAAAAGCCATCAGTCTTTGAGGTGCTACTAGATGCTACTACTCTGACTCTTACGATTGTTGTGCCACGGAGAAATCATTTTATTATGATCTTATCCTTTCTTCAAATTAGTCACTGGCTATTGTCACCATGCATGCAGCCTTTTCAGACACAGTCCCCATCAGTCCAGTACATTTGCAAGGAGTGAAATTGCTTCCACCAGGACAGCATAGCCATCCTAATTTCTGCAGAACACAACAAAGAAAAAAAGCTGGCATTTGCTGTTGTGCACAGGGCTCAGCAGCCTCCCCACAGCCCCCAAGAACACCCTTACACTCCCTGCACTGCCCAGACATGTTTTGGTGTTTTTAATTCCCCAACAGTTGTTTAGGTAGAACAGCATAGGATTCCCAGCTGCCAAACCAAAGGCACATGCTGCTGGCCAATCAGGCAAATTGCATTTTTCAATTGACAAGTCCATTTGGAAAGGTAAAATGCCACCTATCCCCAAAATGCTGAAGAATGGGAAACAAGAGACACTGTGAGTTCAGACGTAACAGTGGAAGGAGCAATACAGTATGGGACATGAATTCTTGAGAAACTGTTATCTGTGTTGCTTGTTAATTAAAGTTTTTAATGGCCCGGTTTTGCTCCTGTTGGCGAGGCATACCTGCCACAGCTTTGCAGTGGACACAGCCAGGAGGCTTGTCTCACTTCAGTGGTTAGGGTGTAATGAGATGATTATGCATCTGCTACACCAACCCACTACGCAACCCACTAAGCAACTTACCAACTCAGTCATCTACAGCTAATTGCTTCCACGAGGGTCCCTATCCAGCCCATCTGAGTCACAGTACCAAGCCTGAACCAGACTCAGTTGAGCATAGTTCAGTGGAAGGAGACATTCTCAGGAACAGCTCAGTGCTACTAATGCCTGCCAAATTCAAGGAAGTCAGTCAAACCGCAGAAAGGCAGTGGTGACCCTGGAAACCTGTACCCTTCTTCCTCCACCAAGAAAACAAACAAAAGCAGAACTTGACACATCAGGCAGGAGGCATTTAATCCAGTGATGCATGGAACAAGAGGATGCAGATAAGTTGTAGAGCAACATCCTGCACGATCCTGTAATAAACTGAGAAGTCATGGCTGGAGGCAAGACACCTCATGGTAGGCTATGGGCAAGCACAAACACAGGCACCTGCTGTTGACAGAAGCACTGAAGAGCCTTGAGTGTGGAATCCCTCAACCTTTTCCAGACAGTAACTGCTTAATAGCTTTGAAGTTTTAACATATAAAATAATTTGTGACATTACTTAATCTATAGAGATGCTTTATGTAATGGAAAAGCGTAACACTGAATGACTGAACCTCAAAAAATTCCTGACAGAGATCACTGGCCAAACCCAAAAATCTATTCCCTTTTTGTCTGGATTTACAGGTACTGATAAACTTGATAACATAATGATGATTTCCAGAAGGGGAGCAACATTTGTCTCAGTTTCCACACTAAAAGCAGCCATGGAAAAGGGCAAAGAATATAATGACTCAGTGTCACAGGGCGGAGACTAATTAGCAGCAGATCAGGAGCAGGCAGTGGTCTCTGGAAGAAGGTGCTTTCATGAGCAGAGCACGATCTTACTCATCGCCTGTCTTGATCAACTGCAGAGGTTTCCATGAAACAAATGCTAAGGCTGACATAAACTAAACAAAAAACTTTTGCAGTTTTAGGGTCTCTGTTTGGGACCTTCCCTATTCTCTTCTTCCAGCATCCAGTTTATCCTGAAAGGCAGGAAATCCCCCCATAATAAAAATCTCGCTGTACAGCATGGGTGCTTATCAGTCAGCATCTCTCCATCAGCTCTCTCAGTTCACTGAGAACAGATAACGAAAACATTAAGAATATGAAGACAACATGATCCTTTCACTCAACCAATGCAAATGTGCTACAGGGTCAGTCCAGCAATTACTTCTTTCAAGACATACTATTTTCCTCAGTGATTTCAGGCAACCAGCGATCTCACAGCACTTGCTTCCCACTGGGTCAAAACCACTTCAAAAACATTTTGGTTAGTTAGTTATCATATTACACCACTGGCAAGGTGAATTTTATTCCTGCTTGGACAAACTGGTCATCATTACAGGTTTATCAGAAAAATACACTGAAAGATAATTCCCAAATTACAAATCATTTAGATGTTTTTTCTAGGAATATATTCATAAATGTTGGCAAAACTAACATTTGAAACTTGGTGTCCTAGTGCTGCTGCTATTCCTAATAAGACTCACTGGATTACCTCCCAGTAATTTTTTTTTCCTGAAAAAAATCTATTGCTTACTTAAAGAAGCTTAAATGCTCAAAAGCCCAAGAATTGATTTGTTTCTTTTTAACTAAATCAGTAAGTGCATTTTTCAGGAGCTGATGAATGTCCTTTCACATTGAGAAAGGAAGCATAGCAGAGTTGATGGAAGGAACTGACTTTATGAATTCTAAAGTCTCCATCCCTCAGGATAAAATCAAAGGGGGAGAGGACAGCAGGGCTCCTGCCATTCTCCATTTGACTGGGACTGCTGAAGGGTCAGGGAGGATGCTCTATGAATCAAGAGAATTAGGGCTGTCTGTGGAGCACCCACCTCCCTGCTGGAGCAGGTGCATCCAAGCAGTGCCCTGAGAGGAAATGCCTCCCGAAATAACAGACTGCCTGAGCACTCCTGCTTCAAAAAATTACAATGAATGTGGGAAAATGCATACCCTGTAGAATATTTTGAAGGGTTTTAACAATCACTTTATTGTTTGGTGACCAGGAGTTTGACAAGCAAAGGTGATAGACACCACCTACTCACCTCAGCTGAGGTCTGACCAAGCCATCAGTGACACAGCCCTCTGGCTCTCTTTTGCCTTACTGGTCTGTCATTGCATTTCCTTAATGCAGCAGGAACTCTGGCATTCCAAAAATCCTCCTCTCCTAGGCAACAAGCTGATTGACTGTCTCCTACATTTCTTTTGTGTTTTTTGTAGTTTTGTTTTTTGTTTTTTTCATTCATTCTTAACTCCGTAACTGGTAGTTGCATCCACTAGATTCTCTATTTCTGCAGCTTATGAGTTTTTGAAGCAGACAAAGGGATTTAGGAACTTAAACTTCCCTGCAGCAGCGGATGGGCAGGTCTCACAGCAATCTCCCACAGCCCACCATCCCAGGGCAAGCTGCAGTGCACACACCTCTGAACTGCTCACTGACCTGCACAAGAGCTCTGGGAGTCTCCAACCAATGGATACAATTGACTTGCATATATACATTTCAATGTATAAAAAGCCAAATTCATTACATGTTAAAGCATGGCAGTTTTAACTTAGCACTTTCAGCCTCTTTCCTACTTCTGCTGGCAAGACCACTGTATTTTTTCAAACATGTGAGGAAGCTTTCCCAAATAGTATCATGGAGGAAAAAAACTACGTACATCTCTCTCTGTAGGATGCCCAAATCACCAAGTTTGCAGTGAGTGATGCAGTAGCTGGGGAGTAGCTGAGAGGATTGAGCCTATGCCTGCTCAGTGGGAGGCATGAGGAACTCCTCACAAGGTGTCAGCAGATGGCTGTGTGCTGAAGGTATCTCCCTGGTGACACCCACGGGAAACAGCTGGCAAAAACCTAGAATAAGGGATAGTTGCCTGCACAATTTGTGCAACAGTTTAACCACCCTCTTGGCATCTACAGTGCCTTAATTCGGCTGAGACTATGGCACAGGAGACTTGGGAGGCCACTGCTCCTCTGCTGCAAAGTGGAGTTGAGGCCTCACATGTGTGAGCATCCAAAAAGGCACAAGTCCTCTACATTTACACACCTAAATCATTCCTGTGCAAAACAAACTAAAAACAACTGGAAGAGCTAGTAACTGTAAAAATTCAAGTTATAGCTCTCCTATCTGCACTGTTACAATCAGAGTTTAAGGTTCAACATGTGAATATCACAATCTGATAACAATTACCAGCAAAATACCAACCTAAAGGCCAATGGCACACCCTCCCTCCTCTGTTTACAAATGTCATGGTCATATGAGATAGTAGTCAAACACATCAGCAGACTAAAAATAAACCACAATAGGATATGTTGATAAATATTTATTTCAAAATACAGCTTTTTACATGACTAATGTTAATGTGATTTCAGACTGAGAAGAAAACAACCAATGTTGATTGCATGCTAACTGCATTCAGAGAAGTGACACAGGTAACTTACCATCAACCCTGGCATTTTACTCTCCCAACAGAAAACATTAGTAGGCACATCAGTCAATGCCATTATTGCTTTTAATACAACAGTCAGTACTAGCACAGAACATAACCATAAGGCCACAGGTATCTTGGAAGGGGAGTAGCCACATACGCACAAAAGAGTTCTTCTTTTCACAACTATGTGGGCTGGTTTCATGCACCAGCCAAGAGAGTCCACATCACAGAGAGGTTAGAAAATATCTGCCTGGATCTTTAAGATGATTTTATTCCCAGTTAGATCACCATCCAACCCTTTTCACAATAGCATCTGCCACTGAACTGTTGCTAATTAGTCAGTCCTGCTTCAGTGAGGGAGGAAGACGTGACAGCAAAAACGGAATTATTTTTAAAAATGGCCTGAAAAGCCCCAATAAGGATTGCAGCACTTTGTGACCTACACCATGCTTGTCACAGGGCAGGGAAAGGGAATCTGCATATCACAGTGTGTTGCAATCACTGCGGAAATGTCTTTCTCTTCTTGCTTCCTCTCCACCCTTGTTAAGAGAGTTAAGGTAAGATGGGAAAGCAGCTGCAGCTACTGGGACATTCCATCTGGGGAGTCAGGACAGCAGTGGCAGTGCTCCTTCAGAGTGCTCTATAGCCTCAGTCACTCTTTGGTTGCTTTAATGTTTTCACTGTAAGCATCATTTTTCTAACTCTTGTGAGAAGCACAAACAAAAGTCATAGGAAATCTTGAGCAGTTTGGATAGTGGTGTCATAAGGGCCACAGGCAATGTGGTCAAGAGATTTACTGAAGCAAATAGTTCTACTGTGCTGGGAGAGAGACAGAATTGGGAGGAGCACCCTGACTTGGGGAGAGGGATTCACAGCTCTGTGAAAGTGTACGGAATGACCTGGCTAACACTTAAATAAAGTTTTCCATTCTGCACACCACAATCTTCAAGTGGAAAAGCAATGCTCTTCTGGGAATGAGTTTAACAGGCTGAGAGGTCCACTGGGAGAAACACAGGAGCTCCAGGACTGTTGGAGCCTTCATTTAGCTCTTTGGCCTTACAGATATATCTGGACAGATAGAGACTGACTACCAAAGCACAAGAGCATGGAATTGTTTGTCCAATATTCTCCCTAGAATATGGAGAGGGAAAGGGGATTGCATAGTTAACTGTTCCTACAGTTCCTTGTTGAGGACAGAAGCATATGAGGCTTGGAGAGTTATTAGAAAAAAGTAAGTGGTGTGTTTCAAATGAGACACCCACCTTCTCTAGCAATGGGCTGCTCTGCTGATTCCCTGAAGACAGGAAAACCTGGTGTGAGGGGCAGATTTTCCATCTTGTCTTTTCTACCTCTTCCCAAACAAAACAGGGCTCAGACCACTGGAGGGGCTACTCCTCATGGCAATAACCCCCACATCCATGTGAGCATCTATAGAGAAAGATGTAGGCTCTACACCCACTTAAGCATCTGCCCAATCCTGTTTCTACAAGGACCTCCCTAGAAACACTGAAATACTGGTCCAAAAACCATTTTCATTCTGTCACAGACTGCAATGACACCAGCATCGTGTCCACCCTCCTAAATGCACTCAGAAGGAGTTTGAAGGGCCAACAACAAAAGGGGGTACCAACACTGACAGCCTGAATTTTAGTAAAGATGAAAAAGAGGGGTATATAAAAAAAATGGAGACACTTCACATATTTATTTTACTGTTCTGTTAAGCAATGCCTATGTTGCATTAACAGTCCGCAAATTTTCTCTACAGTTCTCCACTTTCAAGAAATAGAACTTATTTCTAGTGAAAAATAATACACATGGCCCAAAACCATGTGCAACATTCATGCAGAATGGGAAAGCATTCAAGACAGTGGGAAAGGGTCATCTTCCAAATGCTGCAAGACCCATAAACAGAGAAAAGTTACATTTAGTTCCTAAGAAATACACTTAAAAAAGGAGACCTCCTACCAAGATGGCAGAACGCTCAAAGTAAAGGACAGCTGTGGATTCTCAGGCCCCCAGGGCTTGAATGCTCTTACAAGAATGACATAATTTCAAACATACCTCACATAAGAGGGATTTTTGCTAGGTCCAAAAATGTAATTCTCTCTTTTGGACAGTGCTATCCACTTTGGAGAGACTGACTAGCAGGCAGCTGAGCACCAGGACAATAGTATATTCCCTTGTGTCCTGGTAGTTCTTACTATTAAGGAGTTTTTTCCCTACACAGAGTGTATGATAACAATATGCCTATATGGTAAGGTAGATTCAACCAAAACCAGCATCACTAGACTTCTGGGAAAAGATGTTCTTTCCAAGTGTTTTTTACTGTCTTAGTAATTATACAAGTTCAGGAGTTAACATAACATTGGTGAAGCATTATCTCAAGAAAGACATGTACTATGGCACTTGTGCTGTGTTTGTAGAGGGCATTGCTGAAAATTTGTGGACTTTCTGAAACCTGTCATAGTGTCAACCTCTGCTTCAGTCATGTTCCAATTCTATGTAAACTAAATCAGAGGCTAAGTGCTCTACAGAGCAGAGTATATGATAATTACCAGGTGAAAACTAATCATGTTTGTGAGTCTAAGACATCAACCTTCCTTCCAAAGACATCTTTTGCTTAATCCTCACCAGTCTGGAAAACACATATGATCTGACTTGTCAATCAGTCAATACACCATGCAAAAAAAGTCTCATCTATAATCTTATCCTTTCCATACACACCAAATACTTGAAAACCACAGGTTTCCCATGTTATTGGATTGGTTGGGTTTTGTAATAGCTGCTAACGTGGAAATAACGTTAATAATATTCTAACACGAATAGTTTTAGTCAACCCCCTTCAGTAGATATGCTTTTTTTCCTCATGTCAATGACATTAATTTATATAGATAATGTAATAAGACAGAAAAAGGTATTTCTTAGTAAGATGTTAAAAAGCTGATAGAAAAACAGAATTAACGTAGTATGTTCATTTTTAATTACATTCTATGTGTGATCATTTCAGACATGGTGGAAACAGAGGAATTATTCAATATATAACTTTGGCAGATATATTTCCAAATATATTCCAGAGACACTGCCAGAATTTCATACTACAAAATAAAAGCCATCAGTTAAAAGGAAGGCACTAGATATTAATCCTTGTGGTGGAAGAGCTATTTCAAAAAGTGAACTCAGCCCCATTTTCTTTAGTATGTAGTTACCAACATTCAATACAGTCTTCCTGAACACGTACAGTGTTGGAGACAACGGTTCAGAAAAGTGTATAAACATGCATTTCATATGGAAAGAAAGACTTACTCTGAAAATTTGGTATATTAGACATTAATACTCAACAACTATGTCCCTGTTCAGCCCTTGAACAGGCCTATGCTCTCTTAGAGCTGTCAAATTCACTGCAAAGGCTGCAGGAGGACCACCATCTCTTTGGAACAACAAAGAGCAGAAATGAATAATCCAAGGCCCTAGACTTCAGGTCCTCAACTTCAGGTCCCATGTGCTCAAAAGCACAAAAGAAAACAAAAGGAAAGATGCACAGAGAACTTCTTTCAACTCCAGTATCTCACAACTGTAACCCAGCCCCAAGGCTTTCCAGGGTGGCAGAACCTGCTAATTCCATTTACCACACTGGTTCATGCAGCCTCATCATGCCTCCAAAACACAGAGTTCATCCTGTCCCATGAACCTGCAGAACACTTAGCCTATGGAACAGACTGTATCTGAGCACAGCACAAAACTGAATTTACTTTCAACTAGCTCACATAAGGTTCAAAAAACACAAGGAACACACTGCTTCTACATTTTGTGCTTTTCATAGTAAAAACATAATTTCTGAGCTTACCTGTAGCTGCTGTACAGCTTGAAGTTTGCTACAGATTCACAACTGTCCTCCCCTTTACATCATAGGGGTAACAGGTAGAAGTGGTGCTCTCTTCTTTCTGGGAGCAAACAAAAGTTTGGTTTATAAGTATTTAACACATTTTTCAGTCATTTCGTGACCAGGGGACGTAGCAGGAAAAGCAGAGCCAGTTTTAAATCTTCAAGGCCATCTGTGAGCACCTTTCCATCCCTAAGAGCAGTATAAAGATGCCATGCAGACATAAATGGTGGCTAAATCAACATGCATTTAGACAGGTAAACCCTCAAGGAATTAGGCTGCTCCTCCCAAATTGTTTTGTTGCCCTGTTGAAACAGCTGATGCTCGAGACTACAATGACATTGAAAACACCTGATATAATTGTGATTCAGCCTTGGTAACAGGTACCAGCACAGCAAGGCACAATAAAGCTTTCACAGTTAAGAAAGCAACAGAGCTTTTTCCTGCTTTTCTTTCTTTCAGTAGTTTCTTTTTGGTGGCATAAATGCTGAAATAGGTGCTCTGAAGATTTATTATACGTGGTTTGTTTTATGCTTAGGATTTTCCTGTGCTAAAAGCAACAAACTCAGGCCACCAAGGCTCCTGCTTGGCTGCCACAGACTGCAGAAGAGGCAGACCAAGATTTTGCAAAGCCCAACACCTTGCTCTGTGGCTGGAGCTCGTTGCTTGGAAATCCCTCCAGAGATTACGATGGTGTTTCCAGGGGAGAATTACCACTGTTTTACTTATGTGCAAGTTCAGGAGTCCTTTTACCACCCTTCTGCAAGTGAATTTGCATGGAAAAACCCAGTTTGTGCTCCTTTATCTCTGTTGAACCCCACAGCTCCTTAGAGAGGTACCTGCAAACAGGACTGGGAAGGGGAACAGCATGCTCAACCTCTTCTCATAGCCTGCCTGAGGTGGCTGCAGGAGTGAGCACCTCCACAGGGCCAGGAGCAGAGGGGGGGCAGCCAAGAGCACATTAAGGGAATTGAACTTAGGTTGTGTTGAGACTTTAAAGTAAGCGCTTCCAGAAGGGAAGACACGGGAGAGTTACAAATCTACGTACACTGGCTGGCCTGTGCAGCCGTGCCCATGAGGGGAGACTGCCCCACAGCATCCATACCATGCAGTGATGGCAGCCCAGAGACACTCACAGCCCTCCTGCCATCCCTTCAGCCCAGAGACACCCACAGCCCACCATCACCTCAGCCCAGAGACACCCACAGCCCTCCTGCCAACCCCTCAGCCCAGAGACACCCACAGCCCTCCTGCCAACCCCTCAGCCCAGAGACACCCACAGCCCACCATCCCCTCAGCCCAGAGACACCCACAGCCCTCCTGCCAACCCCTCAGCCCAGGCACCCACAGCCCTCCTGCCATCCCCTCAGCCCAGGCACCCACAGCTCTCCTACCATCCCCTCAGCCTCTCAGGAATGCCCTCCTGATAGCCCCTCATACCAAGAGCTCTGCCTGCCAGGGGGACCCAGCCCCTCATGTCACAGAGCAGCGAAGTGGAGCCCTATAGCTGTGGGACAGGAATCCCAGAGCCTGCCCGTCATGGGCCTGCCCTTGCCCAGGCCAGGGAACTCCCCCCCAAAACAGAAATCATCTTCTCTTCAAGCGCCTGAGGGTACAAAGAGTGTGTGAACTTACTGTAAAAGTGGTGCTCTGCCCAGATACACAGGGCATCCTGTTAGGAACTTCTCAGCACCAACAGGGACAAAAAAATTAAATGTATAAAAATGGGAACTGAAAACGCACGGAGTGCTACTCTGTGTGGGGAGCCAGTGGGCTCCTCCTGTCTGTGGAAGCAGCTGGGAGAACCAGCTCTGCGATGAACAGCTGCACTTACACCGTGGTGCTGCTGGTAGAGCCGTGTGGTGCTGCAGGAACAGCGGCGAGGAAGGGGAACGCAAACCCTGGAGGGGCTCTGGGGAGCTGCCTGCCCCGCAGCGTCCTGTGGCCACACACACAGCAAGGGTAACAGGTGTCGGACAGGGCTGGTGTGGACAGGGGGGTGCGAGGGCAGTGGCTGGTCTTTCTTACTGACATTCTCAGTTCCCTAAGTACATTTTTGCCATGGAGACCATCTCCTTCATTCATCTCTCATGCCAGGAGACACAACTCTGTGGGGCTCCAACTCCTGCCTGTTAGCTCAAGCCAAAAGGAATAACTATAAACTAAGAATAAATACCAATTAACCTGAATCTTTCACCATATCGTGATCTGAACCAGACGCTGTATCTATCTTTAACTTTAGGCTGCTTTGAGATGCAACCTCTATCCACAGTAGACAAAAAAAAAAGATTCCTGCTTTTGATAAAGTTAGTTGTGGCCCTCAACAAGACACATTTCTTGGCAATACTATGATCTTATCTTTAAATGCTGTGAACTCACAAGGGTTTGAAAGATCTTACATTTTGAGTGCCTCCCATACAAGTTTTGTGATAGAGGAGAATTTAATCCAGGAACTTTCCCACATCATGCTGGAAAAAGAGGGGCAGAGAGGACAGCTTTTGCACTGCACACAGGGGTTGAATAAGGGCTGTCCCACAAAACAGTCAAAGCTGCACAAGAGCATGGCTGAGATTTAGCCCCCCCAGCACAGGGGAGAGTGGGGCAGAAGCCATACACTATCTCCTGTTGTGCTGATTGAAGTCAGTAGAGCTTTATATTACTTGTAGTATCAGAGAGAGAATAATAGAGCAGGGTTAAACCCAAAGATTTATTCTCCCAAGTGTATCAACATTTTCAAAGCTGCTTTGTTTTGATTTTTTTCATTTGTTGGAAGTAGCTCCAATATTTTCTAAATTACTAAAAACCACTGTTGAAAGCTCCTGTAACAAAACTGTGTTTTTCATTATGACTGTTGGTAATTCTGCAGACAACATACATGTAGAGAGGAAACTATACAAACCAGACTTACTGTAAAAGCCAAGACCTTTCATAAAAGCAGCTGTGTTCTCTTGCAGAAAAAATAGGTTATTTGGGGGAAAATATATTTGGACTTCAAAAAACAGTGACAGGGATACCAAGCAGCTCTTGGCAAGAGCTGAGCAAAGCTAAACTCTGCCCAGTTCCACCACTCAGGCACCTTCTGTGCAAGTCTCACATCAGCTAGGCTAGCAGCCAGGATTAGCAATTTAATCTTCACACCACTTTAGTGTGGACACATAAGCTTTAACAAGCCTGCAGATGAAGTCATAAAATTAAGCCTCTACCATTTTAAAGTTGCATAAACACCATTTAAGTGGTTTAATAGTGTGGTTTGCTTATACAGCACGAATGTCATTGTATATAGCAAGTCCAAAGATGTGTCCAGCAGAACCAGCTACCCAGGAGCTGGCACACCTTTCTGTCCCCAGACCATCGACTGCAGATCTCTAAGGACCTCTCAGTCTGTAGGACATGCATCTCAGTCGTGAGGCCAGGACATTACCCACCCCCTTGTTTCATGGGCATGTGAGGAACTGCTTATGTGTCAGTACAACCAGGTCCTTTGAAATAGAGCCACCTTGCTTTCCTAGAAGAAAGCCCTCAAATTATGTGAGAGGAATGAATGGCAACTCCATCCTCTAGGAGAGCTGAAATAGACAAAAACACTGAGGATAAAATACTGTTATATCTTCTTGGTGAGCCCAACCACTACCTACCTCCCTTCAGTGTCTTACGAAGTGGCTGTGTTTCCTAAGGTAGAAAGTCAGTAGTGAGAAACATACAAGATAATCAGAAGTTACCTCATTCTTACCAAAACTGATATAAATGACACACCAATGTGTTTTTGAGAACCCTGGTAAATTTACTGCCTAAACTGCTCTTAAGTCCTACTTAGGGTAGAGGTTGGCTGTAAATCTGCAAAGGTACCTATTAAAGTGGCCAGAGTTTAAGCTACCTGAACAGAGTTCCAGGTGTGCATGTGTATTTTGGGTACATAAAATAACCTTTAAAAGTCTAGTCAAGGCTTCTTTCCTTGAACTGAAGGTTCATATTCTTAGCTGAGTCCCATAACCAAAACTGCCATCGTAACAAACACACAGGCACCTCCTTTCCTGGATGTGGGTGGTTTTGATGCCTGCACTGGTTATAAGAAGCAATGTACTAAGGGAGTACAAAACCATGAAATTTAGGAAGATGAGTAATGTATGAAGTGTGGAGGCAGTGAGAGATGATCCACTCATTATGTGCTTTTATTTAATAATTTATAAATAAGTATCAGCCTTCCCCAAACTGCCCCTCAACCCAGCAATTACATGCTGGCTGTTTTCTTGTTAGTACTATTTTTTAATACTAACAAATTGTTCCCAAAGCCTCACATACAGAGAGTTAGACAATCAAAGTACTGTGTGTGATTTTCCACTTAATTCATTCAGTTAGCTGCAATTAAAACAATACAATTCAAAGCCTTGTGTGTTTCTATGAAAAAATACAAAACTTTACTTGTTTCTATTAATATATACAACCTACAAGAAAGAGTTAACAAAGCCCCTTTGTCTTCACTGTTGTAGTAATTTTCTTATCCTTTTCTGTAGATGCTCTGGCAGACATCAATATTTCTTTCAGTTGCTGTTCTTCAAAAGACACACACACAGCACAGAAAGGAAAGGAATCCAGTGGGCCAAATTCCCTCGGCATCCAGATCCACTGCAGTTGCCCAGGAAGAAATCTAGGTGAAGGTGCAGGGCTCGCATTAAGGAGAGGATTGAACCTATTTAGAAGGGAAGATGCATCATTTTATCAGGCAGTAATCAAAATTCTGTTCAGATTTTACCTAGATATTTTACCTAAATATTTCATATTTCTGGAAAAGCAGTGTCTTCATGGCTACTGATCTCTGCTCACTCACTTCATATAAATGACATACCAAGTTTCAGCATCATTATAGAACCTTTCCTTTTTTGTTTTACGGGGTTTCACTAATAAAACCTGATGGCAGTCTAATTAATATTATACCAGTGTTGCAGGTTCAAAAGAGAACAGTTATACCTTGCTCCACAAGAAAGTGATATGCCTTCCTATTAGAGCAGCTGGGACTGCCTCCCATACTACCAAGTTCCCCAAAATCTGGGCATATTTCCATCAGCCATGAACACACTCAGAGTGTGCAGTGCTCAGAGAGCAGCAACATCTCTGCTGTCTGAGGATGTACTGTGTTCGCTCGAGTCTCACAAGGTTTCCAGAGCTTCTGTAAGCAAGGTATGTCTCAACACTGTTCCAAGTGGAAGACTATGCTCCTGGTGTGCTACTATTTCATACATTAATTCAGTATTTCAGCCCTAGTTGTCTAGAGAGGCTTTGATTCAGCCTACTCCTGCAACAGAATAACAAATGGCTTTGATTAGAATCTGTAGTCTTAATTATCCCACCAACATAAATGAGCATTTCATTTAAGCTCGGTTCCTCAAGAAAGAACTATTGTCTGCTTTGATAAGATGGTATGAAATTTACTCAAACATTTATCAAACTATGTGAAATCTTATTGGAAGAATATACTGTGAGATTTTGGCAATAAAGCCCCTCAGGAAAAAGTAACACCAAAATATGTGTCAGAGCAAAGACTCCCAAAGTCTGGTCCAAAGGGGATTCACAGCACATCTAGTGCTCACCTTTATTCTTTTCTTTCAGTACACAAAGGCACAAGAAAGGACAAGGTGAAGGAGTCAAACCCAGCATGTTTTTACAGGAAGGCAGACCTCTGTCAAACTCAGCTCCAAGAAACACCTTCCAGTTTTTTCCTTCCTTACAGTTACTGGAGTTCTAAAGAGATACTACACAGTGATGAATGACAAGGGAGGCAATTCACCAAACAAGGTACCTATTCAAAGTTATTTTTATTTAAAAAAATGCTAATACCATACTCCTGGCATATGACTTATTTGCATATAATTTGCATGTTTTGATTTGCATACAATCTGGGTGAAAGAAATTTAGTTGAAAGACCAACTCTGACTATACATGAATGTTTAAAAAGAACCCCAAAAAACCAAAACACCTCTGCTTGGCACATCTTTTCCAAATATGTTTTCTTAGCTTAGGTTGCTATAATATAGATAACACGAGGCAGACAGCAACTGTACATATTCTGTAATAAATACACTATTGATGTGGCATTTCAGGGCAACTGGATTACTAAAAAACTTCTTATAAAAGTAAACTTATCATCAATGTATATCAGGGATCATGTTATTACAATAAACTAACTATATAGAGTAAGGCACTGTCCATGAAATTAAAGAGCTATTTCATAGCACTTTAGGATGACATTATCAACTGACCTCTCAATACCAATAACAACTCATTATCATCCACATTTAACCTTCTTTAAGGTCTCAAGTGCCCTTATGTCCAATATCTGAAAACCTGCAATTCAGTACCACAGAGTAACTCTGAAAATCACACCAAGGACATTCCTAATTGGTTTCTCTCAATGCCTTCCAGATTAAATCTGCTGTTCTATAAACACAGAAAAGGATTTCTGTAAGTGACTCGTCTAGAAACACATGGTTGAAGTTAGATCTTTATAATGCAGCAACAAAGGACCATGCAACTTTTAAAACAGTTAATAACTCTGCTGATGACACACATACTGAAATCAGTGCTGAGGCTCTCAGTATCAGAAGAATAAAGCCATATTTAAGAACTAAAATAGATTACAGAGCACACAAAAAGAATAGTTTTGTATCTGAAAGTATCTACCTTTTACTTACTCATCTTTCAGATGTTTGGGCTTCATTAAACTCCCAAGAACGAGTGCAAGAAAGTGCACTACCAGTGCAATAAGTGCACAAATACCAGAATGCCAGGGTAAGGAAGAGGCAGACATTATAAATCTGTTCACTGTAGTGTTCCAGATTGGTGCTAAAATAAGAGTTATGAGCTACATTCATTTTCAGTAAATGTAAGATTATCTATACCCAGTTCAGGCCTTCTTTATTCATCATCTGCTTTGGAAGAAATTATAGGTTCTGTAGAACAGATTCATTTTTCTTAGTGACAGAAAGTGAAAGTGCACAAACTTGGGCCCTTCTCCAATTCAGGCCAAGGTGAGTTACCTGTGCAAGTCCCTGAGGGTGACATCTATCCAGCCCAGTACAGCTGCACTTACCCACACTGTAAGCTCCCAGATCAAAGCTATTTAGCTCAAGCATCCAGAAAAAGAAAGGTTTCACAACAAAATATTCTTCTAAACAGAGGTTGAGTGCACAAACTTACCATCTCTCCTGGTAACAAAAGCTGTTGTCCATAAAGTTTGCTATGACCCACACCAGAGAGCAAGAGAAACTTAGGGTGACCTTTCAGGGCCATGCAATAGTTTCATTTATGAATCAACAAGTGTTCTCCATCCCTCCTAGAACAGGGAAACATAGAGCAAAACAAACCCTGGAATCCTCTAGAACCTCAGCATTTCCACCTAGTGTTCCATTCAAGTGTTTCTAACCTTCGTTATTTATACTAAACGAAGCCATGGATGTACTGAATAGAAATAAAACAGCAGCCGCTATAAGAAAACTAAACTGAGCTAAACATCATTGTTATATTGAACAAAATAGATTCTTCCCTCAAACTACAATGACAAGAGCAGACAGAAGAGAAGCAGCTGTGTGATGACACAGAGCTTCAGCTGGAAAGGCAAATGGGCAGGCCTTTGCAGTTGTGTAAATTCCGTGGTTTGGTCCTGGAGGTTGTGGCTTCAGCCCCAGGTCCCAATCCCTTACCACAAGCCACCAGAGACCTCTCCGAGTAAATTCAAGGCTAGCTCCTTCTCAGCAAGGGTCCATCAGCTTTAAACATCACTCATGCAAAAGGCCTGCAGCTGGAGCATCCTGCCATAGGCATAGTTGTTCAGCACAACAGTATGTAGGCATGAAGGGGATTAGCTGAGACCCGTTCAGCTTGACAACCAAAGCAAATCCCTGAGCACCTTCCATCCTTGCAGGTTGCCTTCCTTGGATGAAGGGGTTGCCTTGTTGCCCCTTGAGAACAAAATTCAGCTGCCTTCTCTGAATCGGACACAGAAGACTGCAGATTACTTCCTGCTGCCTGTACCCCAGGAGCATCCTGGGGAACTTAATCGCAGTCCCACTAGGCACTGTGCATGCAGTAGGTAAAAGGCACACTCTGCATGTCAGGGCTCCTCCTGGGAAGGTCTGTCCACCTGCAGCAGTACCTGCAGAGCAGCAGCTTTTGAACCTCTCCATGGTTCTCCATGCCCTTCCCAACATCCAAACATACATAACTCAGCCTGTTACAGTCACTCTGTTTCTGAACTCTGAGGCAAACCTGCAGGAGCACCAGTGGTCAGAGCCACCCGAGCTCTCCATCGGACACTGGATATAGATGAAAGCCACACATGGGGCAGCCCCTGTTTTGCATTTTGGTGCAGATGTACACAGAGAAAGGAGCGAGGGCAGAGCTGAGACAGTGGGAAGCTTGGAGAGAAGGAGGGCGTCTGTTATTTGAAATCATTATAAAGTACATTACAAATCTGTTAAATCATTGTGGCTTACCCTGTATTTCAGGGTAAATTAGTAACTTTTCAGAGGGAGTGAAGAAACTACCACTCCACTTTTAAATAATGAAAATGCTAAAAAACCTACACTTAACAGCTCTAAAACTGCAGCAAGTCACCCACCAACACCCACTCCTCTTGTCAGCAGGCTTTTTTCAGCTTTGCCTATTATTTGTGTCAAGCCAGAGATGCCTAATGTTTGCTGTGCTTATCTGCTCAGGAGCCCTACATCTTACAATATGTACCTGTGCCACTGACCTCTTTCCCCACAGCGTTTTGATCTAAACAAGTAACAAACACAGTTTCCAAAATCATTTGGATTCACTGGCTCTGTCTGCATAGCTGTAAAAAATCTGCTTTAAGATTAACATCCAATTTTATTCATGCCTGAGGCTTCACCACAGTATCTATTTTTGAAAGATTAACAGCAAGATCCCAGTTCTCCAAAAATGTAAAGAGTAACAGACAATTGTAAAAGGAAGATGATGTTTCCTAACCTGCCCTGCTTACATCCAAGAAGGTACATTTTCCTAGCCCTTTCCATGGTGGGTGTAATTTCTATTTGCATTTTTGCACCCACAACATGCAGCATGTGTATTAATCCTTCTGCCTCCCATTAGTTGAAATGCAAACTGTGGGTGCCAAAAATTACTAACACAAATCTCACATGTGCAAAGTGTCCCCTGAAAGACAGCTTTTACTCTGGAGGAGTTAAGAAGCAGACATTTTCCTGTACCTTGCACAACAGCATTTTGAATCATCTCACTTGAAAATATAAGTATAGGAAACGAGCACTCGGCATTTCGGCTAATCCATTTGAAATGAATATACATGAAAACACTTCTTTTTGAACATGGCAACTTGAGGACAAATTGAGGGTCATTTTTAACCTAAACATCAGAAGAAATGTTGCTTTAAGTAGTGCCTTTGGTATCTGTCAATTAGTGCTATTGCGTTGCTGCCAACTTGCACTCCTGTTTTAGTTCCAGCTTTGCTCCATCCTACACAGAGCCGTACAAATCAATTGTCTCTTGCAAACATGCGCTAACCACTGAAAAGTGAAATTAATAAAGTGAGAGAAAAGCTGATTCATAAAGCTGACACTCCTGTGCCCAACAACTCTGGTTTCTCCCCTCTAGCTAGCAGTTTGAGATAGGCAGGCAAAGTGGTAAAAGATTATCAAATTGCAACTGTCATTCCTGACAAAATGCATCTCAATGCTGGAAGGAATTTTAGGTTTTAAGCTAAACCACCTCCTCAAAGGGTTCTTCAGAGCCTGTCAATATCTGTACCTTGGATGGAAAGCTACCACTGAGCACAGTGTGTCCAACATATAGAACCTGCCACAAAATGAAGTTCTTCATAAGAAAGCTCATCTCAGTCTTGGTTGGTAACAATAACAAGGAGACAAGATGAGACCATCAGTCTCAATTGTGAAGACAATGTTTTCCTCCCATATTATTCTGTCTGTCATGTTCCCTTCAGGTTCCAAAGGAATCCCTGTCTCATACATCATTATTTCCCACAAAGCTTGAAAGCCTTCAGGGGGGGTTTCTTCCTGCCCACTGTACCAGCCTTGATGTCTGAGTACCTTCAGAATAGTGACAGAGGCCTCTGCCAGCAATAAAGGGGAACATCTGCATACCAATTAAACTGCCGAAGAGCTGAAGAGTCAAAAAAAAAAAAAAAAAGGGGGGGGGAAAGCCTTGAAAGTAAATCTGAGCCAAGTTCTAATTAATGCCCTAGGCCCCGATTCACCACAGCACTTAGGCATGTAGTTAACTTTAAGCATGTACTTAGTTCCATTGAAGTCAAAAAACAGCATCGAAGAGGCAAACTACATTAGCACAATTTAATACTCTTTGGGCTAATTAATCAGCCATAAAAATTAACTATGAGAACTGTATTCCTGCTTTCCCTCACTGTGACATTTCCAGATAAAAATACTTGGATGTGGTTGGAATAAGCAAAAAAGCACTACCTCGCCTGGCTGTCCTGGACTGTTCAGTCCTACAGCTATGAAGGCCAGGCCCTAAGAGCGGCTGCAGGAACCGAGCTCTCTGCACATCACAGCCTAGTGTCTGTACTGTCTATGTGGTGGCAGCATGCAGGCACACAAAGCACAGCCCTTGTCCTGATGAGCAGTAATGTAAGAAAGGAAAAGAACTGGCAACAGATGAGCAAAGCCACCAGGCAGCAGATGGCACATCAGAGACATCTCTGCTTTCCTCTACAGAGGCATTTACTGCAGCATGGTTCAGTTGTGATCAGAGGTGGCAGGGAAGGGCATCAAACAGGGCTGGGTAAGCAAGAGAGGCTGAGGGCAGACGCGCATTTGGAGACAGAGCTGGTGAGGTTCCCAAGGAGGCTGTGTCAGGCAGAGCTGGGATGAGCGGAACAGTCCTGGTATCTAGAGGCTGGGCAGACTGGAATCTGGCCTAGACCCAAATGTGGGCAAGGGCTAAACTCTCCTAATTTTCAGTGAAGCAGCACTGAGCCCTGCAAAAAAAAGATGCCCAGAGTACAATGTCCAAATAGCTGAATTGCCCCAGATCCATCCAACACTCTTCTCCACTTGGTAAGTCCAGCATGGTGAATGGCTACCAACACTGCACCAACAATGTGCAGGCTAGATTTGGCCTGAACATGGTCTCCAAGCCCCAGGTATGACCAATTTTTGAGCTCCTGTTGACTTCAAAAAGGCACACATACAACCAACCATTCTGTAAATCAGAATGCTAGGAGACAAACTGACTGACAAGGGTGTTTGCGATAGCATTGCTGCAAAAATGAAGCCACGAAAAGTTTGCCGAGTATTGTTAATGCTGTACGTGGGCCTATAAAAGCAAGAAAAATGGAAGTAGGGGACATAAACTCCTGGCTGAAAATACTTCTTTATCTCATCCATCATGAAAACAAAAAAGAACAAAACCAATCCCCCCAAAAATTAGAATGCCACGAGCATAAAAGAAAGCACCAGCACAGTTTTTCAGATTAACTTTGAATTTCCTTGCTTTCATTGGTTTAAGAGCTCTATTGTTACTCCCTTGTTTTTTTAATTGTAGATACTAAATGATCTTTTATCTTTCAAAGTCTTTAAAGTATGTTATATAAATATGTAATTAAAGCCTCTTTCAACTGGGTATAATTTACTCTATAGTTTACAACAGCTGCACTACAGTTATTACAGTTTATCATTTAAAAGCCTAATTAGGGGCTTCTTAATTAGTGGATCCTTCAGTCACTAGACTGTGACTGTGTAAAATACGCTCAGAAGCCATCACATGTTACAAATCTACATGAAATGTCTGCGTGAAAACAGGGTGTGTACAAGTGCAAAAAGACGTTGCTGGTCCCTGCAGGTCAGCCCAACTGAGCGTGCAAAGCTCCACACTCCATGTACACTCCTCTCTCCAGTGCCCAAATGCTCTGCACACAGCCGTCTCCCCTTGCCCATGTGGGAACTGCCAGCACCTCCCAAAACAGCTGGCTAAGCTGACCTGCCATGACGGTGCACTCTGACGTGCCCATTCCCATATTCAAACAGAAACCAAGGAGAGGACAGGGCTGTGCCCACTGCCTGCTCAGGCTTGATGCCACAGGGCTCAACAAACACTTTGCTCCCCACTGCTGCCACTGTCTCCCTGAGGAGCTCTGCTCCATGCTGGATTCTGTGGGCACTTCCTCTGTGCTGCCCAAAGTACTTGTATCACTCGAAGGAACAAAAGGGGCGCCAGTCACTGCCTCTCATTTATAGACACCAACATGTATTTCTTGTTAATCACAACCAAATTAGCAGTCAGGCACTGAGATTTTAAGTGCAATATTTTTCCCAGTGAGCACTGTAACTCCTCCATTCTCCCCCTCGGTGGCATAGTGCCGGGGAGCTGGTGGAGCCACAGGGAGTCTGAACAGGAATCACTCCCCAGAACAAGCCTCACGCTAACTAGAGGCTCACAGGACCCACTGTTCAGCAAGCAAAGAGCTTGTCCAGACCAGACTCTGAAGGATAAGGGGAGTTAATTTAAGTTTTCATCTGCAGTTCTGTTACAGAAGGTCAGATTTGGGGCCTGACAGCATTTGGGAGTGTTGCTTTAAACAATACAGTGACAAAACCATGAGTTCTTGTTTACCGCAGGATAATATAAATCAGCTATTGAAAACCTGTATCATTAGTGCTATTGCTTTCCAGTGGTAGATAGCTGCAATAATGGATTGGCCTCTCCATCTCATCCTCCCACTGGAAGGCAACATATACAGGACCGATCAATAACCTGATCTAAGTTACTTGTAGACATGTCAGGTGTGCATATTTCCCTTTCTCAAAGGTTTTAAAGACCAGGTATTTTTGCAAAACTTAGGCCAGGCAACAAATTTCTTTGAATAAATTGTCATTAAGGCAGAGAACAGCATAACCAGATCCACACACATTGTTACACAGAAGTTTTAAATAGACAGGAAGTAATTTTCTTATATGCATGTATTGCTTTGTGGGGTCAATAGCTCAAAATGTACCTTTGCAATAGGATAAATTTTCATTTGAAATGTCATGTTGATGAAGAGCATGTTTGAGAGGAAATAACTAGATTATTTCATTGTGGTGTTTGCTGCTGATTTCTACAGCTGAAATCATAAAATACTTCTGAAATCATTACCAAAATCCACTGCCATTACTAGGGCCAGGATTTCATCCTATTGTGTCACAACATGTTACCCACTTAGTGTTGTCACATCTGAAGTCAATGGAAACCCTACAGGTCACAGCCTTGTTTCCCTGTGGATCAATGGAGAGGTTAGAGAGGTGTTTAAGGACCTTCCCCACAAAAAGATGGCATCACTTTCACACCATCACTATGACTGAAACATGTACACGTTTCTATCCCTTACCCCACCTCTCTCACTGGTACACACACAGCGGGGATATGGTCAAGTAGATTCTAAAGCAGGTTAGAGGCACAGTTATTTCAGTTACCATGCTACAGCTCTCACAGGCCCACAGACACACAAGAAGACAGATGTACACTGAGTCCTGCTGGGACATTGACATCAAGGCAGTCTTTGAGAGGGAGAACAGACAAGTACAAGCCAGGGTTTTCCAACAGGTGAGCTGTCACCTTCTGAAAACCCTTGTGTCAAACCTCCTACAGACTCAACCAAGAACTTCACAGGGACATCATGTTTTCTTTGATCTGACCTCCCTAGAAAACTGTGCACTCTAAATTCCTGGAAATCCTTGCACCTTAAATCAAACACCCTTTTAAGCGGCTTCTTGTTTCACAACACTTACTTTGCATGGCCAGCGTGGTACTAATGCCAACTTTCTTCATCAAGTTCAACGGCACCCAAAGCAACACCATGGAAGTGATTTTATCTGATTTCATTTTGGGTTGACTTCTGTGACACAAAAACAGGAACGGCCTTTCAGAAGAGGAAGAGTAAGGTAGCAGCTAGGTTCAGGTAGTCATAATCATAACGTGGAGGAGAAGGCTAAAGACAGATTAGGAACTAACATCTTCCCAACATCCTTTATTACTCAATTTGCCTGCTGGTCCCAAGCAAGTACCATGAACCTCCTTGTCTTCAGAGCAGGGCATATGTGCTGTACCTCACCACAGAAAATGTTGGGAGAGCAGAGCAGCAAGTGGCCTGGCAAGGCCAAGGACCCCCTGGAGCATGGTGCTTGCAGCCACCACAGCACCAACCAGGACAGCTCATCATCCCAGCTCCCTCAGCACTGGGGCACCAAGGTGAGGATTCCAAACACCTGCACTCAGTCCACTCCTGTCCCAGCTGCACAGACTGCTGGCTGACCTGTTTCAGATTCAGGGCTGCTGTCTGAACCCTTGGGTTCAGAAGAAATAACTGTATCTCTGGCAAACAGAACATCCCTTCTTATGGGGGCAGGATTATGGATTATCATTTTGTGTAGATTCCATGCCTTTTTTTTTTTTTTCAGTAAATGAAAACACTCCAGAAGAGCTCAGTGTCTTCTTTTAAGACTTCTCTATTTCACTGACTTGTTCCAACCTCGATCACAGCTCTTTCCTTGTCAGCAACTGTACCACTGCGCTATACCTCTGCCCACGCACAAATGCAATCACTGAAGGTATGAACTGGAATCTCTCCATTAAGGGAACAAGCAGGCATCCCAGAGACTGACACAGCTGCTATTTGCATGTAAAAGAGGGAAAGAAGGTGCATGACTGAGCCCAAATTAGCATGAGCAAAGCCTACCACTGCATTCACAAACTACATCTTGCACAGCAGTGCTAATAGAGGCACACACTTTCCTCACAAAGAAGGATTTCTACCTCAGCTGTAAGGAAACTTGGGTAACAATGGTCCACAAAATTTAGTATGAATTTTTAAATACCTATTTTTCAAACATTTACAGAGTGCTAGAAAAAGAGAAAAAAGTGGATGCACGCTGAGGTGGATATGCCCGGGTTTAATTTCATCTCCATTTCCAGCTTGATTCCTGAAGATGGCTACCTCAGTGAGAGACATGTTTTTTAAAGCCTCCATCACTTCCGTACCTCTAGATTTCAGCATGTCCAGAAATATTCACAGCGCTCAGTGCATCTAAAAATGAAAACCAAAATAAGCAGGGCAAATGCACATCTCACACTCAATTTCCATGTTTTGAAAAATAAGGACTGTTTTTTATCACCATCAGATTTTTCAAAGGGATTCTCTGGGGATTCATTCATGTCTGCAAAGCCATGCTGAAGACACACACTTCATAAACTACAAGATTTCCAGATTTTAACACAATCTTTGTCTCTGGCTAGGTACAGAGATACTTAAGCATCCATGTCTGTGCATAAACCTACCGAGTCAGAAAAAGAGATCAGATGTCCCAGTAGACTGTTTAAGTAGTGCAATTTTATTGTCCCCCTAACCAAACTGCACCCTGAGGTCTTGTTGCAGAGAAGTTATAGAATCTTTTTACTTTATCATCATACTTTCATGGAAGCTGTTGGAACAATTCAGTACCTCTGCTGTTTCCGCAGTAGGCTTAGCTCATCTGAGAAACTAGAAGAAACAGTAAATGCAGCCATTAATGGTAATAAAAATCAAAGCTAAGCCCTACATGAAGAGAAACAAATTCCAAAATGAAAAATTCGATTACACAGTACCTGTCTCCTGTCTTGACTTCCTCATTATATGTAGAAATTAACCTTGTCATTAAGTACTTTGATCAGGCTGTACATAAACAGCTTATAATGGCATGAAATCTACCACAGCAAGCAGGCAAATGAACAAGTGGAGAAATACTGACATTTGGGGCTGCTGTCAGATATCAAGTGCTCCTACTCCCCCAGGGACAAACTGCTAGAGTAAATGGGGTTACTTGGAGGATTAATTGTTCCCTCCTGATGTGCACTACTTCCAGAAAGTTTCAGTAATAATATCTAAGAGGCTATCATTAGCAGATCAGTAATGTTGTTTTAAAATCTTCATGAGATTTTTGTCCAGCTGTTGTAACTGGTCTTAGGCTAAAACTCAGTACAGAATATCTCAGCCCATGAACAACCTGAAGCACCAATCACCCCTTTCTAAAATGTTCTGGGGCCAAAAGCAGTATGTAAGTAGGAATAGTCACTATCATCTATTTACTCAGAACTAAGTCATGAGAAGAGAGGTGCCTGTGGCCAAATTGGTCCAGGTTTGCACTGCTCAGAAATGAGGTATGGCACCATTTCACATACTTCAGTTCCAAATATTTTTCACTTATATTTGGAGAATTTCCATGCACTAATGCACATTATAAGCAAGACTTCTGGGCAATTGAGGGGTTTTTTCTGGTTTGTTTGTTTATCAGGATTTTGGAGCAGAAGTTTCTTTCTTCTGGGAAGCATTTAACACGAAAGTTTACTTTCTTGTTGTACTATCTAAATTCCTTCTATGTACAGACTACTACACAATCAAATGTGGCCAGACCAAGAGTCTCTTCCCAGATCTGCCCCTGGCTTGCCATCAGTCCCTTGCCATCTCTGAGCCTTCTTTACAAGCTCTATTTCCTGTTGGCTCTTCTAACCTCTTTGTTCAGCACGGAGACAGGCCATGAGGGTGACCAGGTACAACATCTGCTCTTGAGCACTGCCTGGGGGCACTCCATTTTATTTAGGAAGTACACCTCAGATGCTCTCTGCTTTCCTGTGATGGAGTTCTGGGGATTTGCCAAGTATAGAGCAGATGCAAGGAAGGAATCCTAACACAAAAGAGGCAAAGACAGTTTTCCATTGTCTTCAAGATGGCCAAGATTTTACCTTTATTATCCCAATAAAAGTTTGGAAAAACTAAGCAACCCCAGTGATTATTTGTATCTGCATGCATTGCTAAACATATTGCAGAGCAGACATTTTATTACTCTTAAAAGCACTAAAGTCCAGTATTTCCTCCACTTTACACAATCCATTCTTTTATCCCATTTCTACAATTGGCTCCAGGATGTTATTGTAATACATTGTTCAAAACAGCTACCACCACAATTCAGACAAACTCAGCCATACACCAAAACAGTTGAGACAAAATATCATAGATGCCATTGGGCTTCCCAGCATTTGCTCTCACTCCATAAAACTGCATAACTGTTCTTCCTCAATCCCCATGTACCACTTCTGCATCCACAAAAACAGTTTTTTCCAAATTCACAAGTATTCAGACACTCCATTCTGTTCAGCCAAGCCAAGAGTGCAACCCCATCACTCCAAACTTATATACATCAGGTAACTAATATTGTACAATTGGATAGACTTAGGAGGATTTGACCTCGGCTACAGAGCGGGTGGGCACTTTGAAGTGAAAGGGTCTGTGAAGGTGAGCAGCCACTCACCAGCCAGGCAGAGATCAGAGGGATTGCAGGCAATGGGCAGCACAGAGGAAAGGCTCTCACAGAAGACAGTTTGCAGGGCACGGAATAATCCAGAGGCAGCATTTTTACATCTGGCACTAACAAACCAGGCCAAGTTCAGCACATATGTAGTCCCTAGTACTAAAGCAAATCAGACATTTCCTTTGATTTTGCAATTCCTGTTCCAATTAACTTACTTAAATATTGCTGGGTATTTTGCCTTCATTAAAAGTTGCAGTAAGGGTACCTGAAATTTCTAGCGAAACCAGATGCACCTAACAATTTAGGCTGCAAATACACATTACATATACCCACTACCATATCATTATCATTTGACATTTTTACAACATGCCAGCTTCCCTTCTAAAAACAATTCACTATTAATAGTGATTTTATGTAACTAGCCACATACCAGGATCTTCTCACAGATCCCATCCCTGAAGAATCTCCAGATTCAGCAAGGCAATCAAATCTCATACGCAAAGTGTTCCAGTGATTACTCTCTTCCATTAATGTCTTCAGTGCTCTGGAGTTTGCTTTTGCTCCCGTTGAGCCATTCAGCCTTCCTGGTGCAGGATGCAGAGCAGATTAAGGGCTCCACTCCTGACTGAGCAAAATATTTTTAAGTATGTCTTACCTATAAGTGCATGTGTTGCTTCAGTAATCAAAGGCAATACGTAAAGTACAATCAAGTTGTTAAACACCTCTCTGAACTGCTGATGCCATAAAGTGGGAACATGCTCTGGTACAGCTTTGGAGCTGCTCTAGAAAAACTCTCAAGTAATGTACTTTGGCACTGAAATGTATCAGAAAAAGCATAACAAGAGGAGCTGAAGCAGCTATAGTGGCACTGCTTTCCAAAACACACTTAATGGCTGTTCAGAGCCAAGGTTGAGCCTTGGTTTAGTTTAAAACTGAACTTAGGAAGGAAGGCAGCTGTCCAGTGCCTCAGATGAGTCACAGAGGGCATGTGAGACCCATCTGAAAATCTTTCAGGGGATGGTGAAAACTGTAGTCAAAATAAAGTTTTATTAAAGGTTTGGTTTTACTGAATCTTTGTTCCTGAATTTACACAGGTTTTAAAGCAGTGTGGTAACTTTATTCCATCAGTAACAAATCCCAGCCAAGGAGTACAGCATGTATCCAAAGGCAATTGGATCTGCCAGATAGGAATGCCTGGCTGCAGCATTACAGCATGGTTCCCCTTGAAGGAGGTGACGCCTGGGGCCAGTCCCACAGATATAACAGGACACTCAGCACCTGCAGTGCCATTGAAGCTAATGGGAATTGCTGGTACTCAGCACCACTAAGGCTTGGTCTCCAGAGAGGAATTTGTGATTTATCATGATTTATCATGAGCTTACTGATTACAGACAGAATATGTGACAACAACAGACCCTTGAAAGGAACTGAAGTTTCCAGCCCTCATGTACATGTACACCCATGGGCTTCTCCCTGTAAGATGATGGATGAACCCCAGCCACACATCTGAGAAGTCGCTGTCTCGGTACGCTCACAGAGTGCCCATCAGGGAAAACTTCTTTAGACAGCTGCAATTAAACTCAGGTCACACAAGAGGAGAGCATTGCTTTGGCAGGTCCAAGCCTTTCTGACAGCAGGCTGGGGCTTGTGGCTGGAAAAACACAGGACTGTTGGAAAGGATGCTAAATGTAATTGCTTTCAGGAGGTGATAAATGCCAGAGAAGTACACAAAGTACACAAAGCATTTCCAGACTTGAGTCAGAGAACCAAAGTGTGGAGCTCCGTAGTACAAAGTCTAACTTGCTTTCATATCCACAGGCCTCAGAAATGCTGTCAGGTAAAGAGCATGAGTCATGAGTACCTACAACATCCTTTCTCAGCAGACTTTATCCATCACTCTGCCATTGTTACTCTGCTAAACAACCCTAAGGTCATGGAGAAATATTTCTTCTCCATTTATCTGCACATGCTTTCCAGAGATTGAAATCTAAAGCAAACAAAAAGGAAAACTTCCAGAGGCTGTGCCACAAGTTCTCACCTTTTCATAAAAAGCATCATGGTGCACCTGCCATTACTGATTCCATTCAGAGCTATCTCTGGTGAGGTGCCTATTCAAGAGGCAGGAATCCTTTGGAAACAGGCCCTGGTTGCCCTTCTAATTTCTCTGCAGTCCGTATTTGCATTCAGACTCCGTCACTTCTGATTACTGGCTAGGAAGGGCCAATAATGACATAGCACAGGTTTCTTAACAAAATGGGACAATCCTGCCTTTTGAAAGTCTCTCCCTGTGCTCTTTTGGTCCAAAGAGACTTCACTGCTAATAGCACGGGGCAGATCTGCACTGACTGTAAGTGGGCAGTGCTCTGTTGAATTCCTTGGATTGTCAGTTATTTACACCATCCAAAGATCCTCCATACCATTCAAACCACTGCTCTGCATATTATGCTCTCTCTTCCTCAACAAGGTTAGGCATTATGACTGAGAGAAGAGTGTCAGTAGGAGTTGATATGGTTTTAAACTGAGCAACTTGGTTTCCAAGTTGTAAAAATGATTGGTGTAAAAAGGGCATGATTGGTTTAAGAAGTGACCGGGTGCTTCGTTCTCAAGTAAAAAGCTTAAAAAAGACTAAGGACTTTGCTGATCTGAAATTGTTAGTGCTTGGCATTTAAAAAGCATTTCAGAAGGCACCTGACAAACAAATTCCTTCATCAGGATTTGGGGAGAGTCATGGGAACATTTTTCAGGTAGTTGTTGAAACAGAAGTACTTACAGTTTGTCTAGGAAATATGTAAAATTTAATCAAATAACTCCAGAAGGAGTGCAATGCTGCAGCCAGGTTCCTTATTCATCTGTGTCCAAATGTTGCATTCTTCCTTGGTACAAACAAGGTACAATCCATGGTTGACATTCCCCTGTAGCTGAGACTGCCGCAACAACTCTCTCCCAGCTGCTTCTCTCCACAGCCTCTCCTCTTCTGGGCCTGTGTGCATTTTCTTCCTCATCTCCATGTATATAATTTAATTGCATTTGGTAAAAAAGATATTTTCAACCACCTGTCAAATTTGGATCACACTAATCAGGATTTCCAAAGTTACACTGGAGGAAGAGCACACGGGAGGCCAGATTTTAGTGGCTTGCTGAAAACTCTCCAAAATGTTCAGTACTTGCATTGATGGAAGCCTGAAGAAGAGCTTCATTACACCTCCACAATACCAGGTGTTCTTGGGTGGGATCTCATAGAAAGGAGCAGAGTCCTGGCAAATCCTGTGGTCTAGAGATTGTCTGAGCTCGAAGCCAGTACTCCAGAGCAGCAGGATACTCCAAAGGGAGCTACTCCAAGTAGTAGTGGAGGAATAAACACTCCCTTTAAAGGGAGGCCTACCTTTCACTGCTGCAATGGGCTGAAAGCAAGGCACACAGTACTTTCATATGCACAAAAGTAGGAATGGCATTCTCACCCTTTCTTTCAATGCCAGCATGCAAACTCCAGTTACTTATGAGAAGATTAGATCTTATCCAACAGGTCACTTACTTCCTCCTGACAGCCAAGCTTCCCTGTTATGGCCAGCACAGTAAATGAGGTTTCAACGTGGGCAAGCAGGAGGCCAGACACAAGTCTAGAAGTAAGGGGTTTATTTCTTACTGAGCAGCTTGATAGTAGAAGAGCCATGGTCATTCTTTCTAATTTCAGGGACCTTTTAAATAAAGTTCCACTCCAGAAGCCAAGCATGAAAGGAGAGGAATGAAAACTCTTTGATAGATAAGATATTACTAGAGACTGTCAGAAGCTTGCTAGGAGAATGAAGTAACACTCTGGATACTGTCATTGAAAACAATAATGAAAGAGTACACCATTTTCTTAACTGAAGTACTATCAAATCTATGTTACTGCCACACAACATATTTTTTGTCCAAACGTGCCAATTTCAAGCTATGACTATTGATCTCTATCTAACACTCAAAATTAACTGCACTGCTAAGAAAAAGTGGCATCAAATCGTTTGAGAACATCAAACAGTAAAAAGCCAATGGGGTCAAATCAAGGTCAGAATTTGATGAGTAGGGTGTCAGAAATTTAATCCATTTTGTCTAAGATAATGTATAGAGCCAGTATTGGGGCTTTTTTTCCCCCCCCTTTCTTTTCTGTAATTTTTTTTAAGCTAGCTTCTCTCAAAAATATCACAAAACCAGACCTCAACTTTTTTTGATGAACTTTTTTCCATTACTGGAGAGAAAAAAGATTAAATGGACTGCAACACAGATGGCAATTATGCCTCTGTTTATTTCCTAATGAGTCACAAGATTATTTTTTGCCTTCTGCCACATCATTTCAGAATACAAGAAAACCTTATCATGAAGGAGACTTGAGGAGACAAACTAACACTATTAAGAGTCCCAGTTCAGCAAGAAACTTCAGTGCATTTAAAGAAAAAAGAAAAAAAAACCCAAAACAAAACAAAAAACCCCCCCAAACCTAAAACATTCAAAAACTTTAACCACACATGAAGTCCCATTCACTTAAATTTAGAAATGATGGGTAAATCTGTTTCACCAACTAGTGAATGTGGTGGCTATCAAATTCATTAGTGGTCTCATGACAAAATATTCAACAGCTCCCGTAGCGACATATTGCACTTACAAATCAGCATTTGGAGAAAATTAAGTCCTGAACTGCTGATAGAAGAGGCTTCCCCTCTGCCCCCACACCAGAGTCAGTGATGTCCCTGCCCTCTGACTGCCTCCCATATCCCTGGGGTATTCCCCAGACACTGAGACTTGACTGACATCACTTCCAGGCTGAAGCCCAGACCAAGAAAGTCCACACTTGAGGCAGCACAGCCATGAGTACATAGACCCAGCACTGCCTGGCCTCTCAAACTCAGCTGGGGCCACTTGCTTTTAAAACCCAGGCAGAGTAACCAATTTGACACTTCCAACACCGTCTGCTTCTCATATCACAGTCTTGTAATTAGCATGCTCCTGAAACGAAGTATAAGATATGTATTCATCAGTTCAAACCCTTGTCTCTCACCTCCTCAAAAAATGACTTAACCACAGGGGTTTGGATAGGGAACTCCCCTCCAAACCTGCTGAAATCATGCAACAAAAATTCAGGCTTTGATGCTAAGAGGGCTGACTCTTCAGCCCAGTGATTAGGACACATGGCTGAAAGAGAAGAATCCCTTAACCGAGCAGTTTTCATATGTTTTAGGCAGTACCTGGGGGTGGATAATATGAATTTGTATCTTGTCAGGAAAAGTCTGAGTGTGACCTCCCACCTCCTACCAGCACACACAGTATGCAAAAGAGGATCCATTTTAAAGGGAGAGCAAGACATACGCTCCTTTCTGGAACAGCACAACCTCCGTGCTGGAACACACTTGGTTTCTGCTGTAATAGGTAAAGACGTCTCTACTCAGGAGGTAGCTGGTGCTCCAGAAACACCCATGTTCTCAGGACACTTCTGTTGCCTGGCTCTAGAGGTTCCCCTTCAGTGCCTGGGGATTCCTGCTGGCTTTGGGGAGCCTCAGGATTATCCATCTCAAGGAGGTTCAAAGACACACAAAACTGATGTGGCAAAGATAGGGCACAGTTAGGTTGAATAATTTGTTACCTAAAAATGCTTCTGACAGATGGCAAGGCTGTTCTGGAACACTGAACATAACAGATTTTGGGACAGGGTGCTGAAGAGAACTGATTTTAGTGAAAAGTTGGATTTTTATCAAAATGACCTTTTCCACTCCAAGTGCCTGCTTTGCATAGAAAATTGCAAAGAAAATTCCAAAATTTGGTAAGGAATTGAACATACCAGTGATTTAACTGGAGTTATGGTTTGGGTGTCATTATCCTTCATGGACCACTAGCTGCAACGGGACTCCGTGTCCAACATGCATCACTGACAAATGTTCCCATGATGTATCACAACATCACAAGACGACAGAAAATCATCATTCACATTAAAAAAGTCCCTAGTTTAAGAGAATGGACCATTTGCCCTAGAGACTTTCAAGCTCCTTAATCTGACATGGAAACTAGTTGCTTCTACCCTGCTTTTTAACTCCCCTCAAAAGCCCTGCAGTTTTCCTCATGAAATAAAACATTCACAACACATTCTAATTACCAAGGTATTTTCAGGCTATATTCCTAAAGAAATGAGGCTCACTTGTTGGCATTATTGTCCATTTTTCTGTCCAACGGTCAAATGTGTCCCTTCCCTTCCTGTCTCCTCAACACCTTAGAAACTACTCGACAGACAGGGAAGGGGGAAGGAGCTGTGACTGCTGGGTGGGAAGAGTAGATAAAAAAATCCTTAGTTCTGTTTTGATATTTTGCAACCACAGTACAGATCTACATGACAGATCAGCAAGTCTCTGAGGTTTGAGAGGAAACACTGCCAAAAGATGGTATTTCTTTTCCTTTAAAAAAAAAAAAAGTTGAAACAGTTTCTTACTAGGTGTTGTATCGCATCTGAAACTTTCAGTTTCAGTACTTGTGTGACGTATATACACCAAGTGGAGAAGGATCTTACTAAAACCTTCCAGGATGAAAACCCTCACGCTAGCCAGTCTAGACATTCTCTAGCAAATACAAAACTGGGATTAGATGGTGCTGCTATTCTGACTCAAATAAACAGAAAAATTAATTAAAAAGGAAAACAACCTCTTGAACTAAACCAGGTGAAGACAAGCTAAAAACAAGTATAGTTTGAGACAGTGAAATGCTACAATACAGCTTCTTGAGGCAAACCCATTAAAATCCCAAGCACTTCTTAAAGCATGTATTAAAGTATGTATTTGTTTTATGGTTATGCAGAAACTTTTTAAAAGTAAAAACCTAATTTTCTAAATTAGATTGAAAACCAGACTCCTTGGCTTCTATTTTATACTCAGCTTTCTGTATATGTAGCTATTAAATTAAGAGTTTACTGAATTTTTAGTGTCTGCTTAATCTTTTGGCTCACTTTAGAATGCTCTTCAAAGAAGTTTCACTTAAGTGAGATGAAAATCATTGATTTCTGATACCTTACTGCATAGCTAGGAAAAAGAATCGTGGGGCATGAGGAGACCAGTTAAATTATATACATCTGTCTGTGCAAGAGAAGGCTTTCCATTCGTTTTGGAATTGACTTTTAATAGATACTTTTCCCCCAACTCCTGGTAATTCTCCTGGTTTCTATACACATATTCCACAGAAGAGGCAAAGGTTACCAGTGTAGTACTATTACCTCTGCACGATGCTGTATGTTTTTAATTAGGCTCACTCCCACAATGATTTCCATATCTAACCACTTGCTCTTCTTATTTCTTGATAAGTGATGGCCTTATCAGGAAGTTGGGGGCGAGTCTGTTACTGCTCTGAGTAAACATCCTAAAGGTCATTTTAGATGTTGGCTTTGACATTCTTGGTTCAGTAGCCACCCACCTTAGCTGTCACCAGTAAGGTGAAGTTGCCCTCATGGAAAAATAGCCTTTCAGTGGGTCCTGTTGTCTCTTCAACAGAAGAACCCACCAGTGGGCACTTAATGATGAAATGAGGAAAATTCAAATTCCTCTCAGAAACACCTGACAGAGGTATTTGGTCTGAGATCAGGATCCACTGCTGGAGGTCTTCCCTGAGGTGTGCTAAGGTTAGGGGAAGTCCTTAATGGGGTTTTTGAATCTGAGTGTGTCCCCATGGGTGCCACAGTTCTCCTGGCCAGTGCTCAAGGACCTTTCAAATGAAGTTTCCCCCAGCAGAAATGACAGCAGCAGAAGACATCTCAGCTCTGGGCACACAACTATGTGCACTAGAATGTGAAGGGTAAAACCCATGGCTAGCACTGCACTCTACTTCAGGTGTCCACCAGCACAGCTCTTACACCCATACCACTGCCCTCCAACTCAGACTTATACAAGTATCATCTCTGTCCTGCTCCCACAGGATTCATGAGTAGATGGCACAGCCTTGCTAAAACAGCTGCATCCACTGCTGGGTGGTGACAGCACACACCAGCACTGTGCCTCCATCGGGAAAAGGTCATTACAACACTATATGCCTGGCCACCTTCTCCCACACACCTCTTCAGCATGAAAGCAGGAAGAACCCAGCAGACAGGTCTAAAGATACCATCATCCTGCAAAAGGAGAAGAGTTGTGTGACTAGATTTAAGATCAAGAGCAAAGACCAGAGCACCCACAGGGTTCACAAAGCAATATGCCTTGTACTGACATCTCCACAGACTGATCTCTGCATATCCCATGAGGGACACCACCACCCAAGGCAGAATCCAAAGTTCATTACAGAATGACCACTAAAGTCCCTTAAGGAAACCTCCCACAAACAAAAGTAATTTTCTTCTCAAAATTAGGTACTTCAGGCTCCTAGGTTCTCACATTAGGCACTTGAAGATAAAGTATTTAAAAGATAAGGAACTGACTCTCATCGAAGTCACATCTAAAAAGTTACTGTGGATTCAGGTCCCTTGGATGCTACTCTGATTCTGCCTGGTACTTCATCTCTCTCCCCTCACACCTGCACACACACAACTTAGTGGTAAGGTCTCTCAGACACTCCCTTCTCCCCATCTTGAACACAGTACCTTCATTAACTGCAGCAAATTGTTCACCCTGCTGCAACACATGGTAGATTTCCACTTTTGTAAAGTGCAAAAGGCACAGCCTGACCCTCCTTGTCCAGCTAGAGACAGGTCTGAGTCCCTCCTTAAAAAAAAAAGGGATTTACCCAAATGAGGGGACATGCTGTGCTGATACATTATCTCCACTTTCCTGTTAAGACAGGTTCATGCCAGTACATGTGTTGTTAAATTTCTACACGAAGGGCACCTTTTATTATCTTTGTGTCACCTCTGTGCAGCTAAAAAGAAAAAAAAGGAACGCAGAACACTGAAGAACAGCTAAAGAAAGACAGCAAATACATGCATATTCTCCAAAGATGCTGCTGTCTTTTCAGAGACACATCCCCCCAAGGCTACTGAATCCACTAGCCCCTTTGCTTCAAGACACACGTGACAGTAGCTACCAGAACATCCCGTTCTTCTGTTCTTGTCCACCATGCTTTGTGGAATCCAGCTGCAGCCATTGTGACCTCTGGCACTGCCCTCACAACCAGCATGGGCTGTTCTGCTGCCACAGGAAATGAAATCTCCAGTTTTTAGAAGCGATCCCTGGCACAACTCACTCCAAGTGCCATTATCACGCAGGTGCTAATAGACAAAAGCTACAGAGAACACATCCCACTGCTCTTTTTCCCTCCCTTCACAACAAACAGAGCTCAAGATTTCAGGGACCACTGCAAAAGCAGCCAAGCACAGCTTCCACAGAGCCCAGAATGGGATTGTACAGGAACAGTCAGAGCTGTTTTATCCAGACATGGGGCTCCATTTTCAAGTACATAATTTTTGCTTTGCGCTAAACAGACAACAGAGTGAGAAAACTCCCTTTTTTGGGGTTTGACATTATCCTACAGACAAGAAAACCATCTGCAGTTTTAAGCTTCAACTTTTGCTCAAAGTTGGGATCTTTCTGTTACTTTTCCCATTACATTTTTCAGCTCAGACACTAATTCAGTCTACTCCAGCTGCTTTCCCGCCATGTGAGCTATGACTGCTTTCTAGCACGATGCAGGAGTCACTACGCCGCACCTGAGCAGAGTGCTTTATCACAAAGTAGGCTCCTTGAATCTGGTAGTTACCTGAAAAGGGCAGGAGCATACCAGCTGCACAGCCCAATCCTGCTTACTCATGAAGGGTAGAATGGCACAGGTGGAGCTTCACTGCAGTCCAATATCACAACCTGTCATATCTTCCTAGTTAAAGGAATCTGAGTAAAGAAAACACAAGCTGCATTTAATAACAATACCTTCTGGGAATGTCAGGCAACAAGAATTGGTCTGAAGAAGGAGCTGTCCATCTCACCCTTACCTTCACCAGGTAAGGTGAAGCTCTCAGGCTGAGTTAAAATAGCTGACTTAAAAGTCATGAATGTTATTTCCAATAGTAAAATACAAAATTTTTTAAATGTACTTTTTAACATGCTGAAAAGTTAAACAAGGCTCACATGTTACCATGGATATAATTTCATGTTTGTAAGACTGGTCTTTCCTGGCAGCTAAATGCCGGCAGGAGAACAAATAGCAGAGCAGGATTTTGTTTGGCATTTTGCTCTGTTTAGGATAACAACTAACTACTTTTTCTATTAACAAGCTTTTAATTTTACTGGAGTTTCCCTATGAACAGAGTTCATCTAATTGGCATTAAACACATTACAACCAGCCTCCAGTGTATGTAAGCAGAGCCCTGAACTTTGTGGCACCACACATGAGAATCAGGATCATAGGGTCAAGCCCAAGTATGTTTACATATCTGCCATGGCTGATACCAGAAAGGATACAGTGCATGAAAACAACCTTCATCTCTGCCTGATGAAGAGTCCACTCCAAACACAGAGTGCAGGGGTTGAGCTAGAAATAACCTTTATTCAGAATAAAAACATGATCAATTCTGGCTAAAATAAGGCACTGAAGTGAGGTTTTTATTTGAGGAGAGGAGTAGCTTTGTCCCACAGGGTCCCAAGAAAGAATCCCTAAAATTAAATTGATAAATTCATACTAACTTAAAATCAGCTTCATTCATGCAGAAAGGAGGAAGAATAAAATCCAGACTGGCAGGAAGGTGTTACCAGCTCAGAACACCAAGTCTAAGTGTCTCCTTCACATCCACACCTGATTACTCATGCCCACATCTATTTCAAAGACTGTGAGTTTATCTCCAGCCCTCCTGAATGACTTCTGTGGAAAAAGTCACCTGGTCTTCGGTGGGACACCCCTTCATCCCTCAGTGAGTAAGTCCAGGAATAACTTCTGCCTACTGGTTGGTAAAATGTAGGATTGTATCAGCTCAGCTGCTATTGCTAGGAGACCTGAAAATAAGATGTAACTGCACAGACAAGTCTGGGGATTACACCACACCATGTCCCTCCAAATCACGCAGCCAGAGTGTTTATCTGTGTCTGTGTGTTGCTGCCATGAAAAATTCTGTACTTATTTCAGTGTCAGAGATATGTATCAGTCAAACCTGACTTCAGCCTTTGAAGTGGGTGGAGAGCAACACCACCCCTCTTCTGTGCTGAAGTCTGCAACAAAACTGCATTTTACTCACAAACATCTCTGTAGCTCTGCTGTGTTCCGACTTTTTTAAAAAAATAATCTCATTGGACAGACACCACGAGCAAGTTTCTCCACTCTGTGGAGTGTCTTCACAGCCCTCCCACAGAGTGAAAATGACTCAGACAAAACTACTAAATTTAGGGCATTGGTATTCTATGTGTTACGCTGGTGTTCATACAAGCAATGCCTTAAACAGTAAATTTCTGAATTAAGCATTCAGGCATCTTTTCTGTGCTGCATCTGCCACTGAAGCGGAACGGTGATGAAGGTGGGCTGAGGAGGGGGTTATTTGGATCGTGATTTGGGCTGTGTTTTGGCTAGAACTATATGTGAATTTGAACTAGGTGTGCACGTACTTTTAGAACTATCTATTGACCTGATATCATGATGTTTGATCTCAAGTGAAGAGATCGTGCAAGATTAGCTGCCCTTGGGAGATTCCCTTCATCTCAGGCAAGAGACGGCAGGCTTTGACTCACAAATGGGGATGATTTCTCTTGGGATGACTAGATCAATTCCCACTTCTCAGCATCCAACTCACCCATCTCTCTGACTTTCCCCTCCTGCAAGGATGGCTCATGAAGCAGCTGCTGAACTTCTGGTTGCAAATTCATGCAGTCAATTAAATCAGTACTTCTGTAATTTCATATAAAAACATATAGAATTACTGAAAGTTTATAATTTGCAAATCAGCTCCTGCTTCACAAGCAAAACCCATCCCTGTAGCAAGGGCAATGTACTCTGGAAGAAAGCAGTGATGGCCAAGTAAAGGCAAGAAGTTTTGTGGCTATCACCCACAAGTCAGGGCTTTGCAGAGCGATTAGCCACAGGGTCACCACTCTCAAAAAAGGACAGCAAGACCCCAGGCACAGGAGGAGCAGAAGATGCAACAAGCAGGAAGAGAAGAGGAAGGGGAGAAAGAGGAGTGCTGAAGAACCTTGGTTAAGGTAGTCTTTACTCTGGCATTGATTTGTTGGTGATTTTAGGCAATGTGGGACTGAAATCAGGCCAGAGACTTGCCAAGAGATCACACTCTCTTTCAGGCTAACCACACCACCTGCTGAAGCCAGCAAGAGTTCTGTGTAGGTATCTCAGAAAAGGACACCAAAGCAATGACTCATCTATTAAAGAACTTTGGCTCTTTGTTTGCCAGATGACTCCAGAAAGGCACAGTTTTCTTAAATATTTCTGGTTTTTGAAACTGCTGAATAATCTTTACAAATATAGTTTGTGTTCTGTTACCCAATTAAAACCATGCAATTGCTAGGAGCAATCTGAGCTGTTTACACAGCACAATTCTGCCAGATGCCCTTCCTTTGTTCCTCATCATGAGAGCACAACTCTTTAATAAAATTAGGTTTGTGCAAAAACATTTTAACATTTTCAGATAATCTGCTGCAGCCTCCAGGAATGCTTCCGCTGGTCTGATGTGCAGTATTTCAAACTGGTAAGTTGGGCATTCCTGCCTAAAGTCATGCAGAGCGCATAAAGAATAATTCTTTTCGCTAAAACTCCAAAGTTGTACTTGTATGAACACCTGCCTTGAGGAAAATTTCCACAGTACAATGTTTTTCCTTGTCCTAGCCCCATAAGAGAATCAATGATCTTAAAAGACCCCAAAGTGCCCACTTAATAGAATCTTAAAAATTCATGCCTCGAGGTGATCTGGAGGGATTATTCAATCTCTTCCCTTGCTCTAAATCAGAATAAATAACTTAGACCATCTCTGAAAACCATTTGTCACACTTGTTCTTGCAAACATTCAGTCAAGAATATTCCACCTTTCCCTAAGTGCCATGATTTTACTATTCATGCAATTAGAACATTTTTCCTAACATGTGAGCTGTGTCTCTTCACCTTATCACCTCATCAACATATTTGATCAACCAGACAACTTTGACTGTGTCAAATTACCCAGTCTTACCACCCAGATTTTGACTGGTCAGAGAATATCATGAAGGATGATGCTAAAAGCCAAGATCAAGCTCAAAAGAGTATCTAATATCTACTGCATATTAGCGGCCCTATAAACTGAGAAATTACATTAAACATTAATTACTCTTGGCAATTATGTTTTTAAATAATTTTACAATCCAGGTCTGTACAAATTGTCTGATAGTCTGTCCCACTATCCAGTCAGGAATCCAAACCTCTTTCTTAAGTGGATTCATATTTCCAACTTCATTAACAACTCCTACATTATAATACTTAAAGGGGGCTTGTAAACAAGATGGGGACAAACTTTTTAGCAGAGTCTGTAGAATAGGACAAGGGGTGATGATTTTAAAGTAAAAGAAGTCAGAATTAGACTAGATGTAAGGAAGACATTTTTTATAATGAGGTGGTGAGACACTGGCACAGCTTCCTGGAGGGGTGGTGGATGCCCCATCCCTGGACACAGTCAAGGTCAAGATGGACAGGGTTCTGAGCAGCCTGGTCTAGTGGAAGATGTCCCTGCTCACTGTAAGAAAAGGGTTAGACTAGATTGTGTTTAAAGGTCCCTTCCAAACAAACCAGCCTCTGATTCTATGCACCGGTAAGTGTGTGTCCTCCTGTCCCCTTTCTGCACCGCCCCCCACCTCGGTAACGCTTAGCTAAAATAGCTACCCACTAACTTCTATCTTGTGAAAGAGATTTGCCTCAATGTATTCCAAGACGGTGATACACTGGTTACTTTTTAATTTTTTTTTTTGTCATATTGCCTGTCCAAGCAATATCCACATAAAGTGTCCATTGCCACTGAGGCTTGGCTATAAAATGCTTCCAAGAGTCACCCAAAATCATCTTCCCACTCCACCAAGACAGGTGGTTTAAATTACATCCAACTGTTAAAGAGGCTCTGCTCTTTCTAACTTCATCCAGACAACTCAGTCCTTCATTATTCCACATCTTCAGGACAAGCATGGATAATGCTGTGCCATTTCTCCTCCCCTTACAGAATGAGCTATATGAATGCTATATGAATCATATGGCCTGATCCCAGCAAATTTCTAACACGCCTATTAAGCCTTTAATTTGAGTTTGTGCTACAATGTCAGGTTCTTTTCTCATGTTTGTACTGGCATTGTCCTCTTAACCTTCCAAAGGTGCTACTGTAATATCCTGTCTTTTAGACTGGAAACTTTTGCTCTGACTTCTTTCAAACTGAGCATAAAAGCCATTTTCTCCCTAGCTTCTATATGGTGCACTATGGTGGAAACCCATTTCTTCATAATCTAAGAGAAATTCATACCCTTGCTTCCAAAATCTCACAATAGCAAGTGCCAAACACATTATATCCTTTTGATTACATAATGAAATGGTTTGGTATTATTGATTTGAAACACTCCATTTCAAGATGTTGAACCAAAACAAAATATTTTTATTTGGCATCAGTTTTTCTCATAGGTCCAGAGAGAGGCTCTCTGTCCTTTATCCCATGACCCAGCACTACCGTAGGTAAGAAGGGAGACTGCAACACACCCTTGGTTAAATAATGCAGACGCTGCTGTAAAATAATCAGGGTACAATGCTACCTGTCCCAAAAATACCACAGCAGTTCCCACACACAGCTCAGACTCAGTATTAAGCAACTCACAGCAACACAACAAACTGTTTTGAAATGGATCAAACTGACTCAAAGCAAAATATTTCAGTTATACCTTCCTGATGAGTCCTTCTTATATTTCAACTTCACAGAATTTTTTCATAAAAGTCGCTTCAACACCAAGTATTTTTTAACATAATATAATTAGCAACTGTAGAAATAGATCAGTCATCATGACTTGCTGCACAGGAAGATCAGAATACTGATTCATACATACTTTATATACATTGAATTGCTTCATAAACCCAGTACTTTTACATCTTCTTCATAACATGACAGTTCAAAAGGAGGTCTTCGCTCTCCAATGGTTGGCACATGATGGGAAGAGATACTAATCATGAGAACAACCAGAAAAGTCTTTTGAACTAATTAGATGGCACCAGTCACAATGACATTAGTCATCCACTCCTTGATCTTTGGAGAAGGAACCAAAATTGTCATTCATCTACTCTTAAAGCTGCAAAAGACATGAGGGAAGTGTACTATTTCCCATTCTCATTGCAATGATCATTACACAAAGTGACACAAGCTGCTATTTTCTAATCCTGTTCCAGGAGAATGGTGGTTACTCTTTGTGCCGGTTTCAAGAGAGACTTTGATGTCATTTAACTGCTTTATATTGCCTCTGTCCTTGCTGGTCAACACGACCAAGAAAAAATGGGACCAGAAAATGCCACACAGTAAGAAGATATACACCCTGATGCCATTGTTCTACAGCTTATAGGGGCAAGATGAGTGAGGTGTGACTGCTGGTTAGCAATGACGGTGACAGAGGAAAGAGCTGTCATATATGGTGCTATGACTCTGCACACGAGAATAAGAAGAAAAGCATGAGAAGTGGGAATCAACGTGTGGAAAAGTGAGCACACAAGGAAAATCTCACAAAATTTGATGGTGAAGCACCAGGAGATGATACCTGCAGAATTTAAAGTGGAGGACTGGAAGAACAGATCCAGAAATAACACTGCAACAGAGGCAGACTGCCCTGGAATAGCCAGTTTAAAAAACCACATGTCAGATTTCACACCACTGAGATCAATGAGTTATGTACCACTGATGTCAGTGAGCTGAGAGGTGGGGGAAGTCCAGGAAGAACTCATAGGGAGGAGAGGCTGACCAGACCCTTTGTCCCCACAGCAAGGCAGTTTGAGCAACACAGAGATACTGGTGCAGCAATCTAATACTTTCATCCCAGCCAGGAGACTAGACTACCAAACAGCCCTGGTGACCACAGAGACCTCTGTATATGATGTTGTTCCAGTGTGAGAGGCACCTGTGAAACACTCAACAGATACATACATCTCCAAGGCACAGGCTGGCCAGCTCTGGGTGTATTGGCTCTTGAAATCACTTCAACACTTTGCTTTTGGAAGACAGAGGTAGTGAAAAGGAGGATGAAAAATCAGAAATGCTAATCACTCTGACAGAAGGGTAAACAGAGCAAGTTAACAGTAATGTAATGCTCTGGAGAAGCCACAGGTCGAACTCTGGTTTGGGAAGACCAGATGCAACTAGCACATCTGGAGAAATTCTGCCAAGGTTTTCATGGCAATTGGTCCTCCGGGATGATATTTTGGTTCAATGCCCAATTAGAATATGCCCTGGAATGGTTTTGTGGGGTAGATCCTCAGCTAGAGTAAACAGTGCTGCTGCTTTCTAGAAGGAGGACAAATTTAAGCAGGAGATAATTACGCCCCAGATCTCAGACTGGCAGGGTGGTTTTCTCAGGGCAACTACATCTGACAGCTTCACAATAAAGGGAAATGTTATCCACTGCATGAAACTCCAACAAACAAATTGGAAACTGACTTTAGAAGTCATTTTAACAGATGGTACTAAATCCAAGTGGCAAAGATCACAATTACTTCTTTACATTTTGCATTTTTTCTTGTGTGTGTGTGTTGCTTCAGCCCCAGAGAAGCAGATTGTGAATCAAGATGTGGAGCTAATTAAACTATAACACACTAAAAGGAGATTTGGCTGTGCTGACATATCTGGAGTGTGGTACAGCAAGATGTGTCTCTGTAAACACTGAGATACCTTCCTAGGATTTCTCATAATTATGAAATAATTCAGATTGACTGCAAAAGTAGTCTTGGATTTGAACGCCAACACCAGAACTAAAACATGCCTGAGCTAGATAAATCAGATCATCTAAGATCCTATTTATATATGTATAAAAAGAAGACAGAGAAGGACAACTGGAATAGCAACTGTGTACTGCAGTTGTTGCTAGGCCTCATAGGTCTCACCTTTCTATAGCCAGTGGCACTGAATCCAGATTCATCCTCTTCAGGAGATGGTATCTAAAACTCCCCACTTTGTATTTGACACTGTCCAGTAGGAATAACTTGATCCCAGTGAAATCAGACTCACAGCAGTCCTCTTTTTCCTGAAGAAACAGAGATCTTCCAGAAACTGTGAAGATATAGTTTTAATTATGTCCCAGTGCTCATTTTAAACAAATGTCTGTTTGCACCATACTGACAACATAAAAGGTCTCTAACTCTGAGGTGGCCCCTACTTTGCCTAGTATGAATGAAGCAACACTGATCCCAGAGGTGTTTATGTATCCCACAGGAAGGGGAACAAACTTTCAGTCCACTACATCTTTATTGTCTCCAGCCTCTAACTGGCCTAGATACACTGCTGGGATGAGGAAACCAGGAATGAGTTTTCTGATAGATTAACTGTACTAACAGCTTCTACTAGGCTTGAAGATATGGTGGTAGAGCCTGGAACAGAGGCTGTCCAGGGAAGATGTGGAGCCTCCCTCCCCAGGGACATTTCAAAGACACCAGGATGTGTTCCTGTGACACCTGCTCTGGGTGACCCTGCCTTGGCAGGGGGGTTGGACTGGATGATCTCCAGAAGTCCCTTACAACCCTAAGGATTCTGTGATACGTCCAACCTAGCTGTCTATGTACATACTGCCAGAAGGTACAGCTGCCCTTGCAGATGGAGCAAAAGAGAACCTCTCTGTGTCTCATCACGCAAGAGATGCTCAGTGAAGACACGGCAAAGAGGAGCTCTGGGCATATGCAGTATGCTCAAGCATCTGCAGCACATCGATCTGTCTGTGGGCAACAGATGCCTTTGCAGACATGCACCACTCCAGGCTCTTTTTATGCTCATTTGCATCTAAATACTGCTAATTGGAAATTAAACTCACACTTCCCTGGCTCTGAGCAAGAAAAGCATGCCCCTTTAGCCTAGCGTTAATGCCTAGGCTCAGCTAAGCATCCTGGTTCTCCCCACCACCAGCAGAGATAGACAGTGTTGCTGGATGATTCACTCTCATGCATCCCTAATGAATCACTCTGGCTACCTTCAGTGATGAGGGAGAAATAGAGAGCAGCCACACACATTAACTATAGACCTGCCCTTCAGACAGCTCAAGGAGGATAAGATATATATCCTACCTGAATGGCCTTTTCTTTGGAATGGTCAAGGCAAATGGAAAAGGAACTTAGACCATGACTTCTTGACACAGTAATCTATAAAACTATGATGAAAGCAGTAATCCAAACCCACTCCTATCAATGACAATAGCACAGAAGGGAATTCCCATAGAAGTCAAACGTTGTTCCACACAAAACTCAAGTGTGTCACAGCCTACCTGTGAGCTGATGTGTATCACACATCTGTCCAACACAAAGGCCACTGCCAATTCACATTCTGTCTGTGTTTTCAGTCAGAGCAGAAAAGTAGCCATTGACCCATGAGCTTGGAAATCAAGTCATGAGATTCCTTGTGCATGATCCTGGTATCCTGCATGAAACTTTCTGTCCAGACAAACACTTGTAAATCTGTGCTTTCAACACAGCTTTGATTTATATCCTTGCCTTGGCTTCTGCAGTACTTTTAACCCTTCCACAGAGAATCTGCTTGGCCCAAGCTGCACAGCTGGGGAAGTGGCAGAGAACAAGGCTCTGGCAGTGGGAAAGCAGCTAGACTCTCCTGCTGGTTTCAAAGCTTTTGCGGGGGCACACCAGGCAAGGCAGGCTGCCAGGCTTCTCTCAGCAATAGCTGCATTGCCAGGAAGCAAAAATGACCCAAAGGATCCACTACAACATACAGAGGTACAAGATTTGCAGACACAGGGTTTGTGTTCCACTGGTCCTGGTTGCCCATTCGGCAGCGCAGGGTCTTCTACTGTGTGCATGAAAGGGCAATTACTGACACAGGAACAGGCCCTAGGACTAGATGAAGCTCTGAAACACTCAGCTGTGTGGTGTGACATAGCCCTTTGCCCCCTGGGGGGAATGGGATCTTGTTTATTTTCATTCTGAACACATTAAGCAGGTATCTCGATAAATAAAGCACAGTCAGGCTCTGAAACGATTCCTTGTAGGTGCGGAGACTGCAAGTGACACACATCATTCTTCACTTGATGCTTTGTTGATCACTGACTTGTGGATTGTTCTCCCTCTGAAATCTCCTACCTATTATTTTCACATGGGAATTTTGACCTGAGTAATTGAGATGTCTTTATACATACATTTTGCATAGAGACTGCAATGGCAGTGAGATACCAATCTGGCTGGGCTTGTACCTACCCTGTGGCTGAGACAGAAGAGCAAATGCCTAGAACGTCTGTGTCAGCTATATCTGGAAAGAAAAAGGGTTTCTGTTTGAGTCAGCCCACAGTGTCAAGCAGCCAGGTACTGACTGCTCCACTGGGCTCCCCAAGCTTAGGACAACACCCCTCATCAACCAGCTTTTAACAGATCAGTCACATTCAAGCGTATGTTGCCAGCTGAAACGTGCTTATTATGCAATATAAACCAGCCTCTGAAAGCATTACTTACAGCAGTTTGTCTTGTACAACTCTAGGATCCTGCTTCCAAGGCTTATAAATTAGCCAGGCTGTCTAGACCAAGTTCTGTATGTGCTGCAGGCAGATACACCACAAACCAAGAGCAGCAGGAGCACACACTTCCCTGCAAGTATTTCATAAATCAGTCTATGAAAAGATGGGAGAGGACTATCAAGTGTACGCAACATTCATGACTTACACCCACCACAAATGTGTGCCAACACATCCACTGACTCTCTTTTCACTTGGTCTACATCTGACCTTGCCACGTTCATTCCAATAATAGAACAGCTTCAACCTCAAAGTCATCTTTCAAATAACATTTTTCAATTGATAATATGCTCCCACAATTAAGTGAACCAAACTTTTAAGTACCATTTAACCTATTTTTTTATACAGGTGTAATGCCAGTATAGTATGGAAAATAAAACAGTATATATTTAATAAAAATGTGTATTTAAGTAATTGGCACCACATGTCAAAGTCAACAAATCACAGAGCTCAGGCAATACAATGTGATGCATGTTTTCATTCCATGTTATTGGTTTCTTAATTTAGCAAAAAGGGGATTTTTGACCACATTTAAAGAAGAACTCAGTAAATCAATACTAAATTTTCTATGGAAAGGAGAGGCATAAAATAAACTCAAGTTACCACAGAAACAAATTTAAGCAAACTGGAGTGACAAATCAAGTAATTAGGCAGAAAGAATAATTAAGTATCTTCAGAAATTATTGATTTAAGATACTATGTTTGGGACATAAATATTTATTCTCTTGCAGCTCCTGTTCCTTCAACACTTGGATTAATTTTATTCATGTCTTTCTGATAAAGGGCAACTCAGCTAAGCCCAAGTAGAGAAGAGTAAGACAATAATCTGTTACATTTGCTCTTCCCTGAGAAGCAGAGAGCACATTTTATGTCAAATTATTCCATACACAGGGAACACTGCAATACTGTGTATATAGAGCCGTACCATGGACTACAGGATTAGACTCCTGTATATACCCTGGAGCTGTCTAATAAATTTAAATTAAACTGCCATAAAGTAGAAAGGGGCAACCTTTTTACTCTTGCCCTCCATGGAGTACAGCTAGAAATGTATTGTGCTGTGTATTTGCTTTATTAGTGCTTGCCAAGTAGTAGGCTTCCCTAAATACCAGAAGCAGACAGAGAACTTTGAAGGTTCAAATCCTTATGCTCTTTCAGCTGGACATCGACAGTGACCATTTCTTCAATAACTCACAGTGCAAAGGGCTGTTGTTTTCCCTGCAGGACTCCAATCTGATAGGGACTCAAGACTGAAGTCAAATGTCAGCAAAAAGAGAAAGAAAAAATATTACATCTTCCTCTTTTTTTTTTTCCCCTTGCTCACAGAACATTACCAAACTGGCCTTTAGTATAAGTTCAACTCACAGAAGTCATTCTTGAGAGCCCATTGGTGGAGAGTGCATTTCCTTCTCCTTTCAGGTTGAAAAGGAAACTTTCTGTGAGTTTACTGTAATGGAGTGTTTGTCTGTATCAGAAACAGCCTGACCTCTCCAGCCACAAGATGAAATACCAGCAGCCCACTCTGTCACTAGTTCACTATTAGGAAATTACATGGGAGGAAAGACACAACACAAAATTCACAGGGAGAAAAAAAAGAGAAAAAAAGACATCAGTAGTGGTGGGAGTGAATGAACAAGCTTAATAATGAAGCCAGTAAAAAGGAAAATACCCTCCAGCCAATTGATAAGAAAAGGTTACTTGAGGCAAAGGGTCAGATCCTGATCAGTGTAAAGTGGCACAGCTTCTCCAGCCTCAGCAAAGTGACAGTGATCTACAGCAGCTGCAAAAAGCCCCAGGAGACAGAAAAACCCAGCTATAAAAATGGAACTGGAGACCCACATTATGAAAAGCTTCCACTCACTTTTAACACCAGACTGAGGTACAGAGGTGACTCTGAGGGTTTGTTTCTGCGGAGGAGTTCCTGTGAAGTAAGCTGAAGTGTGAATTTACACTGCATTCACTGCTGGGTCTTTAAGTAGGCTGTAAATTCATACCCTAGCCTACTTTACAGGGATTTCCCCAAGTAGATAAGCCCTAAATTTGCCTTCTAATCACGGAGGCAGACAAAATAAATAGATGTTTTCAACATTCCAGACCCACACAGGAATCTCTCTATTGCTTGTAGAGGTAACTGGGTACTGGATAGTATATATTGTATTGTAATCCTGCAAGTGCATAGTGCCCTTCTTTTTACCATTGATCCCCAAAGCTTCCTCTAATCATCTCTCTCAACATCTCTCTACTTCAGGAAACACCTTTGAAAACCCTGGACCTGTTCCAGCTTCATGTCAGTTTTTCATGTCCTGGCCCCTTCCCCATTCCAGTTCTGTATCTGCAGGTCCATGTCCTCCTCTGACCCTCGGGGGAGCAGTAAAGCTGTTCTTGCGCAGAGGTGCCTCGTCCTATAAGTTCCTTACCTCTGAACCAACCTAACCATGCCCTGGCCCTTTATGCCTCGCCCATTCCCAGAAGCATTGGATCCCTGGGTTAATGGGTGTCCTTTGAAACATCCTTCAGAGTCATGAGGTTAACTCTATGCCAACAAATGCCAAGATGCGGGGCAAGATTACTCACACTCTCTTGGCAGAAAGATGCTTTCACAGACAGCCAAACATGAGGCCAGAGGCCTTCAGCAGAGCCAGAGGAAGCAGCTGGTACGGTCACAGCTTCAGCAGGGTCTTCAGGATGGGGGTTTGGTCTTCAGCAGGCCAGGGTGAGCAGCTTGACTCACATGAGGCCTGGGCTCTTTCCCTGGGAGCCGCAGTGAGGCTGGAATGGAGCAGCACATTTACACCTTGGCCAGTCTGGAACTCTGCACTGCCTGAACAGCTCCTGTGCTGGCTCAGGCATTCACTGCACCAAGAGTCAACTGAGCCCACCTGTGGCTATATCACTGTAACACAGGGACAGCACTGGATCCGGAAGGATCCTTTTCAAGAAGTTAGTTTAGTAATATCCTCTGTCACCTGATGCAAACACCCAATTTCTCAAAAGGTTGAAATACTCTCCTTCCATGAAATCCCTGATTTTGCAAAGTGTTGAAAAAAAAAAGTCAAGTAACACTTAAAAGTTTGAGCCCTAAGATCAACAAGGGAAGCAAAAAGGCATAAAACATCTTTTGATTTCAGCAGAAGGAACCAGTCACAGTGAACAGACATCACAAACACTACAGTATTCCATACCATCCTTATCTGCAGGAGCAGGTAAAAGCAGTCTGAAGAACAGGAATCACCTTCTGCCAGGCTTGAGACTAAAAAGGATGTCTGAGAGACACGTCATAGAGCAGTGACCATTCCAGCACTTACATAAGTTTAATATTTGATGCAGATGAAGATTCTGCACAATAATCATCTCTGAGCACAGAAAGAGCTCAGCAACCTTTAAGAGCTAAAACCTGTGCTGCAGACCATTTCCTCCATTCTCTTAGCCCAAATTTTTTCTGTGCCCCTCTTGTCTGTACTATATGCAAACATTCGTGCAACTGAGTTGTACCAGCAGATGCACTTAGAGAAAGCCACCATCTGAGCTTCACAGAATAGCCTTTAGAGAAACTGAAGTTTATATTAGTTCAGGACTGTTTATCTTGGAAGTGTCTGTTCCTTTATCTGAACAGAATGCACCAACAACACAGTAAGAGCACTCAAATCCCACCAAGCCAACACCATGACTAAAAATAGCTCACAGAACACTGTTTTACAACAATCCACAGAGTAAAAAGAATAATAGAAACTTTGAAATGTGCATAAATACCAGAAAACAGCAATTGCATCATCAAGATGCAAGCAGAAGAGAAGGTTGGATACTCCAGGAAAAATTCTTCTGTGTGAATTATTTACTTAGCTGAAATACTTCCTCTTTCCTTTTCAGCTTGTCCTGTTCAGGAAGAAAACCATATATTTGAACATGGTATCTTCCACATACCATCCAGAAATTGCTTCCAGCTCCAGAACAAGACATTTAAACTAGGCCAGTCATGGTAGAAAATGGAGTGCAAAGAGGTGGTTGTGTTTTACATCTCAAAATGTGAAAATCTGAGGTTTCAGAGATGATTATGGATCTTAACTTGATCTTATATCACTGACTTTAGTGACATCACTCTACTATCAGTGATTCCAAAGTCACAGCAGCAAGGATGCTGACATGGTCCCCCAAGAGCATGTCCCCATGGTCCCCACACGCAGCATGTCCACCATGACCAGACTCAATCTCATGCACAGCCAAGATGACACAGTGTTAGTGCCATGTGGAGGTGGACAGGGAGCCACTCTTAAGTCCCAGTGCACACACTACAGTGGCTGCACCAGCTCCCTCCTGATCGCTGTACTCAAAGGCTGTGTGAGACCATGTTATGAGACCTTGTCTCATTGCACACCAGCAAAACAGGGCTGAGCTTCCACCGCAAAGACACTCTTCGTTCAGATGCTTTGCTGTTTCTGAACACCTGGGGATCTGAGTATTTTGTAATCCACTGTTAATGTTATTAGTATATCCATACAGCTATGCCCTGCATTCTGGATGCTCTGTACCACTTAAAAAGTACTGGTGTTTGAAAAGAAGGAAGGCCCCACACACCTAGTTTACCTCAGCCCACAGCCCTGAGCAACCCACGCAGAAGCGGAGAGAGACCAGAAATTCCCAGAGTATGGGGAGAAACAGGTGGAGATACAGCAGAGCAGTGTAAAAAGAAAGCAGACAATGGGGGTCACTGCATGAAGGGGACTCTGAAATAAACCTGTACCTACCGATATTTCTCTCTGGTGAACAGCCAGGTGACACAGGCTGTGAAGGGACTAATGCTGTGTTTTCACAGGGGTAGACTGTAATAGGAGTCCTTGGGTCTCAAACCTATTTACAGCAATATTTTGTCTACTCATATCATGTATCATTTGAGATAAAACAGCTATATAAACATATGAACTTTTGAAAGAACATTTCATGTTTTTAATTTTCAGATTATAATTTCTGTCACTCATAACTTTCCCAGGCAATAGATTTCCTATCATCTCACTCTTGGTGTTAAAACTTCAGAGCCAAGCCACTCTTAAGTCCTTACTGAGTCTACCATTTACATAGGAAGAGGGATAACCACCAGCATATTCCCTAAACAGGGTACCCCAGAGAATTGATTCAACAAAACACATCCAACAAAGCAAAGGAACAAGTCCCTTCATGTTAATTTACCAACCTACAATCCCCTGAAATCATCGCAATACTTACCTGTGTATCTAGCAGCTAAACAAATGCACATGAGTTTCCCATGCAATAACACACTGATTAAAGCTTAGGACCTTTCAGGCAGGACATATTTCTCAAAGGACAATCAGACCTTCATAACCCTCAAAGGAAATTCCACATAAACACACAGCACCAAAAAGCCAGGAGCATGTAAAAATTCAGTCTGACTTTCAGTCAAAATTCAGTGATTCCTTTTAAATTGCTTCAGTTGCAATGTTTTCAGAATAGAGAACTGTCCTTTGAGACCTAACTAGTAAAAGGAGAGTCACTCTCCTTCTTCCATTGTCACATAGTAGGGAGGCCTTTATGTCCTGTTAAATGTAAAATATTTTAGAAAAACAAACCCAGGAAATAAACTGGGATTTGGTCAAGAGTTCATGCTAGCTGAATCATTGTGGTGTGGAAACCACCAGCTCTAAAGATGGAAAATCCAGAGCCATTCATTACCTCAAAGAAATTAAAAAAAAAAAAAAGAAAAAAGAAAAAGAGGCATTAAAGACCCATTTGGCCTTCTGGTAAGCTTCCCCAACACCAGGAACACAGGAGAGGCTACATATAGATAGGTGCCTTGGGCTTTTTCCTCCTCATCTCTCTCTCAGCACAGCCAGCAATTTGATCTGCATCAGAGTTTTTCATATTGGGTGCAGTGAAAATTGTTTAAATGTCACTCCCTGACTCAACATGCAGAAATGCTGTAAGGTCAGGGCACTGTTTCTTCCCTCCACATCCTGCACCTATTGCCCTCTGAGGCCTTTTCCCGAGATTAAAAAAAAAAAAGAAATCTACATACTTTACAGATTGAACATGGCCAGTTTCTAAGCAGACAATCATTCAGACTTCTCTGAATTGCCCTTTTTTATCTGAGAGGTTTCAAGGAAATATTGCTCAGAAGAAAATAAGGCAAACTGTTCTTGGACAGAGATATGCAGTAATCAATGCATTTATTGAGGCAACACAGCCATTTTGAAAAAGGACCGGGAAATCCTAACATTGTTAAAATGTAGCTTCACAACTACTGACAAGACCTAGTAAAGATGTTTGTGTTGTGCTGCTGCATTTCTTAACCCAAAAGCTTATGGGCAAATCATTTTAGCAAACTTCAAAAGCTAAGCTGTTGTGCCCATTGCTGGTAGCAAGGAGAACAGTTCTTGACAACAGCCTCATATACATTTTTTGTTTCCCTTGTTTCCAAAGCACTGGCATTCAGAAATATGTGATACTCGGGTGCTAAACACATTTGTTTCAGCTGACCATCATGTCATTTATCATAATTGTGTAAGAATCTTCCCAGCTTTCCGACTCACCTCGAGGCTGTGAAGCTGTTTCATCCATGCTGGATGGGATGACCAAGAGCTGCAGCAAGGTAGGAATATACCTGTATATACACTGCAGAACAACAGGAGAGCTAGTCCAGCAGCTAAACAGTGTGAGCTGAGAAAACCAGTGACCAGCTCTGCAACATACTTCCTTACACAGACTTATCTACATCATTTATTCTCTCTGTGAGTCTGCTCTGTAAAATGGTACTTTTATATAACAGGCTGAGAATAAATATGGTATGAAGTGGCACTGACAGGGAACACGGAAATACCTCTGAATCTATGACAATTCTGCATTACCAACCAGCCATTTTTAACACCCAGAATTGAATGATTCCAGAGAATGTTACAGTGGAAGTGACTCATAAAAGACTGAAGAATCAACACTCTTTCCTGAACTGAATGCAGTTTTGTGAGCGTAGGTTTTAAAGGGTTCATTTACTACAGTGATTCCAATTGGAGAGCAGTCTTTGAAAATTATAAGCAGCCTTCTACAAAGCAAACCACCAGCTTTCTACAGAACAAATCACCAGCTAGCAGCAATATTATTTCACAGCACTGGTGTCAATGACCAAGGAAGCCTTTCAACTCAGCAAACCACGTTCCAGGATGTCTTGAGAAAAATATCTATGAAAACTGCACATCAAAAGCCTGGGACCCTTGTGCCTTAGTTTTGCAGACTTCGTAATGGAGCTCACATTACAAAATGCTTCTAAGCCTATCAAAATTTCACAGGCAATATGTCAGGAGGGAATCAATCCTAAAATACTGAATCACAGTAAACTTCATATAGGCACCAACTTTTCCTACAGAGACTTGCATCAATCGTTCTCCCTTTCCCTTTCCTGAAGGGCTTACCCTACACAACAGCTCCTGGTGACCTCTTCAGTGTGTGCCATACTCCTTTAGGCTTTCACTGCTCTCAGCTCCACATGCTGCCAGCACCTGTAACATGGAACAGAACATTCTGAATGTTCCCTCTGCCCCGTGCCACATCACCACTCCCACCCCACAGCTCGGCAGCGCTCATCTCCCTCAGTGTCCAGGTCTGGAGCAGCAGTGAGCTTCTGAAGCCAGCCCCTCAAATGTTCTGCTTATAGTGCAGTCCCTGAGCACAGCCCAGATTCCTTTCAGATGGGACAAAGCCGGAAGAGGTACCCCCTCAGCACGGGCCAAGCACACCGGCAGCACACAGCGTGCAGCCCAGGGGACCTCACCAGAGCTGCAGCTCCCCAGGTCCACTCCTGGTGGCTACTACAGCTGAGTGTGAAGAAATTGCCTTGCAGCATCAGACATTCATTACTCTCCAGGGAAACTTAAATCCTTTCTACTCTATGGTACAACCACTCAAAACTCATAGTGCTCTCCTCCCTCCTCCTCCAAAAAACAGCTCAATGCCTGTCTTTTCAGCTACTTACCCAATCAGCACCTCCAATGGATCATAACACTTGAACTGTTATCTTTTTGGACTAACTGTTAAAGCCATCTGTCATTATTTAGGTCCTTGCCCGCCTGCCAATATACTGTCACTCACCTCTTCCCTTTCACCTATTTCTAGTCTTCCTTTTTTTCTTTTGGACTTACTTGTTCTGTTTTATGATTTTAGCTATGAATAAAGCTCGAACTCATCACTAACACCAAACTCATCTCAAATTACTCCATTTTCTGTGATTTCTTTGATTTTATGAGACTGCATTTCTATGTAAGTTCTACCAGCACAATCTGGAATTTCACACTATCTATGCAGAAGTCACCTCCTCTTATCTCTCAGCTAACTGCAGCATAATCTTTTCTTTGTGGGCCAATCCAGGACCCACGGAACTGAATGGAAGGCCCTCAGCTGACTGCAACAGGCAGTCTCCTAAATGTACTTAATGAAGTCATTCAAGCAACTGATGCCATTTATGTTGCATTTCATGACTATATGACATTCAGAGATAACCATGTATGTTCTGTGTCTTTTGCGAATAAATTTTCCCTATTATACAATCTGAAAAAAATACTGGGTTTGTTCTAATGTAATTTTAAGAATCAAATTTATATACAAGACCTTTAGAAAACAGAGACCCACCTCTAAATGCAAAGAACAAACATTTGCATTACCTATTTATATTAAAATATGCAGAAATTTCCAAAGTATTCAGTCAACTTATAAATTTTTATAACTTCTTCAAATTGTTAACATTTTTTTAACACACAGCATTATTTCAGCTTTGTGGAAGGCTCAATAACAATCTTTCTGGTCTGGAAAAAAGGAAAGAACATTATAATAAAGAATGCAGAATAAATAAAAACAAAACAGTACAAGCCGTACATCCACGCATACAAAGACAACTTTCATGGTGAGCTATAAGCAAGTATAATAACACAATGTGCTGCATGTTGATTTCACCAGTGAAAAGAATTTCTCCAGTTATTGAAGACTTTCCTGGCAGAATTTCAGAAAAAAATTCTGACATTCTCCCAAACTGACTTCTGTGCAATGCAAGTCATGCACATTTTAAACACCAATGAATAATACTGCCTTTCTTCTGAGAACTGTTAACAGCTGTAGAAACTATTATAGCCTGCTTAAAATCATGTCTCTGTAGTCAATACTATCCAGACACTTAGCAATACTAAAGCTATTCCTGGGGCAAAACTAGAATTGCTATGTGAGTACAAAGTTTGATTTATGTTGAAATGAAACAACAAACATCTGATCTTTCCTTTTCTTTAAATAGCCATTCATATAAACACAAATATCAGCTGCATAACTAGAAATCGATGTACCGAATTTACAGAAATCGGACAAAGGAAGACCACCCACAGTTACCTTCAAGAAGAAAAGATTTGTTCAGAGGGTGAAAGATTGTTGGTGAAGATACTTTGTACAGCTGCAGTTGTCCTGATGTTCTCATGGTAAGGCTGTGGTTTACGAGACTCATGTTTCATGAATCCAGTTTTTCAAGTCTTCTGAAAGACACAAAATTATCAGAGCCCAGCACAGTATCTTAACAATGATCATTATCAGCTGCTCTCAGACAGATCACAGGTACAGTGGACTGCCTAATAGAATCATCCAGATGCATTCAAGAGGAAGTCAAGATCTCTGTGTACTATTCTTTCACAACCCAAAGCACAGGTGGGAACAGAAGAAATGCTCAGTTGTGGCTCCTCTGACATTTTTGAAACTATGACTGGAAAAAGAGAGGAAAAGACACAAGTGCAAACCTTGACAACAAGAAAAGACAACAAGAGCAAACCTTAAAATACATATTAATTTTCAGATATATTCTATGGATTCACATACATTACTAAGATGTGCTGAATAGTTTTGATTCCTCATTCCAACAAACTGCCACCAAAATTCCTTTATTTTCTTATACATCTTCACCTTTCAAGAAATGAAAACGTCTAAGAAAATATTATCAGTTTTGTGAAGGGTTTGTGATCTCTGACAAAGTCAGCAATCAATTTGATCAGTAACCATAATAAACTGAGGGTTAAACTAACTTAGTAAGAGACAAGTCCCTTAAATCAGTCAGGAAGCCTTATGCAGCCTCAAATTAATGTTCCAGGATCTTCTAGATTAATTCTAAATCCATAGCTGTTAAAGTATCCAAAAAGATGAAAGGTAAGTTAATTGTTCAGCTCATTACTATTTTTCCTTCTGTCAGTAAATTACCTTTTTTTCTAGCATGCCATTTCATCTTCTCATTAGCGCTTTCAGGGCAGATTCATTATGTACCAGTTATTCCCCCAAGTGGCACAGGTACACCTCCACCTCCTCCAGCAGATATGCAAGCACCAGCATGCAAGCCTGTCTGCCCTTCTGCTGCCCAGATGTCATCAAATACAGCTCTCCACACACAGTCCCTGTGCTTGGAGGGCAAAAATACTATCAGGTTGTGAGTATGGCATGCTCAGCGTTCCTTTCCAGAAAGCCTGCTAGTTGCACCAGCTTAAACTTCACTCTGTGGACAGCCTTCACTGGAGATGCAGGTGACTGGTGCTGCTGCCAAGGATAGGAACTCTCTCTCACTAACACCTGCTTGGCCCACCACTGCTGTAAAGGGATTGTGCAAGACTGAAGACTCCAGCGGCAAAACAAAGCCTGAAATTCCAAACGCAGATGTAACACACAGCAGAAATGCTGTTGTTCTCTCTACTTTCATGTCAAATTCAAGTTCTTGTGCTGGACTTGCTACCACTGTTATCTCTAGGAAAACTCCCTTTGGCTTTGCTCAAGACCCCAGTTTGCATTTACACAGCACTATCCTCAGCTGCTCCCAATCCCTCTTCTTTTCTGCCACTCTACTCCTCTCACTCCCTTTGTCCTTGCATGTCTCCTTTCCTTCTCTGTGCTCTGAGCCTTATCCCATGCTGCTCTCTGGGCTAAGGTCTCTCTACCAGGGAAGGCTTTGAATGTCATACCTCCATAAATTTGGGATAACACTCAAATTCAATGGCAGTAAAGCTGACCCACACCATTGGGTCTCTCTTGCCAAGGATCCTCAGTCCTTCCTCTTGCCTCTTTGAACAATCTCATCCTTCTTTAGTATCCATAACTCCATTCCTTTTTCCTTACTGTGGGCCTACACTTCAGATTTGCCAATTCTGCCACACTTAGACTGAGATCTCCTAAAGGTAAAGTACCGAGTTGTTGGATTTTCTCTTCCTTTATCTATAAAATGGTGTCTATGAAATATTTTCCTGTAACAATGGAAAATCAATCTACAACAGCAAATCTTACAGAAGGAGAAGGTGGGAAGAGGGAAGAGGACACACTACTTTTTAAAATTTTAATAGGTAACTAAGAAATAACTTCTTTTTTTTTTTTCCCTACAATCACTGACTATATACAATGCAAAAAAGTATTAATTAAAAACAAACAAAAAGTATAAGAAAGGCATCAAGGTTACTAGAAGCTACCATATCCTTAGGTCTGGGAATTTCAGCTGGACTCTGATTCTTAATTCAGCACAGTCACAAGGCAATGTTGTAATAACAATCCTCTGGGGACTCCAAATGAAAAATAAAAGTCATGTTCAAATCAACCAATTCCAAGGTCACGTATATGAAATCAAGGCAGCAGGGAACCAAAAATCCTTACAAATCCTACAAAATAAGTACAAATCAGGCAACCAAGAAATTCTCACAGGTATAATATGAAGCTGGCCTGCTAAACTTGGTGGTTGGTAGTGCCATTGAACAGAGTAAGAAAAATTAGGCTGTGGGTTACAAGGGCAGTAATTTACAATGGGACGCTGACAGTAAACCACATGGAAAATTAAGTGGCTTTGAATGCAGACAAGCTTAGAGAGAGAGTGAAGTAATGACTATTTTGAGAATCCCTATCGGGCACAAACCAGCATTTGGCTATGGAGTGCTAATGACACACGTGAAATGCACTAACGGCTGCAACACAAGCAGGAAGAGTCAAATAACCTTATATAATGATATAAAAATGGGATTTCATCCATCACAAAAGAGCAATGTAACAGGAAAATCTCCAACATGTAGGTATATTCAAAGTGTGAGAACAGTTTCCCAACTGTGGATCAGGAAGATCTGATCCTTGGCATGGATCCTGGAATGACAAAACTTTTAGACAGGTTACCTCCTTACCCGCCTGTGTGTAGGAAAATCACTGATAACTGAAAAACTCTTAAGCAACCTCCTGTGCTGTTTTTCTATGGCAATAATTGCACATTGACTGCTCAGAAGTGAGTGGTGCCTGCTATCATTACCCTACTACAGGTAACCATCCATCCAGGCATTTACACTGCACCTCTCCTAGAGCAGAGGGGCTACAAATAGGAACACACAGGGACAAACAATCCAGTTAACATTTCCCATTTTGGCTGGTACTGCTGTGGTAGTGCAGTCCACAGGCAGGTGCTGTCATTTCTGACAAGCCTGTTGGGTAACAGTGACAGGAATCTGTCAGACGCAGCCCACACACGGGATGTGTCCTGCACAGCATGCTGACCTCCAAAGAAATTTCATTTCTGAATGCTATGGAACGTGTTACAAATACAAGCTGGCCATGTGGAAGGTATCACAGAAAAAGGGAACAGAGCAACCGTCAGGACAAAGCAACACAGAAACACCCTCCGAGGGCAGCAGTGGGCTTGCTGGAGAGCACTTTGGGCTTCCTTGGAGGAACAGGTTGGATCTTTGTGAGATGTGACACTTGGCCTATCAAACAAGGTAATGTGCAAAGGAACTTCTGCACATCTCCTGCAATTCCCTGATCCTGCAGTTGCCAGATTAGTGCTGTCATAGACAACTTTCAAGCAGCTTCAGGCCTTGCCAAGAAAACACTGAAAGTGCCTTTACCTTCACAGGATCATATTCATATCACAAGCAACTCTTCTTTATCCAGGAAAAAGCCCTACATCAACACATAAGATGCATGTCAAAGACCTTTGCTCTTGCCTCAAATACAACCACAACTCTTCTCCCCTTGGACAAGAAAATTCTGACGAATGTACTTACTCCTGGTTTCTGCCTTCTTTACAGCACCTGAAGTGCAAAGCTGATGGACAATCATTCACAGTTCCTAGGCAGGGAGTAAAATATCAGAGGCTCTCAACTAGCAGTAGAGCCTTTGCACACCGAGCCATGACAGCTCAGAGTGCTTCTGCTCCCATGCAAGAAATTATCAGACCCACAGAAGAGCTTTAAACTTGAGGCTATCAGACCACCCTCCAAAGCCCACGAGACAAATGTGTACCACCCCTCTCCCCACTCTGCTGTGAGCAAGCTCCCCAGTAATGGAGAGGGATTGACTAGGTAAGTGCCAATACCTCCAGCTACACAAATAATTTTGGGAGAGTGTTTCTGCTGGGAACTTGGGCTCAGTAGGGCATGCAATGAGATAATGTCGCTATTGTCTCTTTAACAAAAAGTTAAAAGCCCCTGAAATTTTGATTTTTGTTTTTTAATATTATATTTAAACCACTACAGAAATGGGTAGCAAAGGAGAGATTCATGAACACCATCAAAATGATTCACCAGTCCCTCACTAGAACATGAATATCAGTGCATCTCATCTCCATGAGAATGGCAGAAGAGACACATTGTTTCACAGCAACGGAAAGTGCTGTATTCTCCAAAATAAAGTATTAGACCTGCAGGTGTGTGTGACAAATGAGAGGGGGAAAATTGTCAGTGCTCTGGGCAGGGAGCCAGGTGCCCAGCACAGTGACTATCAGATGCCTGTAAGCACTATTGAAGAATACCAGCGCGTTTCCAATAAGGTCTCAGATAAATTGCAAGCTGAAGGTATGTACAAATTACACCACAGCCCAAACAGATTCTTTCCTACCTGATCCATCACTCCTTGTTCCATCCCTCAAGCCACAAACAGTAAAATCTTTTCTTGCTCCCTGTTTAGCAGCTATATAGTGAATTCTCTTACCTAACTCAGTCCCACACTCTCTGACCCACAATATTGCCTCCACACCTCAAAACAGGCACCGAGTCCTGCCAGGGATCCATACACCTCAGCAGTATACCCTCTCCTCCCCTTTGCCATGCCCATCACCATTACCCAGGTGCTCCAGTGTTTCTTAGGTCAAAAGGCACAGGACTGATGCACATCCAGCTGGCCTAGGGAGCCCCAAAGCTCTTCCAATCCTTGAGTTACACTGATTCTCACCTCATGGCTTACACTAAGGAGAAGCTGGATTTATGTATGAAGCTGCCGGGGAGGCAAAAAGCAATGAAGTTTTAGGTTTCAGCATGTATGCCACGTTGTCTTCAAGGGTGACACACTGGATGACAGGTTTTTAGTTCTTAGAACTGTATCTCGTGTTGGACATGCTCTCTGCAGTCACTCTGTGCGGTATCAGCTTGTCAGCACCTCAAAGTCCTAAGCATGCTCACTCTGCCTTGCCTTTTAATTAACGATCTGCTCCTTGCACAGCAGACAGCAGTAGGCTTGCAGCTACATAACCACCCAACTGACAATGACAAGCTGGCATCACCCAGATTAAGGGGATTTCTTTCTTTTAATCTTATTCCTTCTCCTCAGCCTGCTCTGTGTTTCAAGAGGTGAAAGTACTACCCCTCCAGTTCACTTGATGCTTCTCCCTCACCTCAAAAATCTTCATCTAGAGAACCTAACATCAACAACCCCAAGCATTGGGATAACAATAAAGTTGTTATGAGCTTTCCTCACTGGCCTGCTGCCCCATCTGTGCCAGAGATGAGGGACACTTTGAATCCAGGGGACTGCCAGAGAAGAGAGTGGCAAATTTCTGAATCACTAATTTTCTCCAAAACTCCTTTAACTCTCTGCAGGAATATTGGTGGGCCTGTTGCTATGCAGATCTGCTGGCCCACAGCACGCCAGAGGCTACTGTCAAATCAAGGCTTTAGGAGCAATCAGAGCAGTAGGCACATCCAACAGCACTGCAGAAGTCATCTGCAAGGTAGAGCAAGTCCCATGCCATGTAACATGAAAGCAAGTTGTAAGTATTTATTCTATCCCTCCTAAACTCCCAGGGACTGGCCTTTTAATGTAACTTGTATCCTCCAATGTAGTAACCTCAGTCCTGTGGAGACTGGTGTTGGGGGAGCTGCTGGAGACAGCGCTTAAGAGTTGAGCACTCTGGAATTTCTGATGTATCCAGTCACACTTGGAACTAGCCAGAGCTCCTCTGCAATCCATCTGCTTCACCGGGTTCACCTAGAAAAACAAGTCAGGCATCCACCAGCCCTCCAGCTCAGTCCTGTCACACTCAAATTGCAGAGCAGAAAGAAAGCTGCTCCTCCTATCCCAGCAGTGCCCGCAGGCTCTGATGCACTATCCAACAGCTCCTGACCCAGAGAGCTGCATCTGAAAGGACACACAGCCAAAGGGAAAGGACACACTCCAGCTGGGAATCTGATTGCACGATTTTTCTGTGTGGTAGGATACAAGAGAGAGACCATATTCTTGATACAGTTTCAGCATTTCTGTATATTAGACAACACCATGGGGGAACTCAAACAGAAAATGCAAACACTACTACCATTGGCCAAACACACTAAAAAAGCACTCGGCCTGATTTTCAGCTGCTGACCCTCACGTAACATTCATGTAACCCAAACAACTTTCACAGTTACTCCTCATGTAATTAAATAAGAAGAAAATCTAATTTTCTACTTCGTTTAGAGAAAAATCTACTGCTTTTGGCATACAGAAGTGTAAGCAACCTGTTGGCAAGCATTTTAGAGAACAATTTGCTTTGGTGAACATATTCCCTCAAGTTATATCATCTATGTGAGCAGCAAGTGATGTACTCATCTCTCTGAAAATTATCAAGTACCATTGGTTACTGAGTCCTGCATTACAGTTTCTCTCCAAAAAGCCTCCTTGCTCTGCTCACATAACACTCCCCTAAAGTCATGGAGACATACCCATGGCAGAGAAGACTGGAATAGATCACAGATACCCATTTTGTAACCATTACCCAGAAAAGTGAATGGTTCCATTCTTCTCTGTATTATAAAACCTCATGTACCACAGGAAGAGACGCTTAAAGGCCACAAAAGTACTTTCACTTTGTGTGTGCATCTTCCAGTGATGCCAACTGAGAGTGATCTTCTGATCCTCAGCCAGTACAACTTTTCCCAGAAAGTATTTTCAAACATACCCCATCAGCTCTGGACTCACACTTGTATCCCAACAAAATTTCATGTCTCTCCACACTATCCACACTTAAACCTGCATAAGTGAAATTTACTTTGTCAAATACTGGAGGGTCTTTGAAAGGTGAAAGCATTTTTACATCTTGATCTCAGGAAAAACAGCCTCTGTTTTCCAGAGTTTAAAATGGGATGGCCACATTTCTAGGCATAAGGACAGCTGGTAACTTGTGGTGAGATTACCACAGTTTCAGAATTTAACAAAGTGAAGATGGCTTAAGCCAACACAATTAACCATGTGACTTCTGCAGGAGAGCAGAGTTCCTGAAGTTCAGCTAGTTCCTGAAGCACAGCTGAGGAATGACATCGTTAGGCTACAGCATTGTGATTGCTTCTAATTGTCTCTTTTATACTCTAAGACCTTGTTCCAAGCACAGGTCAAAAAACTGCAAGAAATGCGGGTCACAGAGCAGAAGAAAGGTTATTTTCAACTTGTTAGACTTCCCACAAGTTTTCAGATTCGGCACATAAGATTTAACCAATTTCATCTTTTTGGTTACATCAGAACATCTTTATATCAGAACAACCAACTTTTTGTCATCAAACCCTTTTTTTTTTTTTTAAATTCTGGTCATATGCCATCCCCTTGAATTCAAATAGCTCAGATTCGCACATAAAGATTGAGATGAGATAATGGAAATAAAAGATAATGAATCAACTAGTTTTGTACACAAAATAAGCATCTGTAATTACAAAGCAGCCAACACTCTGACTCTGCCTTGAGTTATACTACACACTGGCCCCTTGGATCCCAGGACTTAAAATCACCTTTGCTCTCTGTCACAGGTCAAGTATAGCTCAGCCAAACCAGGAGATTTGTGCCAAACAGTTTTTATTTCCAACAATTAAATACTGAATTCTCCTTTTAGGGGTCACTCAGGATTCACGCTTGCACAATTATTTTCATACACAGCCACTTTATTTCAGCCTCAAACACAAAAAGCTATTTACAGTTGGCCAGATTCTGCTCTCATTTGTCGCAGCACAAAACCACCTAATTTCCACTAAGATCAGTTCAAGCCAAAGTTTCATACCACACAACGGAGAGTAGAACTCCTTTTGAACTGAGACAACTCACATCTCCAGTGAGTGGCTATGCCTGTGGCACATGTGGCCCAGAGGTTTCTGTTCTGTATCACGTGCTGCATCCTCTGCTCACTGTCCTTCCAACTCCTCTGCAGCCCCACCATGTCCCTCATGGACCTTAATTATAAATGGACCTTGTTCCACAGACAGATCCGAGCAGGTTATTTATTCCCCTTAATTCACTGCATTCACAAGAAGCAGGCCACCTGAGTACCACTGAACAAAAGACAAAATTGTTTCCACACAATAAAATGAACCAATCAAGGAAACAAACTGCCCTTTTATTAACTGAAACCAGAAGAAACTCTCTTAAGTACTTCCACTACTTATAAATGCACACTTATGTCCTAAGTAACCTAGAGCTTACAGCAATTACTCGGTCCTGAAAGCTTTGAGCCAAGCTTTCTCCACAGTATTTACTCTCTGAGACCCAAAAGTCAACAGATAACTGGTCTCCAACCCTGTTTCTCCAGTGCCCTCCACACTGAGAGATTTTGCTCATTCTCCCTTACTGACAGATCAACCTGGACTCCCTTCATTAGCTATACATGTCACAGCCACTGTCACACTCCTAGGCATGGTAACATGCCCTATTGCAACACCTGGCCAGTGAGGGACAAGTAGCTGGGTCCCAGGGCACACCAGGAACCACGGACTGAGAAATGAGCACAGTCTGCTAGGCAGTCAATTATGAGTGCAAGAGCATGGACAGCCAGCCTCAGAGAACAGAAATTTTAATCCCAGAGTCGCTACATGCCCGTAACAGTTTCTACAAACACAGCTTTTGGAAGTTCATAACCATTGCTTGGTGCTTTTGTTTCTTTCCGGTAATGTAATAGAGTGATTCCCAGTTATAAAATATGTGACCATGACGAGTTCAGAGGCACAGCCTTTGGTACATAACACACACAGAGCAGTGGCTGAACAAGCTCTCGTTCCTCCCAGTCTGACCTCAGACAGGATTCCCACGCCACCCTGAGAAGCTCCATCCCACAGTGTTAATGTGTCCTGCAGACAGAGTTCTCTGCCACCTTCTGTGACCACACAGCCTGAGAGGAAAACCCAAAATGCTCCCCTTGCATTAAGGGAAAAGTAATTTATCACACAAATACAAGGCACAGTGAATCACCACAGCCTGACTACTGATCTATGCCAAAAAACCAGCGTTAGTTTCAAGGGCCCCCTTCTGCCACCCTTCCACTGAGTAATTTAATTGCGGAGAAAAACTTGACATGCCACAGCACAGTGTTTCTGAAGCTAATTCACGTGTCCTTTTTTCCCTACTAGAATACCTGGAAGCAGAAGATTGTCACATTTCTCAAGTGGGAGATGCTAAGAACTGTATTTCAACTCTCTGGTAAACCTGAAAACAAAGCAAGGGGCGAGCCAGCTCCCCACTAAGCAAAATCCCAGTGACTCAACCAAAGCCTGCATAGATGAGGCAAGAACCAAGAAGAGAATCAGGTAATTTCATTCCAACTGTGTACAGCGAGATCTGTAAACAGAGGAACTGGTCCCTGTTTTTGGAGTATTCTTGCCTCAGTAAAGCAGCAGTTTGATTCTATGCATTCAGTGTTTTAAGTTTCAGGCAAAGCTAGGGTAAAAGCACATCGGATTTACAAAGTAGCTCTTAACTGCTTGGGAAGGACATTGTTAAGGCTGCTTGGGCAACCTTGCTTGTACATTCTTGTGTAAGGAATCAGTGGCTGGACACTGTATCATAGTATTTGCCTATAATGTAAGTCTACTATCAGCTTCAGATACTTCTGCCTCAAATACTCGTATGCTGACACAGCATATACATGGGTTACATGTACGTTTCATTTAACACAAAACAAAGAACAGCCTACATTTGGCATTTAGTTTTAACATTATATATACACAAACATAGATGCAGATAACCTTGAGAAATCAAGGACATGTGAAAGAAGGATTTTTTTAATACTCTCACAGATATTTGTCACTGTTACAGCAACCCCTTCCAAAGAAGGGAGCACCATCAGTACAAGCTCGAAAGGTCACACAAATGAGGCCCCTGCTCCCCCCGAACACCAGGAAGAACTCCCCCCAGCACTGTATAACAAGAATAAAGCTTTTAGCTGTAACTCAAGATTTTGTCACAGGGACTACAACCTACCACAGGAAGACAGCAGAAGAGATCAAGGGCACTCCAGAGACTTTTCTAGGTGAAAATAAGTAAAGTGAGCAAAGCTACTCAATTGTTTTGTGGACTTACAGTTGTGCTGAGATCCTCATACAGCATCCTAAATTTAAGTACATACATGAATATACAGTTATAACCCTGCCATGAGCGCCATGCAAACAACTACCTGTGAGCAATGTCAGCTTCTGTATGCAGGGCCTTGCCTATACAGGGCTCTCTGCAGGAACAGGACTATAACCTATGTACAGAAACACTGGTAAAGCGTGTTTACGTAATATGTAAATAGATAAAGAAAAGTACATTCACATCAACTACTGAGGAAAGAAAACAAATCATTTTTCTACTGCTAAAAGTACTGAATCACTTACCATCTGGTTTGTGAGAAAAAAAACCTCAGTCCAATTCAGCTATGAAGAAAATCCTGTCTAAAAAAAGTAATCACATGCTAGATCTCCCAAAGTTCAATTTCCAATCAATTTAACACAGAAACATGGAGAATTCTGTTTTCATAGAGATAAAAAACCCCAAACAAACCAACAGTAAGAATGATGTTGTGGTCTGTTAGGCCCTGATCCTGCAAGGTCTAAATACTTAGCTATGGGGAACAGTGGAAGTTAGCTTTCAGGAAAAAGCAGTGTCTGCATCAGTTTCTGATGGAATTCATTCTAATTTTCCAGAAAAAACTGCCACATTTCTATTACCATGCTTTGAAACACAAAGAAAAATCCACATATTTAGTATGTGAACTAATTCGACTTTACATCTTCATAATTTGGGTCTTTTTTCCTCAATAATTTGAAGTTATACCCGTGCAGAAGTGATACAGTACTGACAAGTATATTATTCTAACCGAAAAAGTAGATGTGGTCATGTAAATCCTCTGAGCACTAGAGCACAAACCAGTGAAGGTCATGTTTATGGCTTTGGCAAAGATTCATCACTTCCAAACTTGTGATTTGTCACTTTGTCCTCAAAGACACCACTAAAATTACTTTTTGCGCTTTTAAAGAAACTAAAATTTTTGCATCATCATTTCAACCCACACTTCAAAACCCTGCCTACACACAGTACTGATCTTCCAAAGGCCTTTGTATATCCTCTTTAATAGCTGTTCAGATGCAGCTGTATGTCATGGAAGCAAACTTCCCTGTTCTCTCCTTGCCTTGCTCCCTCTAGCACACCAACTCACCTCTGCGTGCTGCTTCTCTGGAACATCCCCGATTTCATTCACTGGCATTTCATCCACACATCCCTTCATTCCTTCTTGTTTTCTTCTGCTAACCAATAGCCAATGTTTTCTCAATTATGTTCTCGTATTTCAATACTTTTGATTTGGAAGTAGTCAGATGCTGGCTGATCTCTGAGAGAGAGATCAATGCTATATGTGGGCTGCTGAAACAGTTCTGCAGGTCCTGGCCTTTTCCTTCTGCTTCCCAGAGTCTACCTTTCTTTTTCCAATACTCAAATAGAATTTCCCTCTTCCTCACAGAGGCCTCAAGTTTAATATGGACCATTTACCTATAGGACAAAGAAGTATTGGATTAGATTTACCAATTAACCTAAACATTACAAACATCTGAAAACCATGAAAGAAATTTTCCTGTCCCACTACATACCTTACCCACTAAATTTTACCATTCACCTTTTTTGCTGCCAAACACTGTCTTTCCTTGAAAACAAAAAGAAATATATTTGTTTAAAATAGAAAAATGTTCCTTGGCTATTCCTTCCATAACTACAATATCATTAATTAGCCCTATATAGAGTTCCACTGTGATAAATTTGATCACAAATCATTAAGAAATTACATAGTTCACTCTTGCTGAAAAAGAGATTCTTTAAATACTGCATTACATCCTGAGGACCTCGCTGTCACTGTCCAAGCTTGCTAGGCCCTGGCAGATGAACCTCAGGAGTAAAGGGTGGGGCCAGTTCTGCGCACACTGTGCCTCACCTAAAAAAATCCACTGCCCAAGCTTGAGGGATTCACTCACTTTGCGTGGGTAAAAACCCTCCGAAAATCTTCGTTCGCGAAGTCTTGCCATATATACATGTACAGTCAGAGGCAATTAAGTTACTATGGCTTCACGTGTTACTGCTTATCACCTGTGTGATGACCATACCCAGTCCTGACTCCTGACTGTGAAAAAGAAAGGCTTAGCTTAAAGGTAGTCCATGCTGAAGTGTTTTTGGCAGGGAGGGAAGGCTATGAGTGAGCAGCTGGTAGGTTAACAGGGGCACAGCAGCACCTCTTTAAGCCAGTGAAACAGGATTACTTTAGACCTTACTGGGAAAGTTGTCCCACAGATGGTGTGCGATCACCACTTGGTGAAGCACAAGCAGGGGCAGACCCACAGCTCACACCCTCAGGGGCCCCAGAGTTAGGGAGCAATCTCCTGCTATCGAGAGCAAGCCCTCAGGCCAAAAAGGAGCAGAAACACACCCTATCCTGGACAAAAGTGCTCACACCCCACACCTACTGCACTGCAGGCAAAGGTAAACATGGCACTGAGGTCAGTGATAACAGGAGAGCAGACGAGCACTGAAATACAGGGCTTTCCCTGCAGGGGAGCAGCTATCCTTGTCACTGCCCAACAGGCGGGCTCTGTAGAGGCTTCGGACGGACGCTACTCAGGCCTTTCCCCTGGGTCATATCAGCAAGACCTCCCTTTGCCATTGCAAAGCCAGATGCTAAGGGGAGGGCTGGAGGCCACGGCAGCTGCTTCCCAGCAGAGGTGACCTTGCAAGCTGTCTCCCACCCTCTGCTCTCCCACTGAACGACCATTTGGGACCCTCGGGATTCTCTAAAAAAGTAACAAAACCAAGTGGAGTTCGGCACTGATGTAACAGAGGCTGGAGGGGCCTTGTGGGTCCAGCAGTCAGTGACCGAATTCAAAGGTTCAGGGAACTGCTTTCAGAAATGGTGGAGGGCCACGCTTTGAGCCCAAAACCCTGCCCTGTGCCAGTGAGCCCCAGTAGTGGTGGCTGCTCCTGACAGCCCTGGAGCAGCAGGAGGGGTGACACAGCACCCCATACTCACTGCCCACAGCGGCCAGGTGGGCACCAGGCACTCCACCTCACCAGGAGCTGCCAGGGAGGAGACAAACCCGTCACGCTAACAAAAACATCAGGACCACAGCCAAGTGTGACCTTCACCCTGAAGCAACTTTCCCAGGAAACTGATTTCAACTTTCCCAAAAGATAGTGTCAGAATTACGTTTACTGTAGTTTGTATCAATAAAATGATAAATTACTTCTATGCATTTTGCTACTTTGGAATGCACTTATGTAAAATATCAAATATGAAACCATTTTAATACAACCAGAGATAAAGATATGCAGGGAAGAATTCACAAGTAAACATACCACATCTTTAACTGTGTCCTTGCTGTTAGCTAAAAGACTCAAAGTGAAGGTCTAAATTACAGTGTTCCACATGTTATAAGATGAATCAGCTTAATCAATGATTCCCATTTATTTCCAGTTACATTCTTCATAACATAGTATCCATATGCATTCCTATTGATATTTTGAAAGTTATGCCCGTAACAAGAGTGATAATACAGTTTTTTGTGGACTCAGAATTCCACTTGCAAATTGAGCTGTGGGATTCATCTCAGTAATTATTAAAAAAAAAAATATCCCAAAACAATCTTTTTTTTACCTGCCTGCCTGTAGCTCAGCACTCCAGATCGTGGACACTTCAACAACACTCCTGAATATATTTTTAAGCTTTAGACATAAAGGTCATACTTTTCCCATATTATATAATCATATTATATCTAGAAAACATTAAAGAGACATGAAAAATTTAGGCAAGTCAAATAATAACTCTTTCCACAACCATAAGGGGATTTCTCTATTTTTTGTCACTGCTGCATATAACTGGTGACAGTGGCTTCTCAGCTGCAGGGGCTAGGAGTGACATTACAGAAGTGTCTCTGGCCAGAGATACCTTCCTGCAAACTTCATGCCAAGAGGGGAGGGCAGTTTCCAATGACACTGGTAAAAGTCTCCTTCCTCTCATGCATGATTGGCCCCAGACAGGCAGAGTGTTCAGAAGGAATGAGGCCATGGATAACCCACAGCACCCATCACCACAGTCTAGCCTGGGTGGTGCCAGGGATAGCAGCACAGATCTAATCTGCACCAGTGGAAAGCATGAAACCAGTGGAGCTGAACTCATATGATCAGAATGAGACTTATTATCTCTGCAAATTCATGCACAGTGAATTGCATGCTGCACAGCCTTTCCTACTCTGAGTCACACCAGCTCCTGCTCTAGGCTGTTCAGTAGCAAATTATCAATAAATCTCATCAATGATGTGCTTTATATAGAAATAGAGCACTTAACTGAGAACCTACAACAAATGAAGAGTGCAGCAAGGGGTGAATTACGTGGTTCATTGAATTGTAGAAAGACCTGGGCTGGAAGTGACTTTAAAGATCATCCACACCTAATTCCAACTCCTCTACCATGGAGAGGGGCACTTTCCATAGACCAGGTTGCTCAAAGCCCCATCCAGCCTGGCCTTGAACACTTCTATGGATGGGACATCCACAGCTTCCAGGGTAACCTGTGCTAGGGCCTCACCACCCTCACAGGGAAGACTTCTTTTCATGATACCCACTCTAAACCCACTCTCTTTCAGTTTGAATCCATTCCCCCTTGTCCTGTCACTGCACGCTCTTCTAAAAAGCCCCTCTCCTTGTGGGCTCTCTTCAGGTATTGGAAGGTCATAATTAGGTCACCCCTAAACTATCCCTTTTCTAGGCTGAACAAACCCAATTCTCTCAACCTTACACCATAGGAGAAGTACTCCATTCCCCCAGTTACCTTGGCGGCCTCCTCTGGACTTGCTCCAACAATTAATGGAATACAGGATGTGTGTCAGTAAAGTGGTAAAGGTGGGTGGGAGTCTTAATGTTGCATAGTTTGATGTTTGGTGCATATATGAACCTTATTCCCCTTTTGATTTCCGTACAGTTATATCTAGTGCTCCCCTGTGTTTCTCATGATATATAAATTCTCTGATGAATAACTGATAACCAACTTTCTTTTACGTAAGCCATTACTGGGGAGCCAGCAAATATTACAGACATGTTGTTTGTCTTCTCTGATTTTAGTCCTGTTCTCATCTGAGTCACGTTTGGCTAGCATTCATATCTAGCTCCTTGACTGCTGGTAGCTGTAAAAAAATGAAAATATACACCCTTGGTATATTTGCCACACCAGTGGCAAGAACAGTGCAAAACAGATGCTCTTTGACAAAGATTCTTGGTTTTTGTCCAATGTAAACTCACATCTGCAGCTGTTGACTACATTATAATGGAGGATGTATATACTGCCTGCCCAAGATCTATACCTTGTAAAACATTCTGGGATTGTGACACAACATTTAACAACAGCTAACAACTGACCAGAATTCTGCACAAGTGTCTGTCATTTCTGCTCACTACAGACTGTTGTTGTATCTGATGGTTATAAGGAATTCTAATATTCCAAAACAAATTAAGAGGATATGGGAAGGAATCCCTAAAAGAAAGTGAAAATGAACAAGGGATATTTCACAAACGTGGGGGGAGCTGTAATACATAACACCAATAAAGAAGCAAGAAACTATCCTAGGTAGAAAGGAGAGGAGGCTGGAAATAGCAGGGTTGAGCAGAGGAAAATAGCTATGGCACTTCTTACCACGTCCTCTTTCCATGTGTGGGGAAAAAAACAAACACAGCAGGAGACTAAAACCATAACCTGACCCTGACCTCCCTCTCACTGGTTGTATCACAAAACCTCTGGGCTGAACTTTGGTCATTGCATCACTGACACAACGCAGCCTAAAAGACCAGCCAAGTAACTGCGCTATGATTTTTTTCACACATGCTCAAGATGGTAGAGGCCAGCCAAGAATATGGGCTTTCAGAATAAAAAACATGTCAATTTAGTTGTCAGTTGGCTGGACAGCTTGCATTTCTTTTGGGGTTGGTTTGTGGGTTTACTTGAATATTACTGCACTGAAGAAATGTGGGTGTGATACAGAATTTTACTGGAACGTTAAGTGCCAAAGACGTATTTTTGTCTGTGTCTCTTAGAAATGGCAATCAACAGAGTGGTTAAAAACATTGATGGTCATAAGGTGATCAATTATGCAAAATATAAACCTCATCACCAGTTTAACATGGCACCAGGATTGTCCACATAAAGATGCTCTTACAATCTTAATAAATACCCTTGTGCACAAGACATGTGATTCATGGTTTACAGTGATAAGCACTGAAGGGGTCAAGTAACTCACCTACTACCATTCAATAAGATTCGGTTGAGCTCAGACTCAGGATCCTGCTTTTCCATGCTGATCTTTCCTACAATTGCATGTTACTTCAGGTGCACACTGTCCTTAAAATACCAAACATTTGTTTCCATAAAATGCCTTATTTTTGTGCTGCATAGAAAAAGAGTCAGTGTGTACAAAAGTGGGCATTCTAGTACTCACAAGCAAAGTGCAATTGCTGAGGTAGGACACAATTGGACAGTCAATAGAGAAATTATTATTATCACTGATAACAGTAACTGCAGAAAATTCCAGTCCACATCTCCACAATTAAATTGACTGTCTCTGTGGATGGAGACTGAATAGAAGAGCACACTGAACACGAATCCTACCAAATCCCTCAGTTTCTGACAAAATGCCAATTGCCATCCAACACAGTAGTGATGAGGCTATCAGTGTCCTGAGTTCATTTCAATACAGAAAAGCTCACCAGCCATTAAAGACTCTACCTCTCCACTCAAGAGGATGCCCCCTCATCCTAAGCATCCTGCCAGACAGACCTGTTCCTGCCAGGTACAGAAATACACAGCTCTGCTCCAAGCACTGGCCCAGGACAAACTTATCAGGGTGTGAACAAGAAAAAGCTGAAGACTGCAGTGATTTGTAGCTTCAGGTGGAACTTGACAGGAGCAAGTCCAATGAACGTCCTCCTCTGTGAAGAGGAAGCAATGATGCCATGACCTGAATTTGCATTCTGTGCACCAACCTTATTTATAGAGGGCAGGAAATAGATTTGGGAAGAGAAATCCAAGACACCAATCTTTGTTTACAGTGTCACTCTTTCATCCTCTAGTGAGCCATCACATGCCCACAACACTTGTATTTCTGATTCACATATTTATGATTCATGTGAGGGTAGTGAGACACTGGCACGGGTTGCCCAGAGAAGCTGTGGATGCCCCATACCTGGCAGTGTTCAAGGCCAGGTTGGATGAGGTCCTGAGCAATCTGATCTAGCAAGTGGCATCCCTGCCATTGGCAGAGCATTCGAAGAATTAGATGATCTTTAAGGTCTCTTCTAATGCAAATCATTCCACGATAAAGTGCAAGAACACTTTAAGGCCACACACATCTTACTTATGCTTAATGCATATCTTAATACTTGAGTTTGCCTTTAATCAAGATAACACAATTATTTACTTTGTTAAAAATGAAAATTTTTAACTTGGCAGGCTGCAGCCCTTGCAGTCATATTTGATGAAGTATTATCATTCAGCTGTTTTTCAGAATTCTAACCAGCTGGGGCTAGACCTACCATGGCACTTACACACTGCACATCAACTCCAGTAAGAGAACCCAAGGTGATATGCGCCTTTCTTTAACAAATCTCAGTGATAACAGGTTAATTCCTGACTTCAAACCCAAGGATTTCCTAGGCATGATCTACCATGCATAGTCACACCAATTAGAAAGAAGGCAATAGGATCACTGCCACAGATACAGAAATTAAAGTGTTGAATATAATGGCCTAGCAGAATAAATGCTGCACGCCGTTTGTACATCAGCCTGAAACAACCACGCACAGGCTCCACCAGGCTGGAACCAAGCCAAAAGATTATCCATCCTTTCTGCCACAGGTGGATTCTCTGAGGATCAGCATCTGGAACTCCACGTGCTCGCCGGTGTTGATCTGTGATTAAAGACAACGAATTCAGACACAGTCACACTCGGAGGTGGCCGTGGGGAGCGGCAGGAAGGGCAGCGGGGGCCGTGCAGACGGGCTCGCCCCGGCACTGCAGCGGGAGAGGCACTGCCCGAGCCGATACACCCGCCCGAACGGCCTGGCTGCATCAAGCAGAGATAAAAAATAGATTGTTCCCGCAGTCGCTGTGCGTCCACCACTCCGCACGGGAGACACCCTGCTCGGCTGTACAGCGGCTCAACCTCCAAGCCAAGCAACAAGCTGCTCCTGCCCCTTCTCGCCCTTCCCACAGCGGTGCGGCGGGAAACACGCGGAACTGGGAACTGATTAACGCGGCTCCCCCGGCCCCAGTGCAGCCCCGCGGGCTCCGGGAGCGGGACCCCTCAGGGCCGGGACAGGAGGGAATGGGACCCCTCAGGGCCGGGACAGGAGGGACCTCCTCAGGGTCGGGGCAGAAGGGCCCCCCTCAGGGCCAGGAGAGAAGGGACCCGTCGGCCCCGGGGCAGCGGGCGCTCCCGCCGCCTCCCCTCCCCGCGCGCTGACAAGCAGCGGCCGCGGGCCGGCCCCGCCGCCGCGCGGCCCCTCACCTCGGCCACCCTCCTTCTCCTCCTCCTGCTACTGCCGCTGCAGCTCCTCCTCCGCGGCGGGCCGGACTACGCTGCCCGTGGTGCCCGGCGGCGGCGCGGCTGCGCGGCGGAAGCGCTCGGGACCCCGCCCACCGCTGCCGGGCCGTGCCGAGGCGCCGCCATGCTCCGGGACAACATGGCCTCCCTGATCCAGCGGGTGGCGCGGCCGGGCGGCACCACCTTCCGC